>VWYP01002504.1:0-17684 GCA_013400435.1 Pycnonotus jocosus | reverse complement strand
AAATTAACAAAAAAAAAATCATATACTTATCTGAGAGATGATGTGAGGTTTAGTGCAGAACTCAAAGAATCCAAATTGAATGTTTGGTGCCACTTTCTCACAAAATAATAATAACAGTAAATTTTAAAAATTCACAGATATCCTTCTTGAACTTGAAAAACAATAACATATCTGGCTGGTGAAATAGAAAGTTTAATTCAAAGGGATTTTCATTTCATGATAACTCCTTTTACTAATCTTCACTTTTATACTTCTTTTTTACCTTAAAATTTAAACTTCTTTTACCATAAAATTTAAAAGAAATATGACATTTTAATTGTATTTTATTGAATTTGAACATTTATTTATGAAATAAGCTGAATGTATCAAAGATTGAAACAAGAAGTATTTAACTAAATATTCGACATGTTTATTTTGTTTTATTCCATAAATAAATTGTTAAGCAAAATATATGCTAATATAAATCAGAAAACAAATCAAAGGGGCATAAAAATTAGTATAAAAGTCAAATTAAAAATTATAAGACTTCAATACTAAAAAGCCAGCAGCTGCTGCACACTTATCATGGTCTTTTTACACTGGTAACACTTGATGGAAGAGGCCCAGTTGTATCAGATCCCTCAGGAGCATGCAGCAGCACTGACCCCATAAGGTCATGGTAAGCATGGGATGATCCCAGACTATCTGAGTAATTCCCAGCACAGGCACTATTCTGGGGCATGCTTTTTGATTGACATGTGCCTGATGCAGATAGGCTGCTGCCAAGGGTGCAGGGAGGGAGGCAGCGAGGCAAAGGGAGCAAGGAAAGGCTGGCTGGAGCTGTGGGAGCCTCCCTGTGCTCATTTGCTGACCATGATTTGACCCAAGCATCTAAAAGGTGCTGTGAGAGGATGGCTGCAAAGCAGAACATGGTTTTCAGAAAAAATAGAGGTGTGCTGACTTGCATCATTGCTGATGATTTTGCACTATTCACCCCACCTGGTAGGGCTGTCTGGAAGGTGAGGCAGAGGTTGGGGGTGTGGGAAGCAACTTTGGAGTGAAGAGAGGGAGGCTGAGAAAGATGCTGGTTTTGTATGTATTAGCCTTGAGCCTGAGCTAAGAAAACATTGTGAATAGTTAGACGGGGCTACAGAGAGAAAAAACTGCTGCACTGGATACATTTCTAGATGGCATCTAAATATCTACACAGATAACCCCTCTATTTTTATTTTTTTTAATCTGTTAGCCCTGAGTCACTTTCAGAGATGCATGCAAGACAGGAAACTTGTGCTATGGATGGGATATCCAGTGTCACTCTCCAGGAGTGCTCGCATATAATCTGTTGAGTGGGGCCAGAGAAGAGGAGTGTGAGGGCACACACAGCCACATGAACGCCTTGCCACTGTCATTCTCATCAGGCAGACAAGTTAACTGTCTGTGAGGCATGCTGTTAGGTGTGTTCTATCTCAGTTTAGGAGCTATCTTGAAGCAGCTGACACTTTTGACTGCTCCAGTTGCTGTGGGAGGCAGTGAGAAGAAAATCTCTCAGAATATCACTTCTGAAGATCCACTTTTCTTTGATCTGGGGGAACATCTGGACTGGAATTCAGCACTGAGTCTCATGGTATTGGCAACAACAGCGGCAGTCTCCACCCATTGTTGTTGTGATCTCACTGGAAGATGGTACCTTGGAATAGGAGAAAAGACTCCTAAACAGCAATCCCTTTATTTCCAGGCCTTGTTCATCATTTGGGAGACTGCAAAATCAAGTTTAGCAGAGTTTAGTGCACGTACTAATGCTGATCTGTGATGGATACACAGTCCTGATCCTGGACTTAGACATAAGCTATCTGGAGTTTCTTTTTGCTTTTTTGGGTCTCCTCATGCTTCAAAACTATCACTTCCACTTAACTGGAAACATCTTGGTAAAAAAGGAGGACTTAGAGCCAAATAGCCTTGATCCTGGTCTGGCTTTTCAGGGATAAAAAGGGCTATCTTCACACATCATTCTGTGGTCTACAGCTTTTGACATACCAGTCTTGGAGAAAATGACTTCTTTGCAGTGGACTATAAACACTGAGGTGTTAAAGCACAACCTACATGGTGTGAAATCACAGAAGGGCTGTGAAGACCATCAAAAATGCCCAAATGGTGTGCTCTGAGATGGAATACTGAAAGGAAATGTTCCCTGGAAGTTGCTCAGTTATGCCAGTGATTTATTTAGAAAGTGAAATATACCAATAGAAATATGCCAAATCTCTGTCAGAAAAAATAATAGACGTTTATTACCACTGACTACAGAATCCAGCTTTTGGGAAATGTTCTTAAAAACACTGGACACGTCTAGGGGAAAAAGGCAAGATAAATCCAATTTGATACTGTTGAATGGCATCAAGGGATATAAAAAATGCTGTGAATAAATTGAAGACTAGTATTATAAGAGCCTCAGAACAGTATGTTATTTTGACACACTTTAGATTGCTAATACACTTAAGAAAATACAGAGTGGATTAACTAGGGCTATTTTAAAACATGGTTTTAGAATGAGAGCTCTACATAAAAGGGGGAGGAAATCAAGTGTGAATCTTGAATAAAACAAAGGCTAAATCTGAGCACAGAGTTCTGGATGGAGAAGCACCTGGCTTGCAGAGAAGAGATGAAAATCTCCAAGGAACCTTCCTTCCTGATGACCCTCTTTTCCTCAGCTGAAGAAGAAGTCACATACTTGAGAGACTTGGATCATAAGTCTAATCAATTTTTAAATGATTTCTAGGATATAAGGTTGTTTTTGTAAGCATTTAAAAAAAAGATTTAATTTTATTTTCCTGTCTTTAACACATTGGATAGTATTGTAGCATTTATGACTACTACAGGTATAAAATCTATTGCTTTTGCTATAGCCCACAGAAACTAGGTTACGCTGCTGATAGGGAAAAGGAAGTGTTAAGCATCAGCATTTATTGTATATATATATATCATGTTGTTCAATAAGCATTGCTTCATCATTCTTCCACTCACTTTAGAAAATACTTCTCTTTCCTATTAGGAAAGAATAGGCCAAACTGAAACTCTTATTATAAACATGATAGATTTCTGGCTTGGCCTACATAACTCATGTCTTGTTTAGTGCTAAAGTAGGACATGGCTAAAGAGAGAAGAGAATTAGGCAACAAATGGAATAAATGTCTGAAAAAATGTTCCTCTGAAAAGTTTCCATGTACTTCTTTGGATTTTGAACCAGACTCTGGAAAAAAACACATGTAGCCATGGAGGTATATTAACAGAACTGACTTCTAAGATGGAAAAAAAAGGAAAAAAAAAAGAATAATATTTTATATTGTCCTTTTTATGCTAATTTCTGTAGGATAGTTGCATGAGTGAGTTGCTGATCACATCTTCTAATGACTGAAGTTGAAAAAGATCCTGGAAATGGTCTGAGTGACTTACTTAAGTTGGCCAAACTACTACAGCCAGCACTGCCATTGATGGTGTATACAAGAAGCTTACTCTGGTACAGCTAAAGAAATTCAAACCTTTAGTATCCAGTTTGATGTTATAGATTTTTTTTCTAAATCATGAGTGCTTAGATTAATAAGTTATGTCATAGATCTTGAAAAATGAGAGAACTTATTCTGTGAATGCATAATGATACGGCCACTCATAAAAATAACAACAAAAAAAACACCTTTCAAAATTTAAAATTAAGAGTTAAAAATTAATTCTATCTATCCATTTTTTGTTACTCATAATAAATTTAGTGTGAATAAAATATATTCGTCACAAACAACAGTACAACTACTGTTGGCAAGAATGTAGTTTAAAGGAAACCTCAGCTAAATCTTTGCTTGCTTCCACTGTGTTATTCAGCCAACAAGATTAGATCAGGAGGCAAGTAGCAGATTTCTGCATTAGCAGATCAGCTACTCAAATACCTGTTTATCTACTTCAGACTTAGGAGATCTGATGGAGGGCTGTCTCTCTCTGACATCTGTGTGTGGAAGTCCAGCTTACTTGGACAGTACTGAATGGGCCTATCTTTATTAGCTACTCTCTTGGTAAATGGTACTTGATGAAAGAACAAAAAAGAAAAACAGATGATCAGGATAAAGTAAAACCCTTAAGGACAAGCTAGAAAACATATAGGAGTAACACAGGTCAATGCAGTATGCTAAGATACTATGTATCATGTTATAAAGTTATCCATCCAAAGACCTGAATTGCAAGACAGTGCCATTTATACTGACCTTTTGAAGCACAGATTAACCTTCAGAATTCAGAAGCATGAGAGTTCAATAACAATCTGAATAATTCTGTTACAGTGAAGGTGCAGGTATAGCAGATGGTTTGTCTCTGAACATAAATGTGATACAGTCATCTATTTCTAGAGCCTATTCAAACCTTAAAAAATAGTGCATTCTTGCTTACTATATCAATTTCTTCAAATGACACTTTTGCTTATTCAAAACACTAACCTTATAGAAAGAGAGTTATTGTAATGCATACATCTCTATAGGCTCCCTTAAACGCAGAAATAAAATAAATAAATAAGTTTGCTTTTAACAGAAGGATTTTTATCAAGGAAAACTCACCAACTGTTTAGGCTCATCAGATAGTGTGATTTATCTGTCTTGCTCTCAGAATGAATATTGCAGAGCAAATTAAAAAATTAGGGAAAATTATCAATAACCTACCTTTTTCATATTTTTACTTCTGTCAGCTGATTTTTAATGCTGAATAAAAATTGAAAGAATATAAAAGTATCACATTCTTTTTCTGAGAGACATTAAGTTTCCATTGCTTATTGGATCACACACAACTACTTCAGTCTAAGAAATGCTTGTCTACTTTCTAGGAGGTTTTATCAGCAGACACAGTGAAGCCAGTACAGGTCTTCCAATACGGTGTAACCAGAGCAGGTAGAAAAATACTACAGCAAAAGATATATGGCTTTGGTTGAAGGCATTCTTATACTTCATAGGAGAGCATGTGAAGCAGTATCTTGTGTATTGTCTTTTCTCTGTATTTTAGATTTGGCATATTGTATAGACCAGCATCACAAAATCTGCCAGAGCTCTTGGGTGAAATTCCAAGAAGTCTGTCTGGTTTTACTCTTTTTAGTGTCATTTTTCTTTCTTAAGATGACTTGCTGCTAGTAACATGAATGGTATATTCATTATACTGGTGGAACTATCTAATATATATTGAGAGGGTGGGAGCTACTTTTCTCTTGCAGAATGACAGCATCAGCATTTTCAGAGCCTATCACCTGATTCAGTGCAGGTTGCAGTGTGCACCTTTGAAAGACAGAAGACAGGCTAAAAACGCCTTATGCCTAGGACAGTCTTTATTACAGAAAATATCCCTCACAATATTGTGGCAGGATTGCATTTCATAACATTTGTGAGACCCAGAGGACATTCTAGCTAGAACGCTGATAGTGAGATTTCCATTTGCCTCCTGACTTTGAGCAACCTGAGATATGCCAATACGTTGCTAAGTGGCCACAGTAAGATTCAAAAGTGTGGTTTGACAGGACATGAAATCATGCAGTGTGAAAAGACATAATTGATTTGGAAAATTTTAATATCTTGGTGTGTCTTTGTACAAAGAAAATACTTCTTTCTTTTTTTAAAGTAGAATTGTATAGAAAATGTTACTCAAAAAGTGGGCTGTCACAGAAATTGCTCTGACTAGGCTAAAGCAAAGACTGGAAATAAGGACTGTAATTATAAAAGACTAAAACCAAGACGTGAAAGCCCAATCAAAGGTGTGCCTAGTGCACAAGTTAGCTGCCAGTAATCCTACCAGTTCACTTCTGCAAGGCAAGTACTGAGAGAATTTGTGGAGAAGACATGAGAAAGCTGAAGGACAAAGAGTGCAGCAGTCATGACTGGGCAGCTGGGAGCCCAGACAGGGCTGCCTTTGTGCTACTGGCACAAAGGCAGTGCCCAGAGTGACAAAACAGCAGTAGAACCAGCATGGGCCCCCATCAGTTGTTTAGGCTTGAAGGCTAGCCTTTATTTCTTGCACAGTTTGATCAGGTTATCAAGATGTAGGAGACTGGCTACTGCCAGAATGCTGTCTGACATTCAATGGTCCATGCAGAGCATAATTGCAACTGACAGTAAGTTTATTCATAGAAGTTCTTATTATTTTCTGCCAGAGTAAGATTATAGGTACATCTCTTGGAAGACTGAAAGCCTGACAAAGAGATTTACATTACATGGACAGAAGTAATTTTTTTTTTTTTTTCTGTATTGTCAAATGGCTGCTGTGCTGCCAGCCTGCTGATATTTTGATCAATAGTGCACTCTTGACACGGAAGCCTTTTGCGATGAAGGATGCAAAATCTCTTTGAAGATCTCTGAAAGATCAGTCCTTCCTATTCAGTTTAACAGTGTAACATAACATAACTACTTAGCAAATATCTTTGCAAAATATGTCTCATTTTTTGACTGCTATCAAGCACAAGGTTATAATGAAAATAAATGTCCAGGTTCCAACAAAAAAGTACAAGCAGCTATCATTTTGAGAAGAAGGTGCAGAAAGGATTTTGGAGAAAATAAGCTGTCTGTATTCATGAAGCAGCCACTTCTGCATCACATCTACTCAAATTCTTCTTCTTACTGTATGTAGACACATTTCCAAGCATTTAGTTCTTGCTCTCAACATCATTTGCTTTATCATTGAACAGCTTTAACATTTTCTCCCATAGGCACCATTTTAAGGACCTCTCTCAATTCAGATCAGATTGCTGCCGATTATTGCTATCAGGAAGGTAACAGGTTTCCAGCTTAACATGTTAGTGATAAACACCTAAAAAAAGCATATCTGAATAGGAATATTCAGCCTTATGTTTATGCTCTGTGATCCTGGTAAATATAATGCATTTAGTTTCTCCTTAGCTGGCATAGACCTTGTTCTCCTGTACCTCTGGGCTTCCCTACCTCCCATTCCAACAAAACGTCCACACTATTGCTGATACAATATGTATATAAAATATCAGTGTTTTAAAGAACTAGAAGACTTTTCCCTTACCACATAAGAGCATAAATGTGAGGCAGAGTAAGCAACATTCTCAGAAAGATGTGTGGGGATTTGACAGCCAGGTTCTCCACCATGCTTTGCTTCATGAAGAAGAATTAAAACACTGTAAAGTTTCTTCTGCTGGAAGAGCTGTATTGTTGGCTTGCTTTGGGAGAACTGTTTCGACTGCGATGTCATTCTCTGTCTGCTTAAGCACAGCATAAATGCAAAAACAGAGCTTTTTTTTTTTCCTTGAGGAACAGGTTTATATGCACTGGTAGATGAATGAGCCAAGTGTCATTGATAAATCTTCCTAGTAATGATCGGACCAATGGTAAACACTAGGAAATATAATTTGGATTCCATAATCTTTAATTCTGCTGAGGCTTTGGGCAAATGTGCCAACTATGATGAGTAAATACTTGGCTTTGCTTTGTTTTAATCATTGACAAGCTGCAAGATAACACATTTAAAATAATTCACTGCAGAAATGTAACATAACTATGACATACAGTCTTACTAAGCAAAGACAGGTCCAGAAAAACTCTGCTCAGAGTAACAATAAATTAGTTCTTTTAAAAAATGGTTGATAATCTACTTATCTGTTTAGACTTTGTTTTTGTACTTACTGATATCCCCTTCTGCTCCATTTGCCACTATCAACACTAAGGAAAGTAAAGGCAAAGCTCTTGTAACCTATATTTGAATGTATAGCTTTCTTATTGTCAATAGTTTTTAGCTATTGAACTATACATTCTTTTACTCTATTTTTGCTACCAGCTCAAGTTGTTTTAAGATAGATTATCTAATTTCATTCAGTTTCATGAAGTTATATGCCTTTTGGATAGTTAGACAGATGATTTATAAACTGCATGAGTAAAACAATCTGGAATGATCAGAACAATTCTCTTGTCTATTACTCAACTTCCTTTAATTTATTGTGGATGCTTTCCAACATATTGTATTTATTTCAAAGGAATAATACAACTCCAGAAAAGATAATGCTATGTTTATCCTTTATGACAGTTTGAGTTCAAAATTCATATTGCTTTCCTCTTTGGTCCTGGAGAAGCTGTCCCAAAAGCTCTGCAGAGGCAGGATACACTCAAAGAATTATTGGTAGCTTTTGATTTGTCACAAAAATCCAGTAACTGGTAATGGATTTCAGTATTGCATGTTTGATTCTTACACACAATCCAGATATGTCACTGCATTCCTGTGTTAAAACTGTAAGTAAATGTACCCTTATTTGCCATTTAAACGGCTTTACAACAAAAGGCATTGTTTTAACATTCATTTTAAACAAACACAAACTTATGCTGTCTTGCTTCTGCCAGCACATTTCTGCAAAGAGACAGGTGGATTCAGGAACTCAGGTGGTTCAATATGGATTCGTTTGTTTGTTTGTTTGTTTCCTTAGGTATCAGCTTCATTGGTTGCCTGATTGCACTGGCCATGAAACATCACAACCTCAAATGCTGCAGCATGAGGTGATGTGAATTCAAGAGCTGTGCAACCATAAGACTGGCCCTGTTAGCATTAGTGACAAATAAGGTGAACCTAAACTGTACCATTAAAGCCCTGAATTCCCACCCTGTGTGAGCTGTGATTCAGTAAATTATTACTCTTTTTATTATTCTTTTGAAATTATGTGAAGGTGGAAGGGCTAACCCTTGAATATCAGTTAACATATTGATTAGCATTAGCAGCGGTAGAAAATAAACACACAAAAAGAAAGCAGGCTGTATTAAAGGGAAAGAGAATTAATCTGTTGAGAAACATATTATCTAGCTGGAAATTTGCTGCCTCATCTGAACACTGAAATCAGTTCTAAAATAAAGCTATGCTTTCTCAACTCAGACACTGTTTTTAGGCAGTACCCTCTAGCAAATCTTTTGTGATGAAAATAAAAAAATGAGGTTCTTCCTTCTGGGTCTGGTCTGAAGTCCAGACTCACTACTGTCCATCATCCTAAATATCAAAAATATTCAGCAATTGCCACAACTGGCCTCTTTTCCCCGCAGATTACTGCTATACTATTGAGTAAATGACAGAAACAGATCATGTATGGTTTCCTAAGGCAGAAAAAACTGTCATTTGATTTAGTAACTTCCAAGCAGTTTTCAAATGTTTACCTTCTAGATTAGTGTTTGTGTAACTGAAGTTATAGTTAAGGTCTATTTTAAATCTTAATAAGAATTTTTATTTAAATCTAGAGTTAATTCTAGAATCATCACTAATTCTATTACTACAAAATACTCACATTAATGAATAAATAGTCTGCTGTGTAATTTACATCATATAAAACCTGCTAAAAAGAGAAATAATACATTAATGATTTATATTATTATCTAGAAAATTATATCAAGTTATGTGTTCAGTTTCTTGACATCAAAAAATATCCTCAATGGCAAAGAGATGGGAGTTTTTAGTTTATAGGACATCAATAAGCTACACATGAAATATACAGCAATAGCCTCAGTTCATAATATGCACAATTTTGCTGAAACTGGAAGAAGAAAAATACTCTATGGAATACGATAATTCAGTCTCGGTGATTTTGCTCTACAGTTCAAATGCAGAAATGTGAATATTATCTTAATCTGCAATTCTATCCCAAACCTCCAATAGCTTCCAAAGTATTCTCATTCAAGCTTGCAAGTATTGTAGAAGTTGTTGGAGGTATCTTCTCTCACTATTGGTATATAATTAAATTATTTCTTATCCATTTGAGCATAAAAATAAAGCTTAATCTAAAAGGCAGCAAAGAGTTTAAATATTTCCTGAAAGTAGAGCAGCCTTGAACCACTAGAAAACATGCACCACCTAGAATTTTTTAGCACCTGCCTGACCTGAAGTCTCATTTGTCACAGAGAGCAGAGCCTGCAAGACCTTTACCATACGTGCCTTGCTTGGGTAGGAGCCTCGTGTCACTAAAGAACTCAAAAAGCTCCTCACAAAAATGTCTCCTAATTTACTTTTTTCATTACTAATTTCTGAGCCCATGCCTGATAATTTTAAATATCTGTCATTCAGTTTTCTCACCTTTCTCTGAGGTCCTGGTCTATATATTTATTCTCATCTGCTCCTTTTCAGTTGCTACACTACTTTAAGGACAAGCTTTTTCATGTCCATTTTCTCTGTCTCTTAAGGCTTCAAAATTTATGCTGGTGGCTTCTAGCAATCAAATAAAGAAAGCTATGAAACACAAAGAAAAGCCTCAAACAGAGAAACCTCAAAACTGACTTCCTTTCTGAAAGGGAGACCTTGGTCCTAATAATTATGAAGTCAAAGATTCATATCTTCAGCATGTGACTGCAATGAAGGGACTTGAATGGCTTCCTCCTGTGATGACAACAATGAGCAGGCAAATTATACCCATTTCTTACAAATGCAAGAAAAAAACAACACAATGTGAATTTCTGTATGCAGGTCAGACACCTGTATTACTTGTTGCCACTGCATGGAGAGCCAACAGAGTTTTGTACCTTGCTGACACTGGCAAGGTGGTCATGGAGCAGACATGATCATCTTGACAAGCATGTGATTGCTTGTGATGAAGTTTGCATGCTGTGAAGAAAAATGCTGTAGAAGTCAGCCCTCTCACTGTTACCTCCAACAGAGAGGGGAGTAGGAGATAATTTCCTCTCCTTTTTCCTCACAAGGAAATAAAGACATGAAAGGGCTAGGCTAAGGACCCGGTAAATTACTGGCTGAAGAAAGGCAACATCACCAAAATAAAAGCAAAGATACAATGTCAGGATGTTATCATAACTAC
Source organism: Pycnonotus jocosus (assembly GCA_013400435.1). NCBI lineage: Eukaryota > Metazoa > Chordata > Aves > Passeriformes > Pycnonotidae > Pycnonotus > Pycnonotus jocosus. Next base: position 6,901 of record VWYP01002504.1, on the reverse strand, counting down.
TTAATGATTCCTGCTTAATGCCATTTCATAATAATCTGAGGACCACTTGAGTTGAGGATAGTTGCAATATTTGAGAGCACACATTTCCATGAGTACTTGTTTCCAATATTCTTTGCTGTGGTGGTGAAGGACACTACACTTAATAAATCTTTACATGAAAGAGATCAATATTTTCTCAATAATCTCACCACCATTCCTTATTTAATGAGGAAAAATGAAATTCAGTAATAAGAACGCTCATATGTCCTGTCTCTTCTATGGCTTTTAAAACTACTAGCAAATATCAATCACATATTACAGAAAAACAATGAAAAATAAGCTGTGGTCTTGCAGAATTAATAAAAATGGGCAACCATTTAACCATACAAGACAGATATCTAATTCATGCCCTTCTGTTGGAGAAGTTTCACAGTTTGCTTAACATTATTAGTCAACTTATTTAAACATATCTTTTCCCAAGGGAAATATAGGTTAATAAATGCCACCACTGTGAAAGATGGTGCTTGTCCTTTATTAAATTACTTAAAATCAAAGAAGAGGGATCAAAATGATGGGAAACTATGTCATACTTGTTCTGTTGTCAACAGAACAGCTGCTCTTTCTCTTCCTACCTTTCCTTTTTGGCTTTCGAACTAAACTTCTAAAATGTTGTAACTGTGGGATGCCATGTGACAAAATTCCTCCTTCATGCAACTCCCACAGGAATTGTGGGGCCATCTTCATAAGAACTGCATAAATAATGCTGGAATCTTTCTTTGTTTTTCTTTCTCAATTGTGACGTGAAATAGTGGAGTAATGCAACCAAGTGTTGTGCCTCCCCACAATGTAGTTCATATACTGCAAGGGTCATACAAGCTTGTTGCAACGTTCCAGATTGTAAAGTTGTTGGTTTGGGGGTTTTGTTCCTTTTCAAGGTAACGTCTCAGCATTCTCCAGAGATCTTGCACAGGGGCACTGCTGTAGCTTTTAGCAGGCCATCTATCTCCTTGCTGCCAGAGCTGGATAAATGACAAATCAGTTTAAACTCAAAAACAGGCTGGTGGGAAGAAGTTGCAAGGTACTCGATGCAGTAATGGGCATTCTTTCTGTTCTATACTATATTACAGTACCTTCATCTTGATAAAATTAATTATTCTTACTGTTCAGGTATCCACTGAATATAGTGCCCATAAAAATGCCTACATTTACTGCAGAAGTTTCTTTTGAAATCTCAGCCAGGTAAGAAGCATTAAGGCTGCCAATACCTCTTTCAACCCCAATATCACCTTCAAACCCAAACAGCCCAGAGCAGCAGCCACAGAGTGGCTCTGTGTTTCCCACAGAGTGGGAAGAAGCACTTCCCTTCTATAGAGGGGCTTGGGAAGGTGGAGATATGCTCTTTATCACTTTGCTTAGTGTAATATTGTTAATTGTTTAGTCAGAATTAATCTTTAGCATGTTTGTGAGATACATGTGAGGGCATCATAAAAGCTAGGTATTTTAGGAATTTCTGGCGTAACTTAGGAAGACAAGAAGGATTACATTGGTCAAAAGAAATACAGATAGTGGAATCTGCTATGATGTTTGGGGGATTTTGCCCATTTTTGTTTGCCTTTTCCTTCTAATAATATAATTTCTTTATAATTGGGCTGCCTACAGAAAGGTTTTTTTGGTTGTTTTGTACAGACCTCAAACATTAATGACATTTCATAACCTTTTTTCCTATAGGCAACTATATCAACAAAGAGAAAAAGGTATTTCTCAAAAGGTAAAGTTGATTTGTAATATTCTTTTCGCAATACAATTTTCAGCCGAATTGGAAAGAGATCAAAGGAAAAAATAAGAACCAGAATATCATCTGAAAATACACCATACTTTTTTTCTGCAATTTGAAGCTTTATTTTCAATAGGCAGGAAGCAACAATAGACATATACAAATTTTGTTCCATATTGTGAACATTATTCCAGGAAATGTATGTTGGTATATATTCTGTGATTTAATTAGTTTGTATACTAAACATTAGAAATATCTACCATATCCTTAGGGTTGTTTGCATTTGAAGTTACAGTGAATTATCTCTTAAAGTAAAGATCTAGGACTACTATAAGAATGAACAGTTATTTTCTATTAAGGTGGGTCATGAAATTGCACATTCCCATATATTCCAAGGCATTACTTCCAAACACGGTACAATATTCACTGTCAAATGTAGTTCTGGGCCATCCTGGCTGCTTAGTCCATTGCTGCATAATGTGAGAGAGAGTTGTTGATATGCCTGGCTTCTTTCTTAGAGCACACAGTTTCAAACTTGTGTATTCAAAACGTGCATAAGGGTGGTAATGACTTTTCATAATAATTAGCTTTTATTTACCCCCAAGGCAAATCCTGAAAAAGATCAAAAGTTGTCTCTAATATATTTAATCTTTGCATTAATGTAGGTGATTGATATTTCGTCATTTTTTATGCTTTAGAGGCTAAGTCAGATGTTCAAGCCTGTATTTTAAACAAATATATCACAGTGAAACATAAGCTAAGTTTGGTTGATAGTTATTTCTCTTACTAGCCTTACAAACACAAAATAGATTTTCTGAAGCAGATATTCCTAATTTTATACTTGCAACTGGCTTTTTTAATTATAATGTTTTGCTGCCCCGATGAGCATTTTTGTTACTCTTTTTAATATTCATCAATACTAGTTAGTTAGATACTTCTAACTGATATTTAATAACTGATATTCCTATCTAACTTTATATGACATATCTGAGACATTGCTCTTTCCCTTGATGTTGCTAAACAGAACTTTATCCTCACCTATTTGTTGCTGCTTTATTCTCCTTAGACTATATCTGCACTTAAATATTTGCACGTCCCAAAATGGTTTCCCAGTTGTGGATAATTTGGACAATAATCTGGATAATGCTATATTCTCTATCTTTCATTAAATACTTCTCTTCTGTTATGCTTTCTAGAGATGGAACTTAGTACTTTCGGGATACTTAGAGATGTAGAAAACTGACTGTATCTGTTTTGGGGGTGCAACTCTAGTATTACAAAACAGCACTGATGATTGTATTTCCTAAAAACTGAATGACTCTGAAAGAACCCCCTCCCGTAAAATATTCAGAATTTCTTTCCTTAAGCCTATGCTTTACTCTTAGAGCCATTGCTGCACTGTTTACCAGAGCTTCTCTGTCTGTGCTTCATCTCTGTTTTGTGCTGAATCAGCTTTTGAGAATAAAATACACATATAGCAGATCCATTGTTCATTTTTTTCTTGTGTATTTATATATATTCTCATTTTTTTAGGGAATGGCCAAACAGTTAAAGACAAGACTGAGTGTACAAACAGAAACCACATATTCAGTAGTGCTCAGCAAAGAAAGAAAGCATTCTTTTGCTTTGTAAAAATACGTTGATACATTGCATAATGATGTGATTCATCATGAATGAACAGCCTTGCCCAATAAAAATTTTTTTGCTGTTTGGTATTTAACATTTTGATTTGAGCACTCCTTTTTATAGAACAGCATGTTATTAGACTGTAATAACTTCAGGAAGTTTTCATAACACACATTTAGCCAGACTTAACAACATGTGGCTTGTCATATCTTATTTCTAAGAACTTTGAAGATAACTTTTTGATTTTTGTCATGCCATGCTCAATAAATTAACATATGTTTTAGAGCTCTCTGTCCCTTGGGATCCGGGTATTTTGACCCATCTAAGACTTAGGCAGGACTTTTAATTCAAAGTTCTCCAATAGAAAAGGGCTTTTCTACAGCTGGTGGGCAAGCTGGCCATCCATTAGGAAAAATTAATTCAGCACTCAAGAAAAACATCTTTTACACAGTTTGAGACATATCGTTCATGAAAAGGCTTGAAAAAGGTGTCAGCACATGGTGAGGGGGATCACACAGTTTTGAATGGACTGGTAAGTATATTTTTCTACACTGTAGAAAAACAAAAGATCTTGCATGACTTTGAAAGACCCATATATGAATCTTCACAGACATGGATTCTGCACTGTTTTATTCTATGCTTTTGCAGTTCAATGCCATCTATAATAGATTACTATAATGATTGAGTTATCTAGACTATAAGAATAACAGAAGTAATCAATTGTCAGTTTCTGTGTTAACTTTCTGCAGACATACAGTTTCAACATTCTGATCTTAAAAGAGAAGTGCAGCACCACTTTTCCCTTTCTAAATGATGTATTGTTAAACAAAGACATAAACTAAACATATATTTAAAATAATGCACTCTAAGTGCAGCTGGAGGCAAGTTCTGTATGCAAAAGAATATACATATATATAGGTATATATATATATGTACAAGCGTCTTATAAAAATCAAATCTCTGCAGCAGTTCAGTTCTGAAAATGCAAGAGGCTTTTCTAATTGCCTGATACTCCACTCTATTATACAGTGTTTCAAGATCAATATACATCAGAATGTTTCAAAATCTACACTAGGTCAATGCAGTCTAATTCTCAAGCCATGAGCATCTAACATTAAGTTACATACAAAAACCAAATAAATAAATTCAATGTAGGCGAAAGCAATGCCTTCACTAGTTCCTAATACTTTAGAGCATAATGACCTGACTGCTTGGAAAGTGGATTGATTTTTGCAGTCTGGAGCCTTACACCTTCAATAAATACAAAGACTGGCAAGTACTGCAGCATGATACTAATAGTAGGCAATGAGGCAGTGCTAAACCATTTCCTGGTTTATTTTTCATTTGTATTTAAATAAAAAGTGATTGATATGACATTGAGGAAACATCAAAATTAAGTGCTTTTAATATTACATCTTTGTCAAATGTAGGTTATTGCATCCAGAACTTGAAAAGCTACTGAAGCAGAAAACAAAACAAAACAAAACAAAACAAAAGAGTGTATGCTCAGACAAGATAAATTTCTTAAGAAAAATGAAACTAAGAATTGTCTGTCCCTACATCCATTTGTATCAAATCTCATTCCTAAGAATACATATACATAGCATTAGTGAAAAAAGCAAACTGGGCAGGAAGGATCCAGCACAAGAGCAATGGAACTGATGAAGGGTCTGGAGCACAAGTCTGATAAGGTGCAGCTGGAACTATTTAGCCTGGAGAAAAGGAGGCTCAGGGGGGACCTTATAATTCTTTACAACTCCCTGATACGAGGTTGTGGCCAGATGGTGGTCAGTCTCTTCTGCCTGGCAAGTGACAGGACAAGAAAAATCAGCCTCAATTGTGCCAGAGGAGGTTTAGATTGTATACAAAAGATAATTTCTTTTCTGGAAGGGCAGTCAGGCATTGGAACAGGTTGCCCAGGGAAGTGGTGGAATTGCCTGTCTGGAGGTGCTCAAAAGTCCTGTGGGTATGACATTTGTTCTCTTAGCCACCTGACAATTATGTGGTATAGTCGTTCAGTCTAAAGCCACACCCCCTTGTCCTATCACTACCTGACCTTGTGAAAAATCCCTCTCCACCTTTCTTGTAGCTTCACTTTAGGTACAGAAAGGGGCTATAAGGTCTCCCTGGAGCCTTCTTTTCTCCAGACTGTCTTCATAGGTGAGATCTCCAGCCCCCCACCACCTTCGTGGCTGTCCCTTGACAGCACCAGGAGGCCTATGTGCTTATGCTGGGTATCCCAGCACTGCATGCTCCAGGTGAGGTCTCATGATAGCTGAGCACAGAGCCACTTCCCTAGACTTGGTTGGCTCCTCATCCATCCCCAGGTGGAGTTACATGCATTGCAATAGGACAAGATGCTCATGTACACAGAGGCATTTAAGTTGCCCTCCCCACCACCAGAAGCTGACTTACAGGCCAGAGTGACTGGAATTCTTTGTGCTGCCCTTCAGGAGCTTTCTTGCTGACCTGCCATCCCTCCCTAGGCCCTGAGAATCTCTTGCTGGCCTTAGCATCAAAATAGGTTCCCTTTCCCCTGCAGTAGGTCTTAATGTCCACACCCAGTGACTGCAGCAGTCCTTTCTGCTCTTCAAAGATGGAATCCAGCACTCCAGTGGGAGAAATGGAAAATTGTCAATCATCAAACTTTGAAGTATGTTCTCTAAGATTTTAGAAAAAGCTCCAAACGTGGGAAAATGTAGCAATGATACAAGCTTCTTGGCTCCTGCAAAGATCCACTGAAATTTACTGGCCAAATATTTTGTGTACTATTACAGTTTTATCAGTTGGGGGTCAGAGAACAGGCAGGGTGGGAAAGGGGACGATATTCATGACAATAGAAAATAAAATAGTAGTGCTAACACATACATCCTGACTTTAAGGCATAGGTGTATATCTCAATGACAGTCATTTATAAAGAAGCACACACAATGGTAGAACATGCCCCCAGGATGTGCCTAATTCTCAATTACAGCCAATGCATCTTAAGTAGTTCCTCAAAATGCTGGGCAGGAGCAGACGCCAGGCGTGCACGTTTTCAGGCCGAGCAGATTAAACCTGTAAAAATTAGGAGCTAAAAGCTACCAAACAGAGGGCACAATATGAATGGCCTTCAATGAACGGGCCTGTTTCAGCTCTGATCAATTCTTGTAGGAACACGCATGAAAGGTAGGTACTTCGCACGAAAGCACCGTGAAACATTCTACTTCTTCGTACGAAGAAAAGCTTGACCGAAGCTGGAGCCTGGCAGCGGCTGACAAATGTGCCTAATGGCGCTAGCGGACAACAGGGTTCCCAAAGATGAGTGGACAGGGGCTCTGCTGAAAAACGTGGATGGCGGGGTCGTTCGCAACCGAAGGTCTCCCCACACCCCGCACTCCCTCTCCTCCAGTTCCCAGCCGCCGCGAGGGGCGGGCAGAACAGCAGAGTCCCCAGGCAGCCGTCCCTCCCTTCTTCTCGCTTCCTCCTCCAGCCTCCCCGCTTCCCACGGCGGAGGCTGCCACACACCGACCGCCGACGGGG
>VWYP01002492.1:0-10010 GCA_013400435.1 Pycnonotus jocosus | reverse complement strand
TGCAAAATGAATATATTGGTTTTCAGTGTGAGTGCTTCCAGTACACGTTTTGAAGAATGTCTGTACAGCCCAAGAATACGAAACATTGCCTTAGGTAGCACATTCCAATGTGCATTTCCCAGAGCTTGAAAAATCCATCATGGATTTTTTTTGGTATTAACTCATTTTGTCAGAAACATACAATTTATATGTATTTATATGTGACTGTGGAGTGTCTAAAAATATTTTTAAAAATTATATATTTCTGAACCTGAAATTGAGTATGGAAAATTTTTCGTCATCCTCAGCTTTTAGGTGGGATTTTCATTCACTGGAAATTGTGTATTTGCAGTAAGAAAAGCATGATGTTGACAATGGTAGATACTTTTCAATTATTAGTGTTGTGAAAAAGGCTTTGGGAACCCATCTCTTTGGTCTACCTTTCTGTCCAGAAACCTCAGATATTTTTCCCAATTTACATATTCATCCTATGGAGTCACAGTGTGTGATCAGGCTCTTAATAGCTGAATCTATATTGTGTGTTTTTTATTAATCGGAGTCTCCAGGTTATGCCACTTCTTTTTCATCCAGGTTTTAAAACGTAAAATGCACCTGTCCTGGATGAAGCTACCAAGAGGCAGAATCTTGCTTAGGAAATCTGTTCCAGCCGTAGACATTCCTCTTTGTCCCTTCTTCCATTTACTCACTGCCTATTTGTGCTCAGCTTAAACTGTTTGTTTTCATGGCTGATAGCATACCCCTTTGATTTTAACTTAGACTGTTTAATAAGGCCTTCTCTAATGTCATAATCATTTTACAAACCACCAGTGTCACTCAGACGTGAACAGAGTATATTAAGATTGGATTAGTAATTCTGGTTCCAATGGAATAATGCAGAGATATTTTGCTATCTATTTTATGGGGCAATACATGACATATGAACCTTGCAGTCTAATTTATTATTTGTTAATTATTTGCTATAAGTTAATACATTGTACTTCAGGTCTGTTTTAAAGGTTGTACCTCATGAGATCAACAGTAGCAGACCTTTCATCTGTGTTGTGTGTTTGATTGAATTTCAGTTTCATTTTCCACCCACTGGATTTTGTGACCTCATGTATATAATGGGGTCAGTGAAGTTATTATCATTGTTAGTCCAGGAACATAGCAAACCTCGACTGAGTGCAGCAGTTGGTCCTGTAGAATTGCAATCTCCAAACTCATTCACAACCACTAGATGAGACTATGTTGTAGACCACAAGTGACAGTATAGAAATTCACCTAGTTAGTATGAAACACTGTTGGATGTGTTTTCATAGGTAGTGGCCCTTGTAGCCTTGAGGGAACCAATCCAAGAAAACATATAATTTTTCAGATATACTATGGGTTCATGACTGGGCAAAATTTGAATGTTCATATCCTTGGTTACTCGTAATACTTACCTGATGTGTTCTGCACTTAGTCCTTTGGTAACTCCTGTAAATCTCTTCTTATTTATACTGCTGACATGGCATGGAGGGCAATGGACAGGTGGAAGACTTTGTGATTATCCCCTGATCTCATAGGTAGACTTCTGCAAACTGGTCAGGAAATCTCTACCAGCATCACACTACATTCTTTGTAAATACATGAAGTGATAATCACAAATATATATGCACGTGCACATACATAAAGCACAGAGATCAGTGTTTGCAGGACTGCAATAGGATACTTAGTTTTCTGCATCACCTGTAGAAGACAAGAATACCTAATGATTTTTATTGCAGTCTTTGTTTGCCATGCCGAAATATAGCTCTCTGTAGGAGTGCCCACTGTACTCAGTGTCACTTATGATGAACTTATTTAAGTTCACTTTCTTCTCTACATTAAACACGCAAACTTCCTACTTTAACTAACATCAGCAGTCATATTTATACACAGATTTTATCTTCATAATGCTGTTCTACCTTCCGCTTCCCCTTCCCTTTCCTCTGACACGTTTTGCTCTCTGTTCCAAATGGTTTCCTCCTTGCTGATATCTCCCCTTATATGCACAACTGTTAAAAACAACATGACTGAGAACAACTTTTTTTTTGCTGGTTTGGCTGTTACTTTTCAAGGTAGTGGTCTTTAAAAGAGCATCCTGTAAAACATGGCAGAAAGACCAACCAAAGCATTCAGGTTGTTATAGCCCTGCTTTGACTGCTGATGCCATCATTTTTTAGATCATTCAAGGTCACATACAACTATAACTTAAGTTCAAAGTGTTTCTCTTTATTGATTTTTCTTTCTGTGTAGCTAATACTACACAAAAGGCTTTATTTTCTGGACTATATTTTGCTATTTGGTGTTGCAACAAAGAAATCACCCAAACTCATGGCATCAGACTTCTAGTATAGATGTAGTGCGTTCATACTGGTGCACAAATGAAAAAGCAATACTGAATTATTCTTTATCTTGTTGAAAATTACATGTCTCCACATGCTGCCATTAAATTCTGTGCAGTCACACAGAGGGTGTGGTATACATGCAGTGTGCATTCAGATACATACTGTGGATCTAATTGTTTCTCAAATGCATCATTACATACAGTGCAGTCTTCACTTGCTTAACTGGGGTCATGCTCAGAACAGAAACAAACATGTCGGCTGTCACTTGGTTTGTCTGCAAGAAATTATTTTCTCATTCTTCAAAGTTGTGGTAATGATAGTAAGGTCGTGAGACAATATTTTTTTAAAACATTGAAAAAAAAATTAACACCAAATTTCCAAACTAAACTGAAGTAATACTCAGACAGAATGTAAATGTTTTCCTTTAAGGAGTAGGAAAAATAGGAAAATATCTGGTCAAAAATATATCTGTCAAAACTTAAAATGCACTAAGACTGGATATTTGTAGAATATATATCTAGGATATTCTGTATAGAGTTTATATATATTCTGTATTGTTATGTGAATGACTAATTGAATGCCCTACTGCTTAACTGATGTCACAGCAATCAGAATGCAAAAAGACACCATTAAGAGAACAAAACCGCACGGCATAACAGACCCTTCCTGGTCATGTCCTTTTTAAACCATGTTGGATAACAAATGCTAGCCAGGAAAGCAAACAAATAAGTTTACCACTTTTCATTATTTGCTTTTATTAAAAAAAATCCATTAAAGGAAGTGTTCCATTTTAAAATTTAGAAGGGAAATACAAAAAGACATCCCTGAAAATAATCTCTTAAAAGGGTTTATTTTGAATTGTGTGGGCATTCATGTAGATGAGACTATCAATAATTACAGAATGAGAAAAGCATAACTGAAAGGACTTTAGAAGGCAGTAATCACACAGCCTGTCCCAAAGTCAGAATAATTTGTGTTTGTATCATTCCTGAGAGAGCTCCAGAAAACTCTTAATAAATTTTGTATTCCATTCCTTTGACAGGAAGCCATTGATAAATTTTTCTCTAACATATCTAGACATTTTGTTCCACAATTAAAGCGACTAAGTTCTGGCTTTATCTATGCATGTCTGAAGAATCATTTTCTCTTGTTTTGTCTCCAAAAATGCCCGAAGATATTGGGGCAAGGCCACAAGTCAGTCCTGTGGAGAGTGAGACAGATATCTTCTCCTGCACAAAAAAGTTAAACACTTAGTTTTTGCCAGACTCTAGCAATGATTCTTTCTACCTCATTATCTTTTAGGTGAGTATGAATGATTTGCTTGATTAACATTTCTGGACTTTACAGCAATCAAACATAAGCAGCCTGACCTATAGCTTTCTGGCTGATTTAACTTGTTTCACTTCCTCTCCCAGCATGAACATCATTAGTCCCATCTGATTAACAAGCTGACTTTTTCAAGTACTTTCTCATTAACTTTTGGTGGGTGGCCTTTTTTTTTTTTTTAATTTATTTTATTATTATTATTGTGGCTGTGTAGTCCTCTTACCCTAGCTTTTAGTGTTGCTGGCCACCAATCACTCTGCAGTTGTACTCTTTTGAGAAGATATGTGGTGAGGGAAAGCAGTAATTTTTGCCTTAGATAGTCTGTTCATAGCCTTCTGTATACACCATTTGCCACATATTCCTCCACTGACAAGGAACATAGAGAACAAATTACCATGAACTTTGTTGTACTCCATTAATATACTCCATTATCATTTAGCTTCTGAGCTCTTCAACTTTGCTTTTACCAAGATTAATGCATAAAATGTCCATACTTTAGCATGTAAACCAAATGCTGAGAGAAAGAGGGAGAGCAGCAAGCTAATCTCAGACAGGAGTAACAGTAATTCTGTTCATGCTCACTGAAGTATGTGATATTAGTGGAGAAAGCTCAACATAGATGCTGGTGATACCTGGTACCAAGATTTCAGTGTTTGCATATTATCCCTCACTAATCATCAGCCAAATACAGAGGAAAAAGATACTTTATTATTCACTTTTTAAATGGTTTAATCGTGATATTCAATTAAGTTTAAGTTAAGGGACATGGACAACACAGACTTACAGCATACTTTGACTAATCCTGACTAATTTTGGTATTTTTATGGGATGGTATTCATATCCATCTGGAAGTACTGTTTTCTGTGTCAGTGTAGGTTGTATAATATATGTATGGGGAATGTTAATCTGTTTCTTTTTCTGTGTCATTTGTATGTCCTGTGATTCTCTTTTAAAGCTTTAGGAGAATTCAATTTAACTGGAATGCTTTTAGACTCAGAGTGCTTTATAGTCTTCTCTGGAAGACATATAAACTACCCGACGTTGTTAAAGTCTGAAGAGAAACAGATAGCAATATATTTCTTGCAAGAAATTTGTTATCGTGGCATTTGTCTTGAAGTACCTTTTTAAAATATGCTCTTTGTTTAAATCTTGTGATTTTTCTAGGAAGTCAGAGAACTTTCACTGAATGCCCAGATTTAACAATATTGTTTCAAAAATGTTTATCCAGATGTGTTTTTTCCTTTTGAATGCTGGGAAAACAGAACAAAATAGTTGACTGCAGCAAAGAATTAGGTGTTCTTAAATATGACTTGAGAAACACCTGGATTTTTGATGCATAAGCAATTTGATATTGAGATGCATTTACTAATGGTGTCATAATAAGCCATGGGACTGTGAGAGTCTGGTGCTCAGCACTACATTTTAGGAGTATTTTTGCTTGAATGACATCTCAAATGATGTACAGTCAGAGAAAGCACAAGAAGAGAAAAGAGAATATGTATTATGAGCCCCAGACTAGAAGTGGAGAGGAATAAGGAGTAGATAAATGACAACATTAGAACATCTGTATTGCAGGAAGTTGCTTAGTATCAAAGTATTGCTGAAGGTAGTGCCTCAATTTATGATGACAAGGTAAAGAGTTCAAGGGATTAAAACAACCTCTAATGAAATATGCAGGTTATTTTGGGAAGGGTCTTGAGAATTTTTTAGCCATAGTAAATACACAATAATCTCAAATAATAATCTTGGGGTTTCTTTTTTCTTTTATTTTAGTTATACAGAAACAACATTTTATCATGAGAACATCAATTGCACCAATATAAGTAGAGAGGTGAATACAACTTTCTACTTATAAAAGTCTTCTGTAACTCTTTTACATATAAGAACATGTTATCATTGAACAACTAAAAAAGAAAAAAAAGCTGTTATTCTCTCACGGAACAGCTGTACGGTTTCCTGTAATTGTCATCACAATTTGTAAAACATGTAAGTTTTGCTACATTGAAAATATTTGATTTTTCCTGTTTCCAAGAACTGAACCTTCATTAAAAAAAACCCTTTTTTGCCAATCTGGATACAGCTGACATATCCTCAGAGCAGATGATGCACATGAAAATAAATCAGCTATACATATTCAGCTGGAAGGAGTAGTTTCAATGGAGAGGAATACTGCTGAGGTCCGAGTTAGATTCTTTATGGAAATAATGAACCTAGATAGGTTTATGAAGGTAAGAACTAGAGTTCTTCAAAACTATTGAATTCTAATTTGTGAAATATTCACTCCAAATCTACAAATTTATAATAATTTATGGATGTAGATTTTGTTTTTTTCTGAGCTCTCCTAGCCTTGGGCAGATTTCCACCATGAACAAACAGTGCACAGTTTTTATTTGATCTATTGAGGAAAAACTTTGCATGCCTAGCATACTTGTCTGTGTAGTCTGGCACAACGTGTGATATTAAAAGGTTATTTAATGTAATAAGCACTGTAGATAAAATTCTAATTCATAATTAAATGCAAGGAAGGACATAGATCAATGAGATTTTGTAGTTGAAAGCCAGTTCAAGATTAGGCTGGTGTCATAAACTATGGAATAACTCCAGATTTGAGACAGAAATGCGACCCCTTAGGCTATTTATAGTTTTCTATTTTTTTCCTCCTTTTCTTCATAACTAACATAATTCAGATTTGTGTAGTGTTGAGAAAGAACGAAGCTGGATGAGGGGGAAAAGGTCTATGGACTGCAGCAGTTACAGAACCTAAGGATGAATGCTGTTGGATGTTGGATGAATATATATTTGCTCAATACATCTGTATCATTTAGTCTCATATTGAGAAACACAAACATAATGCAGCCTGGGAAAGTGAAAGAGGAAAGAAAAATCAACCTGAGAAGGCTTTAAACCACTGATGTGTTATTAGAAAAAAATTAAAAGCAGTAACTCATTCAGGGACACTAACTCTTGTGTTGCAAATATTACTAAGTTCAGGTCTGTCATCCCATACAGTTTATAATCATCAGAATGTAACCACACATGTGGAAGACTTTCAGTGCTGTTGAATAAATAATTTTACTGTGATAAGTAAGAAGTGTGAATTTTTGTTACAGTTTTCATCTCATTCTCTAAACCTGTAAAGAATTGTTAATTTCTTATACCAGTACATTTGGATATTTTTGTCATTCTCAGATATCTTGCAGTTGTGAAAAATATGACTGTATTCAAACTGGTGAACTTTTAATTTATTTTAATTTTAAAAAAATTCATCAAATAATTTAGTCATTTAAGCCAAAGATGGAACATGAAAAGAAATTCCAATCATTCTAAAAATGTGTATTAGAAATTCCAGAAACTACTCTGAAAGTCACCCACATGCAGTCTGAATTAATTTTTTGCGTGCTGCCTTGGAATATTGCAGAATTCACTTTGTGTGCAGAAGTCCTATTTATAAAGTATTTTCCAAATAGCTTAAACCCATACATTTTTCTTTGATGAGGAATTGTCTGCTGTCTTTCTGATGAAATGCATTCTAACATTCTTTATTCCATCCCACCCTTATTGGTGGATTTCATATTTCTCAATACATGTATCTTCCTTCACAGATGACAAAACCTTCTCACCTTTCAGTTTCCTTACAAACTTAAAGTATCAAGTCTCAATAACATGATTAGAGAATAGACATACTTACCCAATCAGGGAGTAATAATTAGACAGATGACTTAGATGTCATCATGGCTAAATTCTATTTCAGACACTAATTCACTAGTCTGGCTACTAGTTGCATGCACTCGGTTGCATGTCATATTCTCCTAGTGAAACCGCAATCACTTTTGCTCATTCCTAGCAGTCATGCTGAAATCAGGGAAATACTTTTTTTTTGAAGTGAAATGCTTGTTGCTGTCTGAGTCTCTGTTTCTGTCTCTTTTTTTCTGTTTTCATTTTTTCTTTTTTTTACCTTAGCCTAGTAAACAGAATCTGTGGTGATTGATGTCATCATAAAACCCTAGAATATCACCACCAGTTGTTGTTATTGCTCAATACTAAAAGCAACAGAAGATACTAAATCATATATTAAAAATGGGAAGAGGTCAAGATGGAACAATATTGAATACCAAGAAGCCATTTTGAGTTGAGGACAATTTTTATTGGAGGAAAACAAAGCATGATACATAATCATGCTAAGAAACTATTGTAAAGAGCAAAAGTTCTTGCTTCATCCTTCTCAGGCAGGAACATTCATCTTGATTATAAGATATTACATGACTGAGGATACCGATCCTTAGAAGAAGAAGGCAGTTTATTTTCTCTTGGGAAAAAAGGACTTTGGAAAACCAGTATAATATCTATTAAGTATATTAAATATATATTTAATAAACTCATTTGATATAGACTATTATTTTAGAAGACTTCAATTCTGTTTTGGTACACATTTCAAAAAGGACAGAGGCTTTGAGTCATCAATGTTTTGGTCATAAGATTTATATGGGTTGCGACTCTATACCCACATAACTATATAACTACAAAGCTCAGCTGTCTGCATGTGTTTAAGTGTTTCTCTGGTGCCCAGTGATAGAACATGAGAAAATGGTATGAAATTGTGTCAAGGGAAGTTTAAGCTGGATGTTAGAAAAAGATTCTTCATGCAGTGGTTGGTGAGGCACTGCAACATGCTCCCCAGGGGTGTGGTCACAAACTAAAGCATGACAGAGTTCAAGATGCATTCAGACAACACTTTCAGGCACATGATGTGATTTTTGAGGTGGTTCTATACAGCGGCAGGAGTTGGACTTTAGTGATCCTTTTAGGTACCTTTCAACTCAGGATATTCCTTGAATCCATGATTCTGTAATACTTTAATATCATAATGCAAAATAAAAGGCTTGGAAAATTACTCCCTTATTCCCACTGAAGCTTTTTATAACATGTTGTCTATTCTTCCCAGATCCTGAATTATGTTCTACTGAGGGTAGCCTGTGTATATAGTACTATAGATATTTTGATTGTAAAATAATATTCTGGGTCATACCTACCTATGTTTAGGCATTATAAACCAGAATAGGGAGATAAGTGGGAGATAATTAGGAGATAGGTATCAGGCTATGGGATTTGACGTAGGTGTACTCCTGGCTGTGTCCTGCTCTTGCCATGGTGCCACAGTGGCTGGGGGCTTGGGGCAGCTGTGGGTGCACCAAACATGCTGCCCCCCAGAGCATCAGGCACCTCTCAGGGGACAAGGGTCGGTAAAGCCTATTAGTGCTCTCAGGTCTCTGAGATTTGCCACTTGTACCTGATTTGATTTTTTTCAAGTGCACCCTGTTCAGTGAGCATTAATAGTAGTAAGCACACTTGAAGATGTCAGTGACCTGAGGTATTCTGTTACTGAGTGGTGTGTCCTTGCAGATTCTATCTGGGTGCTGAGAGTGGTAATGTTTTGTATAAACACACAAGAAAGCCAAGGCTAAACTCTAGTTTTTGTTATATTTATTAGTGTGCATTGTGAAACTACGGTTTGTAATTCAATTTCATAGGTCTGTGTTTTTTTTTTAAATCTTGGAGATTTGTTCTTAATATTCTAGGGTAAAAAAAAATCCTTTGGCTCTTTTCTAGGACAGGTTTTTGTATTTTTATTTAATTTCTCTATTTCCTTCTTTGTTCCTGAGAAGTAAATTTAGTTGTATCACCCTCTATACATTCATCACACAGTTATGCAGTGTGATATGAAAAAATTCTTGTAGGGAAACTGTAGGAGTGCATTTCCACACCCAAGCAAATTATTCTATTTAAGGAAAATGTTTCAGTTTACCTCTGGACATATCAGGAAGCCAGGCTAGAAAATTCTGTGCTCTTTTCTTCTACATTGGCCCAGTGCCAGCAGAGGGGCACTAGTTGTGCCTTAGAAACGTTTCTCAAAACTTGTAGCTGTTTCTATTGGCAGCAAGCCAAATTAGCCCTCCTAAAACATTAAGAAGGGGCTCACAGATATTCAAGTGGTTTTTGGGAATGTCTTAGTCAGGAGTCAGATGCTTCTCTGGCACCTGGGAACGGCTTTTGTTCTTTTGTTTCTATATTGATTGTTATTTTCTATTTTATTAAAACCTTTGCTTTACAAAACACACACAAGGAATCCTATCATAACATTATTAAGCCACTCTGAGAAGTTGCAGGTTAATCCTGAGACTTGATACATCTTCAGGGGGCTTACTACCCCCTGGCCATATGTAAGACTGTATCAGGAAACTGTTGCAAAATGGTGGCTGCAATATTTCTCAAACATGGAAGACGTTCCTTGCTTACCTTCTGTCTTGGTTTAGGCCAAATTTGGGAGGAAACTTCCAA
>VWYP01002487.1:2075-12536 GCA_013400435.1 Pycnonotus jocosus | reverse complement strand
TCTGGATTCTCCAGCTTCTGGATTCAAGTGTTCAATTTGGAATCTCAATGTTGGCTTCTTAGTGTAAAAGAAAATTCTGAGCTCTTGGGTGGGTGAGTGTTGTTGTTAGGGTGGTCATGACACACAGAGTGACACCATAAAAGTTCAGAAGGCTCTTTGTTACGGCTGCATGCTGTCTTTTACACAGTTTTTACAAACCTTGAGGGAAACTTCGATTGGTTTATGGCTTTCTTGTTAATTATTATATTGGTTAGCAAAAGGTATTTTACTGGTCCATCAAATCTATCTATCTATTCTCAGATTGTTCACATATTTTCTTTCCTGATTCTCACAAGACAAATCCCCTTGTTATTACAGGTGCACTTATTTTTTACCCTCAGAATAGATTGTTGTGTTAAAAGAACTTCTCATTCTTAAAATAATTTTATATGTAAACTTAAAAATTACTTGTTAGCTGCACTTAGAAGAAAAGACAGGCTAGCAATTTACCCTATTCCTACAGGTGAGGCCTGAAAATATGACCTCACCTACTTCAAAATGAGGAGGGCCAGTCTTGAAGCAGCCACCCATTTTATGTACACCTCCAAACAGAAAAACACTGCCTACAGGGGTTCCAGATCACAGGGAGAACCCAAGATAAAGAAGGGAGGCTGGAAACCAGCCACAAACACAGAGAAACTATAAGACAATCAAAAAAAGTTCAAAATGATGACAATTTTTAAATCCAATGGTTCTCGATGCCTGAGTCATGATTTCAGAACCTGAGGGGTTGGCAGAGCAGATGGCCCCAGGTGGTCACTGCCTGTCAGTGCTGCTTTATCACTCCATGAAAGGTTCATGGAGGCAACCATGGCTTTGAACACCTTTGAACCAGAATATTGTCTCTTAGCATCCAATCTAGCCCTGCTCTCTGTCAGTCTGAATCCATTCCCTCCTGTCCTGCCTCTCCAGACCCTTGTCCAAAGTCCCTCTCCAGCACTCTTGGAGCCACAGGCAGATCAATTTTTGCTCCTGGGCTGCATTCATGAGCCTTGGGGGAACACAGGTAAATAAGGGAGAGAGAAAATATCCAGCACCAGGGCTGGGGAAAGGCAAGGAATGGAAATTTCCCAAATCATGTCACCTTTTCCCATGGAAGACCACCCCAAAGCCCACTCCTAGACAGAGCAGTGCAGGGAAGGGGCACAGGGCACACCAACACCAGTTGTGGTGCTGCACAAAGCTTTACCAACGAGGACAGGAGTGCAATTTCCTGACACATGAGGCTCTCAGTGCCAGTTTTGGGAAATAAATCCATTTCCCCCTTGCTTCTCCCATTCTTCTATCTTGCCTCAGTAAGCCAGAGACATTTAAGAAACTTTAGGAACCTTTCAAGAAGTTTGTAAAGCAATTTATTGGGACAAGGATTCTTGTCCTCTATGAAACTGGATGACTGAGTCACTCTGGGCTTAAATGTGCAGAGCACAGAAGGAACCATAAAAGCCTTGAAAAGAACCCTGAACAGATTGACTATGCATTTTAAAAAAATATACATTTTTATATCTAGCATTTAAATGCTTCTAGGATTAGAAATAAATATGACACTTCCTAATGCAGACCCAGTCCCCTGGATCAGAGAACTTCCACTTCTCCATCTCACATACAAAGACACTTTTAGGCCCAAGAAATTTTGGTAACTTGCCTGTCCCGAGCTATGGGAAGGATTAGGCAAGGAATTGAAGCTTTGGGGCAGAGATGGGAAGCACAAACTTCGGCAGATTAATTTCATTTTTCCACGTCCTTGGCCGGTGAGGATGCACAAGAGTTTGGGGTCTCAGAGTGAATTCAGGAGGAGGGGCCAGCTGAGCATTCAGTGGCCATGAGGAGTGGTGGAATTAAATACCACATGCTCCATGAGATCTGGCTTGGGGTCACCATCAGCAGGGAAGGCTTTGGGATGAAGAAATGCCAACTCCATGCCCATCACCCGCTCCTTCACTACTCCAACCCTTCCTTTCCTCACCGCCTGCCAGCTCTCCCTCCCCCCTCAGCCCCAAACACCCAATCCCAAGCATCCATCCCCCACCCCTCTGCCTTCTGCCCCCATCCCTGAAGGATGGATGAGCTCGCCAGAGCAATCTGGCCCTGGCTGGAGAAGCTGCCGAGCGCCGGCAGCCGGAGCGAGCGCGGCAATCGATTGGACACGGGACATTACGGATCCGCGAGCTTTGTCAGGCTGAGCACACGTGAGGATTAGGGCATTAACAAAGCTCCCTCAACCCACCAGCCTGCCCCTAGGTAGATGGGGGGACAGGGCTGGGCTGGGCAGGGACAGGGATAAAGGAGTGGCAGCGTGAAGTCGCCTCCCGTACAAAGGAGCGGAGGAATAAGAGGTCCCGGAGACACAAAATTGCCGCCTGGGATTGCCGAGCCACGGCGCTGCTCATCAGGGCTCTGGGCCAAATTTCCAACCAGCATCAATCTGCCTGATGCCAGGAGAGTAACCCAGAGATGAATTGGACCCGATGGGGAGGGTTTACGGCCTTTGGTTCAGGCAGGAGAGCGGAGCTGTGCCAGCTGGGGTGTCAGACTGCGTGACTCAAAGGGGCTTAGGCACCTAAATCTACTAGGTGCTCCAAAAAAAAGAGTGTTTTCTCTTATTTTAAGATCAAATAATTCCTTTTTTTTTTTCTTTTTTTTTTTTTTTTGTCCTGAAGGCAGCTTTGAGGGCCTCTGTTTACTATTGTTCTTAATCGAAAAATAACAGCAACAACTTGTGAGTACAAAGGGCCTTTTATGTTTCTGCCGAGGCTTTTATCTCCACGCATTTTAGTAAGTGCTATATCAAACTCACCCCGCCCACCCCCGAAATTCAGTCATCTGCGGGTTGCAGAGCAGCAGCTGGGTAACTGTGTGCAGGAAAGCTGAGCAGCAGCCCAGGACAGCCAGGGGAGGGGAGCAGGGTGTGAGGCTGGAGCTGACAGCCCCCCCTCCAAATCAAATGATACCTCAGAGCAGATGGGCTGAGCAAAGAGTTCAGCAGCCAGAAGCAGGTCCAAGCAATTACAGATCAGATATTACAAAATATTTCTCTGCTGAGAAAGTGAGGAGGGTTTGGGAGAAGCTTTACCTGCCCCTGGATCCCTGAAAGTGTCCAAGGCCAGGTTGGACATTGGAGTTTGGAGCAATCTGAGATAGTAGAAGGTGTCCCTGTCCATGGCACTGCATGATCTTGAAGGTCCCTTCCAACTCAAACCATCCTGTGATTCTCTGATTCTAATCAGCATCTTGAAAAGATCAGATTCCCACCCAAACAAGCTCCCTCAAAGCATCCCCAGAATGACCATTGCCTAAGCATTGCAGTCTTCATCTCCTGAGAACACCCTGCAGGAAAAGGAAGTCTCACCAAGCCTGTCAGATATCAAAGACCACTTGGACAATCCTGGTTTAATTTCAGGTAGCTCTATGAGGAGGAGGAAATCGGACTTGATCTTTATGGTCCTTCCCTGCTGGAGATATTCTATGGTTCTGTGGTTCTCTGGAGTGTTAATGCTGGAGGCTGTGGTCTAACAAGCCTAAAGGAATCAGGGATTTCTGTAGTTTATCCCAGAGAACAAGCTGTGGGACAATAATGAGGCTGTTGAGGAGAAGTTTTCTGAAATATCCTAAATTTTTGGAAAAGAGTGAGCATCTCCCCAGCAAGCCAGGGAAAAGGGCACCATGGGCTGCTAAAGGATTTCGGGATGTTGGCATAGAGGGAGGGCACAGGGAGGTTCAGCAACAAAAAACCCTGAAAGAGGATGGGGACAGGGAAAGTTTTAGGGATGTGGATGGATAGGAAGGGCTGTGTCTCTGAAGCTGTCAGTGAAAGGCACCTGCAAAAAGCTTCTTCTGAAGGTCAGATCCTGAGCTGGGACTGAGTGATGGTCAAGGTAATGATTTTGACCAGAGTGCCTGAGAAAAGTAAGGCACAGAAAACTTGAAGGTGAAACCAGAGCCTTTGCAGGCTGATATTCACTGCTTTTCATTAGAGATTCCAACCTGGGATGCCTTTAGAGAGACTTCCCACAGCCAACAAATGAAGCAAGTGGAAAAGAGGCGACCTGCTGAGGTGAGCTGTCTCCTGTCCCTGCTTTGGAGAGAACCTTTTCATTCCTAAAAAGGGAGCAGGCATGTGGAGCCCCGTTAGAAAAGAAAAAGGGGCCAATTCCTTCATATTAAGCCTGTTATTAGGCTCAGAATCAAATTAAACCACAGGACTTTTCACTAGCAAAGTGCTATTTTAAGGCTTATTAGACTATATTAGGATTGGCATAAATTTCCACTGACATAATATAGGCCTTTAATTGGATTTAAGGGCGAGGAGGCTGCATTAAACAATAAAAAAAAAATCAGTCCTCACAGAGGGAAATTGGGTATTCTCCTCACAAACTCCTCTACTTTCCCTTGGCGTGGATCCCAAGCAGCCGAGCAGGCTGGGTAACCCACTGAAATCCAGATGCAATTGCTTATAGGCTCCTATATCAATTTGATAAGCAAAGCTGGCTGCCAAAACTCAGCACTCACCACTGTTTGTTAGCCAAAGCCTGGCTGCCACATCCAGAGCTCTGGTTCTCTGGCAGAAATGGCATTTCCTTGGCCACAGCCTGCCTGCCAGACTTCACGTGAAGTGTTTGCCCGTGAAAAGGTTATAATAACAAAAAAAAAAAAAAAAAATCTCAAAGCCAAGACCTTGACTTAACCTCCAAAGAGCTGAGAGCATCAGAGCCACAGGCAGTAATGAAAACATAACCCCTCTGGTGCCCCCCGTGCTGGGAGGGTGAGGCAGGAGTCACTGGCACGACCTGGCTG
Organism: Pycnonotus jocosus; assembly: GCA_013400435.1. Classification (NCBI taxonomy): domain Eukaryota; kingdom Metazoa; phylum Chordata; class Aves; order Passeriformes; family Pycnonotidae; genus Pycnonotus; species Pycnonotus jocosus. Next base: position 7,706 of record VWYP01002487.1, on the reverse strand, counting down.
CTTTCATGTGTCCCCTGATTAGACACAGGGAGCTTGGAGGTCAGGGGCTCTCTGTGACACGTCCCTCCTCCTCCCAAAAACCCACTGAGAGCAGCCCTGAGACGTGCACAGACAGGTCTGACACTCCTGGTATGTGAGACGTGGTGGGTTCTTACACTCAGCAGTCCCCAGGTTGCTCTCCTCTGAAGAAGCTGTTGCAGAAATTAGGGGGTTTTTATTTTCTGTCTGCTCCTGTGTCACCCACCCTGTGTGAAATGTGGAAAGAAATGGGAAGGAGACAATAAAACTCACTTAAACACTGAGTGGAGCACCTCAGGTTTAACAGGAGCAGAGGCTGAGTGATCATTCATCCTGCATTTTGAGAGATGTCCTTTATTTGACATCTAAATGGGCCAAAACTGGCTCTACCAAAAGGCATCTGAGCCCTTCTGAAGCCTCAGAGATACTGAAGAACCTTCCACCATGAAAACATCACTTTGTACATCGATACTTGATGTTGGGAACTTATCCACATCCTGGTGACATCTTGTGACGATTTTCTTAAACAAAGACAACCCTTTTTTCACAACACCAACCCCTCAAAGTCTGGCTGTGTCAGGGATGGGGTTCCCATAAAGTAGATCCTGCAAGGGGAAGCAGTTTAAATCCAGGTTCAGCCAAACTTAAGGTTTTCCTGACAGGATCCTTCAAGATCCATTCTTCCATTTCTAGAGAAGCTTTAGAGTTTTTCCTCTCCCAACTCATGACCTCTTAAGTTTTGGGAGATGATACCAAAGCTTCCCTTCTAAATTTCCCAGGCCACAGTCCCTAGCCAAACATGTTCATCATCAGTGGAATATTAAGAAAAGGAATGAGTTTGGTCCTACTCTTCAAAGAAATTTCAAAGGATGCTCCCAGGTGGGGATGGACATTTTTTTGTGAAGTAGATTTCAGGAGAAATGTTGTTATTTCATGTTCCAGATGTGGGTGCATTTGTCCAGTCGTGGGGGGCGTGTGTGTGTGGTGAGATCTGATGTGTCACAGCTCTGCAGCTGCAGCCCATTAGCACAAACATGGAGCTGCCCAAGGAGATTACAGTTTTCATCCCATGAAACAAACCTTATCCCTTTTCTAACAGCCCGGGGATTGCTTCAAGATGTATCTAGGGAGCTCAGGCAGGCCAAAGGGGGCTGATGGATCCAGGGTGGCAGCACAGCCCAGCAATGCTCTGTGGCTTCCAAGCAGCCACAAACCTTTTGCTGTCACATCCCTTCCCAGTGGCCTGAATGGACATGGTTTTATCCCTGCTGTCCTGACTCCCTGACACCCACTCAGCCCAGTCTGAGGTGTTTGGGACCTACCTGCCACTCAGGGATGACTCAGTGGTGAGTAAAAGCTACATGAGAGTAGCTGGAGCTGAACAAAAAATCTTTTTTACACTGAGATTCTCAATCTTTGTGCTTGGCTTTAACCACATCCATCAGAAAAGCCCAGATAACTCCATAGGGCAGTGCCCAGGGGAGCCAGATGAAGAAAAAACAAAGCTGGGATCCCCAACCTGCTACTGAACATCAGGAATAAAGATGGATTTGCTGGTTGAGAGTCCCAGCTGTGAATTTGAGACCTAAAAGTCTCCCTGAGCATTCATTTACCTCACCTGCAACCAACAGAGCAATGTTTGTAATGCAGACACTATGAAAAAGGGCCCTTGCTTTGGGGAGTTACTTCTCAGTGGGTGTAAGGATCTTTGCCCTTCAGTTTGGACTGAGAAAAGCTTGTTTGGGAGGTCCAGGGGCTTTTGGTGATCAGTGAAACTCTGCAGATGAGCCACAGACAGGCCAAGGAATGGACCTGCAATGCTTTAAAGCAGTTTCTGAAATAAATACCGTGTGATATGGGCTCCTTTGGAAAAACACCACCCTGAAAGGGCTGCTCTGGTCTCTGCCCTAGATGCTCCCACACCTTTTTGGTCCAGTGAGGAACAGGTGATTGAACAGGAGGAGAGAGCAGGAACTTGCAGCAAGCAGGAGCTGCCTCCTTGGGGCATTCCTGTTTTTAATGATCCACATGATTCCGCAATTTCTGGCTCCAGATGGGACCCAAATACCAAAGGATCAGGGAAAATGCTGTCCTCATGATATTCCTGAAGTAGCCAAAGTCAGGGAAATTCTAGACAGAAGATGGATTTCCCAGCTGTAGAGAAACTGGGTCAAACATTTGAGCTTTTGGGTGCTCTGCTGCTGCCTATGGCCAGTTCTTGCCAGCAGTGCCAGGACTGGCCCAGAGCTGCCAGAAAGCCAAACCAAGAGTGGGAGATGATTTTCCAGCTCTGCTGCACTAGCAGACAGCTTTAGGGATGCCTTACAAATGCCTTTCTCTTCTCCTCTGCCCTTGGATGGGATCTCAAGACCTTCCTCCGGAGCAGAGAGGGGATTTTCTCTGTTTTGCAGCTGAATTCTGCCTCAGCAGGAAAACAGAGGCTGGATATCGAGTCCCATTTCTGTCAATCTGCAGGCAGCTCCCTCCTGAGACCCAGGAGAAGTCCCCATTGCTTGGGGCATTTAGAGTTAGACTGCCCAAAGCTCCTGGGAGTCTCTGTGGGGAGACAATCTCATCCCTGCCTCTGGAGAACAGAGCAGACCTAATAAGCCTTCCCTGTGTCTGATTTCTCTGATCCTCTGATTAAAGTATGTTCATATCATTTGCATTTGAATTTGCTTTTATCCACCCCCCCCCTACTCCAATGCCAAAATATGTAGGCAGGCGGTTCAGGAGATGATGTGTTTATGTAACTGCAAACTAGGTTTATAGGAGTTTAATTAGTATTAATTAGTATTAATAACCTCACCTAAGCTTAATGATGCCAATTACAACACAGTAAACATTTCTTGTTGGATTACAAGCAGCAATATTAAAGGATGAACTCTCATGCTCGGTCAAACTTTCTAAACATATTATTTAAAAGGAGTGATAAGACAGTTTGCTTTCCACGTGTGAATAGCTCTTTTAATCTCAAAAAAAAAAAAGGATAATTGTTGCAAATAAATATTTGCAAAAGGGAAACACTGTCCCATTTGACAGCACCTCTCCTCTCCCTGCTTCTGCTTCTAAAAACTGGGAGGGGAGAGTGGGGTTGCCCAAGTTCACCGAGTGAAAACACCTCTTTAATACCCCAAAAGGTGATTACGAGCTGCTGGGATGCACAGAGGGGGAGAAAGGATCAGAGATCTGCAAGAGAGGAAGATCAAGATTACATTAATCTGCTTAAGATGTGCTGTATTCTTTTAGGAACGGTGGATGCAGAGGAGGCAGAGCCAGGAAAGAGCCTCCAGGTCATCTGGGATGAGTCTTTCATAGGACTTCCACTTTGGCCCCAAGGCAGCTTTGGAAGGTGGCAGATGGAAACAGTTAAGGCAACTGAGAGCTGTTTAAAATCCTATCAATACCAGCCCATCTCTGCCCCAGCCATGGAGGTTTATCCTTGGCACTCTCTTCTTGCCTCTCAGGACAGCTCAGGTCCTGCTCACTCTTTCCTGAGCCTGGTGAATTTGTCCCACTCCTCATTCCTGTACCCAGATACTCTCTGGACTGCCTCTGTTTGGGCCCTGGCAATGATCCAAATTGAATTTTTTGGGATGAGAGTTCCCTTTTAATACTTTAATATCTTTATCAACTATCTGGCTGAGGAGACTGAGGGCACCCTCACTCAGTCTGTGGAGGACACCAAGTTGGATGGGAAGGCTCTGCAGAGGGATCTGGACAGGCTGGATCCATGGGCTGGAACAATTGGGATGAGGTTCACCAAGGCCAAGTGTTGTGTCCTTGGGTCCCACCAACCCCATGGAGCACCACAGGCTGGGCCAGAGGGGCTGGAAAGCTGGGAAAGGCCCTGGGGGTGCTGGTGACAGTGGCTGGACATCCCCAGGTGTGCCCAAGTGGTTGATGGCACCTGAATTTTACCAGGGATGGAGTGGCCAGCAGGATTAGGACAGGGACTGTCCCCTGTGCTGGCACTGCTGAGGGACCCTCTGGAATTTTGGGGTCAGCTCTGAGCTCCTCAACTCAGGAAGGACCTGGAGGGGCTGGAGCAGGTCCAGGGAATGGAGCTGGGAAGGGTTTGGAGAACCAGGAGGAGCTGAGGGAGCTGGGAAAGGGGTTCAGCCTGGAGCAAAGGAGGCTCAGGGGGGACCTTGTGGCTCTGCACAAGTCCCTGCCAGGAGGGGACAGCCAGGGGGGTCGGGCTGTGCTGGCAGGGAACAGGGACAGGAGGAGAAGGAATGGCCCCAAATTGGGCCAGGGGAGGTTTATGTTGGATATTGGAAAAATTCCTTCACTGAAGGAGTGGTCAGGCACTGGAACAGGCTGCCCAGTGGTGGAATCACCATCCCTGGAAGTATTCCAAAGCCATGTGGATGTGGCACTTGGGGACATTGTTCCATGGTGGGTCTGGCAGTGCTGGGGGAATGATTGGCCTCAAAGTTCTTCCCCAGCCTAAATGATTCCATGATAAGATCCTTATTTGTACAAAATGGTTTAATAGAAGCAGACTGGCTGCATCCTGACTCAATATTTTCCTCCTGAATTTGGATTCCAGAAACAAAAGGCCATTCCGGTTTCCAGCAGGGAGGTGCTTTACAAGCGCTCCAGAAACAGTCCAAGAATATCATTCTCCTGCTGCTGCTCTTTGGTTCTTTCCACATCACTTTTCTTCCCTGGGAGCTTTCTCATCCCACTTTCCTTGTCCCAACCAACACTTCCCATGTGATGCTGAGACACCTCACTTCCACTTGTCTTGTGGGAGCTGGGGGAGTTTCCAGCAGTGGAAACCCAATGAAACTGTGGGGTGAGGAGGGAAGGGGAGCCCTGTGTGGGGTCTGTGGCCAGTGCAGTTATTTGAGCTCTGGAGAGCACACAGCTTGGCTGGAAACTGCATCCTCAGGTCACAGCTTAGAGGCAAGGCACCCTCAGGAGGTGCCACTGATCACTGATCTGAAGGCTGTGCAAAAAAATGACAATTTTAGAGGTCTAAAATGCAGGGATGGGAATCCCAGCCTTAATACCACCACGAGGAAAGCCAGCAGGTCTCATGGAGAAACCAAGGGGTGAGCAGAACTCCCAGATCTGCCTTCTCATGGCAATGTCCCCACTATGTACATGACATTTTTCTCTCCCTGATTGCTGGGTTTTAGGTTTTGCCACACAAAAGTGTGCAGTGAGGGAAGAAGAAGAAGAAGAGCAAAAGGGGCAGTGGAGGGTAAGGAAGGGGTAAGGGAGCAGAGAGAGGGAATATGTCTTTATCCACAGCCTCGCCACATGATTTACAAAAGGGGGCAACTCATCATAAATAAGCTGGAGCTCCTGGGAACAGTGACCTAATCAAGATGTATAATTGCATGCCTTATCTAAATGAAAGCATCATTTCAGCAATGATAATGTGCACTGCCGTGGATTCAACTGCGATGGAGTTCAGCACTGAAGGGTAATTATAATGTTTAACAAATATATTCCCTTCGGGGGCCTGCAGTTAGAGAGACCATGTCCTGGTTTCCCCTCATGGTGCACTTCTACCACCAAATTCTGAGGGTTCCCTCTCCCTTCTGGAATTTCTCATTGAGCTTCCAAAAAAAAAAAAAAAAAAAAAAAAAAGGGTGA
>VWYP01002483.1:4331-48359 GCA_013400435.1 Pycnonotus jocosus | reverse complement strand
GAAGCAAAATGAATACAGCTGGGGAGGGTTACAGACCTGGTGGTGAGAGCCTTGCAGCTGCTCCTCAAGCATGTGCTCTGTAACTTCCATATTTTTCCCAGTGTTTGGTACTGAGGGGCTGTGGTTATCATGACCCACTGGTAAATCTATCTTGGCAATATTTTTAAAGCACCAAATTTTTTTTTTCCTAATTCATCAGCAGAGCACATACACCTCTGCTGTCTAGCTTGCTGCAATGAAGTCAGGATAGTTAAAATGCAATGAAAGGAAGTAGTTTTATGAAGTTAAGTCTGATCTGGGAAGGTTGTGAGGAAAGATTTGGTACAGGGAAAGATCCATAGAGTTGAGGTGTCAATTACAGCTCACACTGAGAGTGCATGTAGCCTGGAGGGATAGATGCTGCTGCCACAGTGGAAAAGTACTATGGTGACATAGTAAGTAGAGCACTTAAACTGTGAAATGCAAGACAAAGGTTTATAACTCCCCTTGGCTGGAAAAAAAAAATCATTCCCACCTTCTGGAGAAGTGCACTAACCTCCAATATATTTTGATACCTGGGTGCATTCTCTGTCTCTTCTGGAAGATGAGCCAACGTGCAGCTAAAAGGACAGGATTTATAATGTTGGCAAATTTAAAAAAGGATACATTATTAAACCTAATGGCTCAACTAAAACGTTAAAGATTTTTAATCCTGCAATAATGTTATGTTCTTCATTGTTCTCACTTTCTTTACTTGTTCTCTTCCCTTGTAAGCACATTCTTCTGTACCTAGCATTATGGTTCATCTCGTGAGCTTTCTGCATCCTCCTCCTGATATGCCTCAACTTAATTTTCTTATGTTTGGAGAGTTATGCATTTCAGGCAGGCTTGGAGCAGCATGCATACTCTCAGGTTTGTGATTCCTCTTTTGCAAATGCTTAACATTGCATCCATTCCCATGTCACCTTGTGACTTGACCACTGTGAAGGCTTACCTAGTCTCGTCATATGAGAAATATTGGAAAACACAGACATGGTTTCAGATAGCAGAAAGACAAAGGACTCTTTAAATATGTTCAAATTTATTTTGAACTTGCCCACAGCAAGTAACTGGATTTTGCTGAGACATAATGGTTCTTCTGACCTATTATTTAGTCAGATTTCTGATGATCTGTGTCATGACTTTTGTTTGATTTTTTTTCCGTAGTAATGAAAAATTATTTTATTATAAAATGCAATTTATATTTTAAAAGAGTTAGTAGGAAATATAAACTTCGAGTTCAGCACGTAAAATTAACATGCATTCTATTCCCATGCAAAATATACTCAATGAAACATGTCTCTGTACTAGAGAGAATTTATTCCTTTTTCTCCTTAACAGAAGTCTGTAAGTTTTCCCTTTTTCTTTTCTCCAAATACTACAATGCTTTCCGCTTCAATCTTTTGGAGCGCAACAAGCTCTTGCTGCACCCTCTGGCATGAGAATTAAACTTCAGAGTCTGATCATTTGTTGGACAACATTTGGTGCCTAGTGATATGCATAAGATCACACCAGCTTATGAAGCATCTTATTTCAAGTGTCATTGCCTTTCTTTTCTGACAAAAGAATTTTCCATCTAAATGCAGGGCCTGATCCTGGACTGCAGAGGAAAGCTTTACTAAAATTAAAGGGACTCTAGTGACAAGCAAAGATTGCTCGTGTGTGGTATTTAAATCTGGATCTCATGCTTCTGGGGAATCATGGAGCATGGCAGCAATGATACCACAAGCCTGTGGAAGTTAATGAGATGTTGAGTAACTTGTGGGTTACAATTTGTTAGACAACTGGTATATATGAGTTTTCAGTTGCTATGCTAAGAGATTTTGGCATCTGGACAATGTGGCAGAAACACTGCTTTTGGGCAAGCTGGGGCTTGATTATTCAAAATGCAAATTCAGGCTGAAAATCGTTACTGATTTGGCTGAAGAGCACTTGAAAAGGGGAGAGATGTAATGAATACATTTTAGTTAATTCAAGCTTATACTAGTCACAAAATGCTGTACACAGCAGGTTAATCAATGAAACATGAAATGACCTCCTGTTTCTGAGGCATCTGGAGGGGGACTAAAGTAAAATTGCCGAAACATAAGAGCACAACTTTGTTTATGGTTTGAAACGACATAACCTTTTTATGAAAAAGACCAAAGTGGGGACAAGGATGAGATCACTATTTCAATTTTTTTTTTTTCTGGACTGAACAGGAACATGGTGATACTATCTCATTTGCCAATTTGAGTCATTTACTTGTAACCAGTTGGACAGTCTATAATGGGAAGAATAAAGTCCAGCATGAGAGGAAAAGCAACTAAGTATTGTACCTTTTCCTTTTCAAGATCTATTAGTACTTTTATTGTACATGATTAAGTGACTAATCATGAGTGCAAATAATTTCATCAAGATTAAATTTCATTGCATTAACTTGGATATTATGCCAGTTTCATCTCATATTTGTGTACAACTGAAAAAATGTCAGTCCAGCAACAAGTTCGGGAGTGTAGCTGTACAAACACAACTATTCTTTTAACAGGAGTGTACAGGAAGCATCAGTCTGTTTAGAAAAAAAGCATCAGAAAATGCAACTTGTAAAAATGAGGTGTGTTATGGAGTTTTTTGATAGGCATTAACAACAGAAACATTCTCTGATAAAAGTAACAAATTCAGGCATATTCTAGCTTCTGTCAAAACTTGATTTTAAAATGTGGACCTCCACTATTGCTGTAGATCCAATACTTTCGACAAGGAGACTCCATGGACGGAGAGTGAAAAAATCAGAGTGTGTGTCCGAAAACGTCCTCTCTGCCTGAGGGAGGTGAGACGTGGGGAGGTTAATATCATCACAGTGAAAGATAAAGAAACCCTACTTCTCCACGAGAAGAAAGAGGCAGTTGATCTTACACAATACATTTTACAGGTAACATCCTCCGTTGAAGATTGTGCTTATGGGCCAGTCACTTGCATGGAAGGGTAAAGCATATTGTGCTTAGAGTTTCCATGAGGAAAAACAGAAAAGGACTGTTAGTATTTCTTTTGCTGAAATAGCTGGTGGGCTTTTCATTTAGCTCAGAGTTGTCTATATTTGAGTTGCTTCAGATTTATGCCAGACTGTGCCAGCAAACCCGAGTCCAGAATTTTAAGCTCTACAAGTATGTCTCTTGCATTTTTCATTGTATGTGGCAAAATAAACCCTCTGTTACATGCCATTGCTGCTGGAGAAATGCCTGCTGATGGCTTTCCGGGGTACTTAATTGAGGAGTTCCCTTTCTACTGTTTCAGCACTGTAGGTCTATTTCAATGAATCACATATACCTCATCCCCTCCCTTCCCTTTTTCTCAAATGCTTTTGAAAATTAAGCTCCCTTTTGGTCTTTGTCTCTTAATCTCAAATACTTTGTGCTGTCATAGTTCAAATTCTCACTTGTGACTGACAGCACCAGGAACAGAACTGATTTGTAGAGGCAGCAAGCCATTCTTGCTCTACTGAGTATTATTTTTACAATCTGGGCCCTAGGAACAACTGGAGTGTCTGGTAAAATTTCAGTTTGGATCTCTCTCAGGCTCAGTTCATGTACCACCTTTTACTGTGGGACTCATGCTGTGTCATTTTCACAGACCTCGCTTCTTTGAATTTGACCTGGAGTATGGGAAGTTTCGATTTTCTTGACCCCTTCTAAGTTCAGACAATCTGGCTTTGCTTGGGAACAACTTTTTCTCTGGCACAAAACTTTTTAAGAACAGAGGCAATTAATGAGAACCTAGTCACCAGTGAGAACTAATTTTGGTAGAGTGAAGAGTTGACTCCCAGTTCTTTTTACTGTTACAGTCTGACACATCTGTAGGCTGATTCATTTCATGAATAGGTTTTCTTTAATTAAAAGAATTTTTTTTTTTCTTGTTAAAAGGCCTTTGTGTGATGTGCTTCAGCATGATGGGAAATTGAGGCATTTTTGTTTGCTTTTTTTTTTTCTTTTTTTGCCCCTACCATGAATCTCTTGATGTCTTGACTGACTTCCTACATGGGTCATGCTGCATATTAATTGTGCTAGATCACTCTCTACCTAATCCAAAGCCATATGAAGTCACTGGAAAGATTTCCATTATTTAACTTTACCTTTGAATGGAATTGGAGGGGAAGTGAAATATATTCATTCTCATGTAAAGATTATCTTTGTTTTTCAGCACGTTTTTTATTTTGATGAAGTCTTCGGGGAGACATGTACCAATCAGGATGTGTATATGAAGACAGCTTATCCTCTTATTCAGCATATTTTTAACGGGTAGGGCATCAGTGCTTACGTTTGTTATTTTTTGCCTTGTTGTTTTCATATTTTATGTGTTGCCTGAATTTTCCTTTATGCTTTTCATCTTTTGAAACGTACCTTCATTTTACGTTTGCTACATACCTTCCCCCTTTCAGAATATCTTTGATTGCAATTTTGACAAAAATAAATCAAGGAAAACTCTCTTCACACTTAGTGACAAATCTCAGTTACAGAAGAAGGTTAAATTGAACCTCAGGTGCAACCAAGAGACAGCATGGTCAGCCTAGAATAAAAAAATGTGTCCCAGGATTTTTGAACTCTCATCTTCACTGTAACAAAGACTCCTTTGTGGCAGAGCACACTAATCTGTAGAGAAATAATGTTACCTCTTTCCTGAGACCACTGAGAGATATTTTTGCATGTATTTGTACAGTTCTCAAAGTAACAAAAATTATTAATAACCTTGTGAATTATTTTTATTGATATATATTTGCTTAGAGGTTTAATCATAATTACATACTTCTTGATTAATGGGAAATTGATGGTGGCTTTACATGAAACATCTTATTTCTATGCAAGGTTATATATATATTGAAGATATACTTGAATATAATTACTTTTTTGAACCTTTGAAGAAAAATATTATGTATCCATGCTGAAAATTAACAAAATGGAGTATTCTGTTACTGAAAATCTCCAAGTGTCATGAACAGAGACAGAGTATCATGCTCTTGAGAAAAGGAAAGTGAAAAAGGAGAATGAGGCTTGTACCTTGCTGTGTAACAATTACTAAAACCACAATTCACATTACAGTTAATCCACTAATGCCACCAGAAGAGATGCTGTTTTTTTGGCACCTTTCCCCTTGCTTTTCCATTTCTTCTGCTGGCATTTGTTTAATCTGACACCATGGTGAGGCTAATCTGCAATCTAAACTGGCAAGAAGTTGTTCACTGTGATTACTGCAGCCCTACATTTTTTACCCATTCCTCTGCCAGGAGTACTGAGCCATGTACAAAGTTGTTTTTTTTAAGGGGAGCAGAGAAAGGAAAAGAAAGAAAGAGAGCCAGTGCTTTGTGCCGTATCGGATCTCCATAGAGTATTCTTGGAAATCATTGTTAAGCGTTCTACAGTTTACCAGAGAGGGTAGCAGACCAAACCTCATTGCGAAGGGGCCACTATAGATAGATACCAGCAGAATATTATTTAATAGATATGAACTAATCAGATGTGGCACTAAACACATATGCTGTCTTCACAGAGGCAATGCAACTTGCTTTGCATATGGGCAGACTGGTGCTGGCAAGACTTACACCATGATAGGGAATCCCCGGAACCCAGGACTCTATGCCCTGGCTGCCAAGGACATCTTTAGGCACCTGGAAGCATCACCATCCAGGAAAGATCTGATTGTTCTGATCAGTTTTTATGAGATCTACTGCGGACAGCTTTATGACCTGCTAAACGGAAGGAAAAGGTATTTAAATAAAAACATGATTTACTATAAGCCTGTGGTTGTGAATCAGTTGGTTACTATTTGGAAATCAGTTACTGTTTTCATGCGATTACATTGAACATACTAGCAGTTATAGCACATGTTATGTACTTAATTAGGATTGTTTGTAGGAGCTACTTAGGGAGTAATGCAAGATCTGACAGTAGATACTGTGATATTGATAGCGACTCCTGGTTTATTGTCTGGGGGGGAAATAAGGACTTATGTTTGAGATACAAACTCAGGCTCTTGCTTACACTGTAATAAGATAATAGCTGAACATCCATAGGTAAAGAAACAAGCTTCTCATGGCCAGAAGTTCCTGTCTTAGAATCATAGAACATTTTGAGAGGGAACCTTAAAGATCATCTTGTCCCACCTCTGCTGCCCTGGGCAGGGACAACTTCCACTAGAGCAGGTTGCTCAGAGCCCCATCCAACCTGGCCTTGAACGTTTTCAGGTATGGGACATCCGCAACTTCTTTGGACAGCCTATCATGTGTCAACCATTGTGGAGTCCCTGTCTTCCCCTAGTCAAGCATAAACTCTGGCTGTCTCTCCTGGTGTGCCAGTGGGGATTTGGCTCTTGTCAATCCAGTCTCTGAAGAGCCTGTTGATCTCCTACATGCTTGACTCTGTAGAGCCTGCTCACCTTCTCCCTGGGTACCTTTACCCTGTTCAGCCCAGGAAACCTCTGGAGGTGCTGCTGAAATATAACTCTAAGGCTGTAGAAGCTGCTTTAAAATCCTGTGCAAAAATCCTTAGAACATGAACAGAGCAAAATTTACAGTCTGATGAAGACTTAGAGGAGCCTGAGATGTAGTTTGAAGAGAGATAGGAACTCTAAAATGTAAATGTGGTAATTTATTTCCCTGCTTTATTATATTCTTGAACTACCAGAAATGCACTGGTAATGTCTCTAGTAGTGAAATGTCAGTGGTACTTTTTATAAATGAAGTACCTCTTCAGCTCTGAAAATAAATCAATGACAGCAGGGCCTCTGCCCTGTCGGTATCCTTGATTGCTTTTTCTCAGTTTTGCAGCACAGACGTGTGCTTTCATTGCTGTTTTCTGAGATTTCAGATATCTCCTTTCTGTGCTGTTCTCTTTTCAGACTTTTTGCAAGAGAGGATGGCAAGCACGTTGTTCAGATAGTCGGACTGAGGGAGGTTCAAGTGGATTCTGTAGACCAGCTGTTGGAGGTAATGTTTGGAATTTATTCTTTGTCTTCTGCAGCCTGATTTGCTGATTTGTGAGGTTTGTCTCTTACAGAGATTATTTACTGTGTAGCAGAAGTGTATGTTCCTGTTAAGGCCCTGAAACTGGCAACCCCAACAGAGCACCAAGGGCCTCTATTAAAGTGCTTTTATTCATTAAGCTGTTTCTTGTGTTAGCCACATGGAAGCAGTTGATTCACAGCTGTTGCTTCTGCTGCCATTCCTTAGGGAAAGATTCCAGAAGTTAAAAAGTGTCCCAGTAAGGGACCTTGAAAGCTGGATATGTATTTTCTCCCAGTGTGGTATCCTGGGGTTCTATGAACTTAGATTTTTATATATAAAAGGTACTTGGGTGTGGCACAGAATATATAAACTTGAAAATTATTAGAAACAGAAATTAGAAAATACTTAAGATTGAGATATTTGTGTGAATTAGGATTAAAATACTGCTTACATGTGTGCATGGTAACAGCCAAGTAAAATTAAGATCTTTAAACAGTAGCTGAGATTCACCATGAACAAGATTTCAGTTTTCCTCCCCTACCTGGCTGAGCCCTAAAAGGACACCAGCAAATTTTCTGTTTTCTGCAACAAGCAAGCTGATAAAATCTACTTTCTATTTAGCCTGACTTTGCATAGTTTAATTAATTTTTTGGTAAGGAAGTGTCAATTACAAGTGCCCGATATTGTAACTGACTCATTAAAATTGTCATAGAGTTGTCCACTTATATTGCACTTAATTTAGTAGTTCATCTTCCCATTAACTCCAAGCTTCAGGACAAGCTGGTGATGCTTCTGCAAGTAAGAGTGGAAATTTACTATGTAGTTGATTTAAAATTCCTTGGTATTATCACATTCCATAGACAGAAGAGCTATTAAATTACTTAATTCTTACTGATGTCTTGGTGGGAAAAAATTAGATTGTTCACAGGCCCTTTTGAGCACAGAAATGTCACTGGCTTGACTCTGAACTTCTGAGTATTCTGCAATAGATATATAGAAAGAGCTTTGAACACATCCCTGGTTATTCACTACTCATTGATACTGGTTTTGATTCAGAAATTATCTGCACTTAGCACTGATATAAAGAAGCTGCAGTGGTTGGTTATGTTGCTCATTGAGAAGTGGCTACTGAAAAGTATGAATAACAACAAATGGTCAATCTCATGAGTCTCTTAGATTGTGTCTACAGTACTACAAAAGTATGCTAGCAATATAAGAAAGAATTTAATTTTATAGTTTGGGTATTTTGCAAATATGAGTCTGTGTGTGATGCAACAGATTCTTACTTGCAGTGTGCTCTGTAAGCTTTATATTGTCACTATAAGCAAGTCCATGCACAAAGCTCTGGAAGAAATTGGAAAGGATCCAGTCTACCCTTACTGCCTTGCACCAAATTTTAAGGCTATAATGAACCTTTCCTCACAATGTTTCCTCATCTTAGGAGGGCAAGATCTCTTTCTGAGAGATTGCAGTTTTATTTACAATTCACTTGGATTTCCCCCCACCCTTATTTTGCAGGTGATTTTGAAGGGGGGCAAAGAACGTAGCACAGGAGCTACTGGAGTCAACTCAGATTCCTCTCGGTCTCATGCCATCATTCAAATTCAAATTAAAGACACAGCCAACAGGGCATTTGGGAGGTAAGACCAGAAGCAAAGGTACTCAGTGCTGTTGTCAGCCCCAGGGACATCCAAGAGACAAAGAGGATGTGTTGGTGCACAAGTGTAAGTTAAGTTGGAAGATAGGGTTAAAATGGACTTTGAGAAGTTCCACAGTCCTTTCTTGGTTTCCAAGGAGAATGTTTTAGGCACTTCTGTGAGAGCTTTGTCAAAATTGTTTGTACAAATTTCCAGTGAAGGACTTTGACAATCAAATCCATCCCCTCATCTTCAGTATTTAATTTGGTTAAAGGTAGATACCTGCAGTGGCCATATCCGTATGTGAACTCATTACCTTTGAAGTCAGTAGAATGAAATTGTCACTTCTGGGATCTCTGCAGAGTGACCTAAATTAAGTCAGAAGCATTTGCCCCTCAAAGCATTTCTGTCCTGTAATTGACTACAAAGGGAGTGTGGGATGACTAGCCCAGGTGGAGATGATTCCATGACAGATGTTTGCCTTTCACCAGAAGAGTCAGGGCACCTCTGACTGGCTTCCAAAAGCTCCCTGATAATTTGAGTGTGCAACTCTGATGCTATCTGCAGCAGACAGAAAGAGCAATTTACTTAATCTTGTGGCATCCACTTTATGTATTCAAAAACTAATTGTGCCTCTTCTCAGTCATATTTTCTCCAGACTGAACAACCTCAAGCAATAGATCTGAGGAAGAAAGTCTGTGCGACTGCATTACTGCCAAGTGTCACGAAATCCTGCTGACACAACCGTCCATTAGCTAACTCACAGTCGTCTTTTCCAGGATGTAATTTTGAACACAAGGCAAAATGAGAGAGCCACAAACACTGAAGAGAGGAAAAGACAGAACAGGCAGGCTTAGAAATAAAAGTATAGAGGTTATGTAGGTGTGGCATCCAGACTGGGGGAACTTTGTGTGTCTGAAAGGGAGGTGGAGCTGAACTGAGGAAAGAGTGCCAAGATGTGCCTATAAAAGAAGTCAGGGCTGTTGCAGAAGAAGAGGAAGGACAAAGACAAAGATACAGTGCAACAGTCAATATAGCAGCTGGCACCCAGAGCTAGGGAGTGTGAAAGAGAGTAATGGAGTTCTGTGGAAAGAAATGTTAAGATGCTCTGGCACTGTTCCTGTTGCCATGCTTATTTTGGTATCTCAGATATTTCCAGTGGATGTTTCTTGTTGCTCAAGAGTAGTAATTTCTAATCACTCCTCTGATGCTGTGTGTTGCAGCCTGCTGGTCTAATAAAGAAAAAAAGAAGAGAGAAAAAAAGCTGCTAAGATAAATGCAACTTTGTTTTTTACTAGGATATCATTCATCGACTTGGCTGGCAGTGAAAGGGCAGCTGATGCCAGAGACGCGGATCGACAAACAAAAATGGAAGGAGCAGAAATAAACCAAAGTCTTTTGGCAGTAAGCTACTATTATGTCTGGGGAAGGTTTTGTATTTAATTACTAGCATGTGTTTTAGGATAAAAATGAACCACAGAATAATGTATGTATTTCATGGAGAGCAAAAAATAACAAAGGTACTAAGTGTGTTCAGTTTCATTTGTTTCATGGGTGAAAAACAATTCAAGAAGGAAGACACATCTCTGTGAAAATTAAGTATTTTTAATCAATTCTTACTGCCAAACAGATAAACATAGCATGAAAAATGTTAGATGTAGTATAATAAGTGTCCCATACTTTATACACAAGGTTTTGTCCCTTCTAAAGAATACTGGATTGGAATTGCCATGTTTGCTTCATAAAAGCACATCTGTTCCTGCCAGGTATTTTTACCACTTAAATTCAGGCTTCTCTTTCAAATAAGGAATAAAGGACTTGAGAGCATAAAAACTTAGCAATTTATGTGTGGGGAGGAAGAAACAGGAAGAAATGCACATCTAAGGCAAACTGTCTTTGTACGTGTCCACAGTCAGGCAAAGAGGCACAAAGGAGCAGAAAAATGCCATTTAAGATAAAGCGGAAGTGCCTGTAAGTGTAAATGCTGCAGAAAGCTTTGCACTTCCTTTAATGCAAATAAGGGAAGCTCAGTGGTGACTGGGAGCTTCTCTTAAATGAGCTGAAGGTGATACAGGTTCCTGGGTATGAGCCAGCAGTGCAGAAGTCAGTGCACACAACTGTACCTCTGCATGCTGTAAATAGGAGATGGCTTACTCTCCTTTGGGAATGTAGATGCTCTTTTGCACAGAGGCGTTTCCTGCATTGGAATATTAGTATTTGTGCTGGGAGGTAGCCTGTGAAGTGAATGTGTTTCTGTACTTCATGCTTTCTTGAGTACTTGCTGGTGAATAATTTGAGTGTCACGGGGAGTTGGGACCTGAATAGAAAGAAGTCTGATCTTGAAGATCTTCTCCACCCTAAACAATTCTGTGATTCCTGAGAATCCTGAGCGTAAGCCCATGAAACTCTTCTAAAAGAAACTGTAAAATTACAATCCGTATGGTTTTGATATTGTGTGAAACTAAAAAGATATCTGGGCAGTCTACAAGTAGTGACTGTATTAAATATAAAAAAAATCTTTGGATAAATCCTCATAACCTGTAGCCTGTAAAACCTACCTCTGGCCTCAATGATAATAACACTCTTTTCATACCTTTAAACCCATGAGATTTGAAGTCTGCTGCTGGTTTGAATATTCATGTTGTTTTCAAGTGGAAGACTTTCAGACACTGCAACTATGAGAACCAGACTAAAGAAGTATAATAGTTTGATTGCTTACTTTTTACAGGTGCAGTTTTTAATAAAATGCTGTAAATGTGAGAAATAAATGTCATTTTCTGCAGGAGTGTAGAATGTAGAAAGGCTGTAAATGCTTGTTGGCACTATCACCGTGGCAATAATGTAATCTGCTGTCCCCAGAAGAAAGAAAAGAAGAGATGTAGCTCAAAAAGCTCTATCCTTTGGATACACCTGCCCTGCAGGCTGCAGCACAGTCTAGGCTACACCCAATCTGGCTTCAGACTAGCTAGATGTGGTGCAGGCAGCAGCTCTGTGGAACTCTGTGTACCCCAAATGTGTGTGCTTACCCAGCTCCTAGCATTTGGTGTAGCCAACAGAGCCATCAGGCAGGGCACAAAATGACCTTGCAAGGGGCAAGACATAGCAGGAGTCAAAGGTGACACAGGACCTGGGTAGGTTTGGTTTGATGCAGTTCAGTTCCTTGCCAGTGCATGACTGATCTATTTCCCTTTCTTTTTTTTCTTTCTTTTGGTAGCTAAAGGAATGCATTCGGGCGTTGGATCAGGAACACACGCATACTCCTTTCCGGCAAAGCAAATTAACTCAGGTAGAATGAGCAGAAAGGCAAGAGGAGAGATTTCCCTGCTGAGGACAAAAAAAAAAAGCAAATAAATAAATAGATGGCATAGTTCAGTAACTGCTCCTTCTCTTGAGGAAGAGAGGAAATGCATAGCTTTTGTAAATTTTAATTTTAAATGTAATCACAGAATTAAAGCCAACTGCCAATTTCCTCCAGCCAACAGTGAGGGCTGGCATGGGAAAAAAAGAAACAAGCCAAAAGCTGAAACCAAACAAAACCCCAGACACCACCTTCCAGACTCATACAGAGTTACCATCCATCTCCCCCCAGTCTGAAACCAATCTTGCATTTTCTATTCAATTACTGTCCTGGGACCTTACATCAATATTTCTTGACTTCAGCTGTAACATCTGCTTTATTCCTCAAACCACATTGGCATCCTTGAGGCATCTGAAAAAAGAGCTTGTTTAGAGCCCTAATTAATACCTGTATTCATTTTAAACTTTAAACAAATAAAGGCAAGAAAAGCTGAGACAAAAGGACTACATTTATTAAAAAAAAGAAGACAGTACCTCATGTTGAATTTCTTCTGTAGACGTTGCTAATTTACAGGATGTGCAAGGGACATGAACTGCTAAGAACCCAATTTTTTTCCTTTGAACCCTAGGTGCTAAAGGACTCTTTCATTGGCAATTCCAAGACATGTATGATAGCCAATGTTTCACCGAGCCACATAGCTACAGAGCACACCCTGAACACTCTGCGATATGCTGACAGGTAGGAGGTGAAACTCAGTCTTGCCAGGATAAAAATCACAAAGTAAAAAGTAATGTGTGATGTTTGCCATTACATTTTATTTTAGGTGTGTTGACAATGTCAATTTAGGCAATAAACAGAATCTTTATAAAGCTATAGAATCGTTACCTATTCCAACTCTTGTATTTTGTCTTAAAATTTTTTGGTCTTGTAAGTACTTTCTGATGACTGCTTTCAGTGATAAAAATATCACTCTGTGCCCTGTAACTGCAGGATTACTGACCTTGGCAATAAAAAGTATTGGTTCATTTTTGTATTGTGATTCTATTTAGAATGTCTGCAAGTCTTTCACCCTCCCTTCTACAGAGCCAGAAGTAAATTACAGGCTGTGCGATGCTGGTCTTTAAAGGACAGGAGATAACTTGAGGGGTGAGAGGAGCAAAGGGGACCAGCTGCGGGCCAGGGGGGTAGAGGAAAGGGTGATACCAGTTGGTCAGCTCTTTGCAGTTGCACTGCTGAGTCTGATCCAGGAGCAGTGCAGCCCTGTGCACATCACTTGAGCTAAGGAGCCACACTGCAACTACTCCAAAAGTCCTACTTTGAACCTCCTGGGACTCTGTTATATGCTGTGGAGAATACAAGCTTGTTCTGCTGCATTATAATGTGTGGAAATGCCACCACCTTGCACTGAAACTGACCTGTTTCCACTCACATGACCTGTTACACACTGCTCAAGGAAGCATTTAAAAAGACTGCTATAGATTCTTTCTGAAGTCTAAGCATTTTGCCAGAGGGGTTTTGATACCTGTGAGGATCACAGGCAGAAAAAAAACATTATGGTGAATTCAATATTTAGTCTTAGTATGTGAAAGCATAGATTTGTTCTGAAGATGCTGTTATTTGTCTGAAAGCATGACATCTTCTAAATCCAGCCTCTTTTTTACAGGGTCAAAGAGCTGAAGAAAGGGATTAGATATTCTACTCCTGTCACAAAAAGGCGTCGCAGAGCTGGAAATGTATCTCCAAAACGTGTCCAAAGTACTCCCTCTTTGCCACCGGGGGAAAAGAGCTCTCCAAAGAAAGCGAAGCTAGGCCTACAGCATCCCTCAAAACCAAAACCAAAGGCATATTCTGCAGCACTCCAGCCACCTGCTGCCCCTCTTACCTCTACTCCCAAGAGAATTGGCAAAGAACATGTTTACAAAGGAAATACCAGCACTCCTTGCTTCCACCACACCACACCAGTTAAGGGAGTCCTACGGGTAACGCATCCCCTGAAGAAGAAAAATGATGATCTATCCCCCCACTCTGAAAAGGTGAAGGATTGCATTGCCACAGCAGAAACAAAAGAGAGTGGCCAGCAAGACAAGTATATGCAAAACAAAACACCTGTCCAGTGCCTGAAAGTCCAGACAGTGCAACCTGTTCAGAAACAGCTTGTTCCTAGAGATGACAGTTCCTTTGGAGATGGAAATCTGTCCTCCGACAGCGAACAGGAATGGGGAAATACTTTTGCTAAACAGTCTGTTGAACCCTGGACATATCTGCCTCCATTTCAGAAGGAAAGGGAAGAGCATTTACGTCTTTATCACCAGCAGTTTCAGCAGCCCCCTATTCTAAAGCAAAAATTGAACTATCAACCCCTTGAGAGGTTTTTAATGCAGTACAAGCCCGAGGAGATTCAAGTGAAGCAGGAGCTGAGCCTTACTCCGCCTGAAATGCAGAACAAAGAGGAGATGCAGCTGGAAGATCTAGATGACAGTGATTTCAGTGAAGATTCTTTCTCACCTGGTTGTAGTCAAAAGAGCACGAAAAGAGGAAATACCAACAAATGTAGTCAACATTCATTTTTCCTTCATGAAAGAGAACAAGGAACCAAAGAAGAGCAAAAAGGCCAAAAGCGACAGGACTTATTTTTTAAATATGCAATACCCATGCAAGATCATGTATTGGATGACGGCTGGGATTGTAGGGAGGGTAGCCCAGAGGCAGAGGAATCCATTAAAAATGCAGGCTGCAGGAATACTCTTGCAGATTGGAGCTGTGACTTAGCTGTTGAATCCTCTCCAAGCAATACTGCAGAAAAACCTTACTGCCTACAGGAAGATCCTGCTTGCAGCTGGAGAAATGGCAAGGATTTCCTAGCTGATCACAAAGAGTGCAAGTCCAAACACAGATGTCTTGTTTACTCCAGTGAAGCCACCTTAACTCCAGAAAAGGATGCTTCAAACCCATATGTATCTCCTGTATTGAAATCAGAAACTCCAGAGTGCAAAGAAATTGATCTCCAGCATGAGGAGAAGGAAGAATCCACTTTGGATAAAAAGGCTGCCCTTGCAGGAGGTGTAAAATGGAAAGATCAAAAAACTGGAGTTAGCCACTGTGTTTCTTCCAGTTCTTCCTCAGAATTCACCTCTGAACTTATGGCCCCTCTCCTGGTGTCTCCTTTTGATGATGAAACTGAAACAGAGAAAGCAACTTCCAACCAGAAGCCCCACCATGAGAAGCAGGTGCCAGACAGTGACACACAGAGCAGGTTTGACGACAAGGGCTGGCAGTGCACCAGGAGCAGATCTCTGACCGACAGCATGCTGGAACTGGGGGAGCAGACTCTCCTTGGGGGAAGGCTCTGTGCCCTGCTGGGCTCCCCTCAAGCCGCACACAAACGGCTCCCACCTGCCTGTGGCCGTGTGAAGCCGTGCTGCTGCCACCTGGGATTGGATTCACCCAAACAGGGAGTCCGGCGCAGTTTGTTTGTTGGACATGACCGGACGGAAACATCTGCAGCTGGATCTGCAGCTGGATCTGCAGCTGGCTCCACAGCTGGATCCATGGTCCCCAGGCCAGAGAGAGAGGGTGGGGGGCTTTGCAGTGACTCCCCCTGCAAAGAACACACAGGAGGCAGATGGTGTGCTGCTGATGTTAACCAGCAAAACAATGCTGGTGATTCAGAGAAGTCTAACTCAAGTCAAGGGTTGTGTGCTGAGGAAACAAATGCTGAAATACCTGAAAAGAGCTATGCAGCCCAGTCCCCCTGTCACGAGAGCAGCCTGCTGCTGCAGTGCAAGCCAGGACTGAGTAATGAGGACCTCACCCATTCTGAAGACTCTGCCAAGTCGTCATTCAGCAATGAGGAAACAGAGTTGCTAAAAACCAAGTTAAAGCAGAGTATTTTTACACAAGAGACTTTTGCTGCAGATGAAGGATTTGCAACCAAAGATAATAAGCCAAAGTGCCCCTCACACCTGTCCAGCAGAAGGTTTCCAAATGCTGCAGCGGAGAGGGGGAAATGGCAGAGGGAAGCCCTAGAAAAGGCACAGTAAGTTTTGTTCATCATGAAGTTGGTAGTGAATCTTAGAAATTCTGGACATGTGATACATTTGCCTTTATTTGTATGTCATACTCATATGTACTTCAAAAACCAATGGTTAATTGTTCTATTAAACAATTATAAGATTAATCATAATTTGTAGTAATTATCTTAAAAATATATGGTTGCTTGTTATTTAGTGATATTTTTAAAATCTCACAGGAAGGCAATTATTCTGTTAGAGTTTCTAGGATAATGCTAGAGGAATAAATATTATAATACAAACTGCAGTTCTCACTAATTAATTGGCTTACTCTAAGCTGTAAAGTACCTAAAATATTTCAAAATCTTCCATCAAGAATCAGGTTATAGCTGTTCCATCAATGAAAAGAAAAGCTGCTTGAGCAGCTGGGCAGTCACTGAAGATGTAAACATAAAGCTTCTGAGTACTCTGAGCTGCCATTGTCAGCTCCCAGGGATTGGACTGCATTCCCTTGACTGAAAATACATTGTTGGTCAGTGAAACTTGCTCAGAGGAATCAACAGCAGCACTGTGTTCCTGCTCAGCCTGTTTCTCACTGAAATTACTTACAGACTGATGGTTATTAAGCCATTTCACCAATTAATTAGACAATTGTTGCTTCTTGATTCTCCTACAGTGAAAAGCAGTTGTGTGCTGCCTGGGCTAAGGAAGGGCAGTGGTCACTCCTCTGTGAGCAGCCTTCAGTCACCCAGTTTATCCTGAAGCCCTAACCATTGCAGTCTATTGCACTTCACAGCGCACTGGTGTGCCCTTCCTGAGTGCCAGGGACACAGGACAGCAAGGTTTCCTCTGGGGTGTTCCTCATTCTTGAAGGTTTATTGAGGCCAGCTATGATTACAAGCAGTGATTACACTACAGGCTGTGCAACCAGTGTGTGTTTTTTGTTAATCAGACAGACTGTAATTCGTGCTCATCGGCAGCAGCTGGATGAAATGGCATGCCTGTGCTTCAAAGAGGAGTGCTTGATAAATCAGATGTCAGCAATGGTAAGTGTTTCAGATGATGGTTTTGGTACCCATTGAACATGCAAAATTAATCTTAGAGATTATTAGCTTGAATTGGTGATGTGATGTTCCTGTCAGTTCAACGCCTTCTCCAAGGCTTGTTTTAGCCCTGGGAGAGGCCTCTCATTATCAGTGCGTGTTGTGTCTGCCAGTCTCCACTCTGACAGGCCTTGGGGAGCAGGAGATGGATAGGCCAGCCCTGAAGCCCTTGTCTCTGATAAGAGAGCCTTCCCTTGTCTCACATCATGAGGCAGGCTACCAGACAGGCTATCTGTCCCTGTGATGTTTCAGTTCTTGCAGGCTGGGACAAGTAAGCCAATAACACAGAACAAAGCACACTCCTAGGGCAGGATACTGGTGGCATTTGGCTCTTCCCTCTGGGAGCCTCTTTGCCTATCACACTGCAGGTGTGCCAACAACCCAGGCCTTGCTTACTCCAGTGTCCTGACCATTGTGGCTTGTGCCTAACATGCTCTTGGCTTCGGTTACTCAAGTGTTTCTTGGCTTGTCTTTGCCTCAGATGACAGTGGTGTACCCTAGGCCTAAAAACTGGCACCTGCATGGCCCCACTGCTAACTCGGCAATCCTAGTTCTCTGTTTCTCCTGCATCCCAACAGATGCATGTCACAGCTGTGTGAAAATCCAGACTGTGAACGTTTTCCAGTGAGAACTCCTGCCTTCCCAGTTCCCTCACCTTCTCAGTAAAGCCAAACTCCATTGCTACATTGCATTATCAAACCATTTCAATTCCTATCACAGTTCAGATCTGAAGTATAGGGACTCTTCCCTCAGGGACTTTGGAGTGGAGCCACCATGTGGCTTATTCACTGTGATTTCAAGCTGCATATGCTGTTCTACAGACAACATACAGTTCACAAAGCAGCACGGCAGACAGTGCAGTGAAACAAAGCTATCCTTCATCTTCTTAATTTTTTTTAATCTTCTGAGATTGTTCTTCATAAGTCTGAGATTGTTCTTCATTGCACTCCAGTTCTCCTCCCAAATTTATTTGCCTCTTGCAGCAAGCACTTATTTTCTGGCTAGCAGAATTCTGACAAGCCAGGCCTCCCAGCAGTGTGTGAATAACATACCCTGTAGTTTTATTTCACAGCATGACCTTTTTTGGGTAATGAAATGTGCTTGGGCTTCATGCATCAGCTTCTTTCCTTCCATTTTCAGATGGTTTCAACTTCTCCAGCCATGAAACTTTGGCTGCAGGAGAAACTCCTGCCAAGAGCAGCCACACAATGAACAAAGCAATATTTGAAGTGCTTAAGAAAAATACGCCACAGCAGCTGGGCTAGTCTTTGTAACTGTCCTGATTTCCCCGCAGGACAGAGATAGAGTGCAGGAGATACAGCTGGAGTACTGCCAAATAGGCTTTTGCATGATTGATTTTCATGCACAGCTCATGCACAGCAGCTGAATTCCCCAGCCCTGGGGATGCTGACACCTCCCAGCTTCTCAGGCACAGACCTGTGAATAAAGGCACCAAACTACTCTCAGCTGGAGAGTAGAGCATTTCCAAGTGCTCCCTTATTAATACAAGCCCTACTTTAAAAAGGATTAAAAATCCATTTCAGTTTTAATCACAGTTCCATACTGGTTTTTATCCATGTAGCTATGGAAGGTAGAGTTCCCAGGGCTGAGGCTGGCTACAGTGCTGGTATTGCTCATGGCAGACCTGCAGCCATGGCCCCATGACCTAATGGGAAATAAATCTCTTGCATCTCTCAAGATTGAGCAATCATGTCTGATCCATAGTGGCCTAACTAACCATTTATTTTCATAATTGATAAATCCAACATGAGAGTTGTCAGGAACAGATTTCAGTACATGGTAAAACTGGGTGAGCAGTTCCAGTACCAAACCTTTAAAAAGCTAACAGAGTAGAAAAGCGACAACAGCTGCTTTATACATTTTTAATTTTAAGCCACTATATGAGCTGTAATTTCACCAATAGATAAAACTACCAGAGTCAATGAACCTTTGTATTTAGAGGCACTGACCTTTGCCCGTGAGGGCTGTGACTTTACTAAGGAAATGCAGATTTAATCTACTAGTCTGCAGAATGCTTTTATGTTCTGCTGCAGTGTAAAAAATATGCTGATTTTCTCCAACATGCTGATACTGTTCCCAACTGTTTCCTTGTGCCTTCCTCACCAGGATTTTCAGAATTTCATGACCATGCTGGATGAAATCTTGGTGCTGAAGTCAAAGTGTGTCCAAGCAATGCGAGCCCAGCTTCAGCTCTGTTTAACCTCCCCTGGCACATCACTGCAAATGCCTCCGCCAGTTTAGACCTTCTTTGCTTCCACATGCACTGGAGCAGCTACAGGAAACCCCAGCCAGCACTTTGCTACACTTGGTGCTGCAGAGTGTGGGTGGTAGAGGATAGCTTTTGGTTTGATGTTTGTAATTAGTGTGTGCTTTATATAAGGATGGAGAGGATTCTGAGTAAATGAGAGATGACTAATTGGCACCATAAGGTTTGTATTTCATTAATACCAGTAAGCCACATTCTGAACAGTAATAATTCAGCAGCCTTTAAATATCTCACTAAGCAGCATGCAAGTCATGTTCATGTATCATAGCAGCTTCTCACATGTTAAAGGCAATTCTGTATTGCCAAGTAAGGGAAACAACTTTGAAGCCACATACAGATCTGGACAGAAATGCTCAAAAGCTACCCAGAAAAGTCTTTGCAAACAGAAGCCAGGAAAGAGAGAGGAGCCAGGGGTTGTTAAACTAATGTGACTGGACCTTAAGTTTCAAAGTCAAGGCAGGGTGTGAAATGCTGTTAGTTTCAGAAGGAAGCCTATTGTTTAATTAGTTCTTGGGATGAACCCTCCAGAACCCTGAAAACAGGTGGCTTTAAGTTATGGGTAAGGCATGGTTTAACAGGGACATCATACCAAAGATTCCATCTGGCATTTTTATAAGCACATGGGTTTCATGCTGCTGCCCAGAGGAAGACTCCAGTAGCTGTACCTGCTGCACACCACATCTACTGCCTGCACTGAGCAGAGCTGAACAGGTTTCTCACATGAAAAGGTGGTTTGCTTGGAGGTACTGGGCTTCCAGAAGCTGCTGACAGCACTGTTGTGTGCAACTGGTATTTGAATCAAAAAGTTATGGAGCCATCAGCTGGAGCCCTGCAGAAGCCCTTGTGCTGCATGCATCACATCTGAACCACAAAGCCAGTCCACTTGTTTGGAAGGCAGGAGTGACCTTGAGACATGCTTGCTGACAACACACTGTGTGAGCGCTCCCACTCCAAAATTCAGGCTGTCACAGCACATTCATCCAGCTCTGTGTCTCCTCAGTAATGCCTGTGGTAGCTTATTCAAAGCCTGGTCAGTAGCGAGAAATGCCAAGGGGAATGGAACAGTGCTGTCTGACCAGCTGTGGGTTTTGCTGCCTGCCTGCACAGCCTCCCTGAAGGAGCCCAGGTTGGGCTGAGCAGCAAGACAGTAATCACAGTGACACTCTGGGATGCATATTTGGTGCAAACACTCCCAGAAATGTCACCCAGCGTAGGCCTGGGGAACAGAAGCAAATCCCTTGTCACTGCCCTGACTCTAGGGTTGTTTTTAGCACTGGTTAGTCTCCATCTTGCAACAGAGACTGGGTTTCTCTGTGGAGCAAAGAGGAGAGTTTCTCTGGGGTCCAAGGTTATGGCTCTCAAAATGGTTCCTGTGTCCTGGTGACAGACCACCAGCAAGTCACACCTGAACATGGCTCAGAAGCTTCCCTCACTCACCCAGAGAGATGAGGCATCCACAAGTAAGACTCAGTATTTCTGCATGGCAGTGGTGCCCAACAGCCACTGGAGAGCTGTAAAACAGTGGCACATCAGCACTCTGCTAAAACCATGCAGGGAGGGGCAAGTATTTAAAACCAGCAACTCCCTTCACTTCCTGGGGCCAGGGAGAGCTTTCCTGTGAGTAAGGTGAGAGGAATATGAGGCAGCTAGGTAGTCCTCCTGATACCATAATTTAAACATGGGCACTTTGTTTCCCCAGATGTTCTCAGTGAACATGCAGCAAACACTGCTGTCAGGGAGCAGCTGAGGAGTTTGGCAAGTCTTATTTGGAACCTAGGAAAAGGTCAAGACTGTAGGATGTGTGCACAGGTCACAGGAAAATGTGATGCCCAGTCAAAAACAGTGTGAGGGAGGAGAATTTTCCCTCCATGTACTCTGACCTTTGGGAGATGAGTTTTGGCTGATTGCTCTTTCAAGTTTTTAAAAAGCAGCTGAGCAAAGCATGTTCACAGGCATTTTGAGTGTCTCACAGAAGCTGGACATTCCTAAGCAACATGCAAGAATCATTTGCACAACCTACACTGCCATGTCCTAACCATGGTAGCTGCAGGCACAGTTGTGACAAGACAGATGAGTGACCAAAAATTTCTGTGAGCAGAGGAGATGTGAGTTAAGTCAGCTGCCAGATTGGAGCCACCTGTGAATTGCACCTGATCTATTGTGAAAAAAGCAAGTCTGGCAGATCTGATCCCCAGCATCAATTCCCAGAACAGGAACTATTTGTTCCCTTGAGGAACAGCCAGAGACACTGAGAAACAGCAAATAATCAAAACAAGGTTTGATATAGTCTTTTTTTAAATGTGTTATCCAGCCAATCCACATGACTATACCTTCTAAAATATATTTTGTCTGTTCTCCATCTTTTATTTTCTCTACTGAAGGTGAGACTTGACCAAAATAAAAAAAATAAAAGACCTGGCTGTGAAAATCAGCCCATCCTTGGCAGTAACATGGACATGCTTGAAGTGCTGCACACCCCAAAGATACCAACAATGGGTTCCTCATATGCAACAGAAACTATCAAGCTGTTGGCAGAAACAGTAACATTTTTCTCTCCCCTTTGAGGGTTATTACCTAGTTGCTGCTTTAATTCTTGTGTGAAAATGTGCTAAAGGAACATTTTAAGTGTCGTCCCCTTCCTACTGTTTCATATTTCACTGACAACTGCTACAGAAGGTTTTCTCTTCAAGTTGATGAATATATGTTAAAGTATCATAAAAGCAATCTAAGAGATTTACAGAGCTTGGCCATGTACAATCAAATATAGAACTAAAATGGATTCACTTTTGTATTCAGATGCAACAATGACTATTGATGCTTATTAGCAGAGGCTTGATACCCTAAGAGTTGACAGAATTTAAAATAAAATTCAGTTTGCTACAGAACTCTGGTAAAAATCATTTTAGGTAAACATGATCAAAATGCCCATTTAATTGACTGCAAACGATTAAATGGAGCTGGAACTCTGTATGAGCTCCCCTTCTCACAGGGCATGTTGGTGTGGAGAGTTTCAGAAGCCCTGACCCACAGCTGGAATGACCCTTCCTGGCCTGGAGAGCAGCCACAGAAACCTATTGTCACGGGTCTGTGCTCCAGCAGATCCGGAGCAGAAGCCACGTGGCCGGGGAAAAAAAAAAAAAAAGGCCTGAGGCAGCTGCTCCTCCCACTGCCCGACTGCAGGATCAGGAGCCCTCTCTGCCATGGGTGAAGGATGGCTTTATAGACCAGAGCCATTTCCAGATGGCTGCTGTCCAGAACCAGTAGGAGGCAGCTCAAAGATGCTCTTGTTGAAAGCACAACCAGTTTAGGCTGTGTCTCACCAGCCTTCCCACCCAGGCACACAGACCTCAAACAGAATCTCTAACAAAGGTACAGCAGGGACATAAATCAATGCAACCTGACAGCCTAAGGAAAAGCTCCAAGGTCACAGGTGTGTCCAGGGGTGCAGCCAATCTTCTCACCAGCCAGCAGCAGGGCACAGCTCAACCTGACTCCAGCCAGCAGGACCTCCCCACACTCACAATGAACTGCACCTGGACAGAACAGTACCAGATTAAGAAGTGCTGCACAGCACCCTGAACATTGAACTCTGGTCACATTAAGTCTCTTGTTACATATTTACTCAGCAATTCCTGTTCTCTAAGCCACCCTCTTAATCCCCTCATTTTCTTCTCTGAGATGCCAATGCAGGAATACACTTCATGCTTTCAGCCACCTAAGGACTTAAATCCAGAAATATCACTGCCAATGCAAGAGCAATATCACCAGGGTGATATTACTGGGTGGGCACGGCTCTGAAATAAGACCTTGCATCTTCACAGGTGCCACTTCCCATCTTCACCTCCCTGCTCGCACCTCCACAAGAGCTCCAAATGTGGAGTGGTTGTTCTATGAGGTTAAGAGCCAGACCTTGGAAGAGAACTGTGAAAAAACAATGCATACTAATACAATCAGAGATTATTTTATTCAGAAGTTTGGTTTTCTTGCCCCTTCTGGACTGTCTGGTACCAGACAGGGACTCACTCAGGAAGCATTTCTGAACCAGAACAAGCAACACAACTGAATGCTCTCAGCAATGATCGTACAAGTTTGAATTCTGTTTTCAAGGTTTTCCAAATAATCAGGAACCTCATTTCCTCACTTCACTGTTGCATTTCTCACCTGGGCATTACCTGCACTCACAGAGGCAGCAGCTGCTGTCCCACCAGCTGCTGAATGTCCTTCTTAGACAAGCTTTATTTCAGCTTGGCCACTAGTAGATGGTGAAAGTTAACACTGGGATATGTGCAAGGCAACCTGCCCTACTCCTCATCATCATCCCTCCCCACATCTTGATACTTGCCAGCAGATCCCTCTCTTGCATCATTTTAAGTAAATAGTATGTAATTCACATAGTTGGGCACCCCAGAGAGAATTCCAGGAGTGCACGCCCAAATTAGATGTTAACAACAATCTCCTTTGGAAACCTACTGAAAAACCTACACTGATGCAAATGATCTGAGACATTTTGCCCTCCAGCATTCCAATGCTCCAGGCTCTAATGTGAGTGGATCCCTAGTCTGAGGTTTTGCCATAAAACAAAAATAAGCCACAGAGAAGCACAGCACCTTCCACCACTGCCCCTGCAGCCCACAGACCTCTCTTTGGTTGTTCTGCCAAAGAGTGTTCACATGTGCCCACAGGAGCTGGCAGCATCTGAGTGGGCAGGATGCAGCAAGGTCCTCGTCTGCTGAAGCCAAAAGAGCATGAGAGATGGGAACCATGACACTGGGAGTTATATTTCAGGGTTTTATTAGTCGTTCTTTTGCAGAATCAAAATATTTAGCAAATTAGATTCCTCAAGACTGCTGACATTTCATGTATTTAGAACTTGATCAATGTACAACATAATACTTTGAACTATCAAAAACAACCTCAAACCTGATTTGTAGTACTAGATGTTATTATGTAGTTCTATAGCAGTGTGAAAAATGGAACTAATGCAGTGAGTATATTTGTTTTAAAGAAAGTGCTTGAAATAAACCTGCTTCACACTGTGTATTATTTAAAACAAAAAGATAACCGATTTTCTAGCAGGGCATTGTCTTAAATATCCTACAAGCCCAGGGCATTAAAAATACTGAGCCTCAGCTGTCTGCCTTCAAGGTTCAAGAACCAAAACGAGTTGTAGGTCCAGGTTGAGTTCACAGCTTACCTGCTTCAATGGAACTTACCACTCAGCACTGGACACTTGTGTCTGGCAGAAGTGTTGGATGCATGGTAAAAAACAAAACCAAGAGGACAAAACAAGGTTCTCTCTTTATGCATAGTGACAGTTTCTGAACCAGTGTTTTACCAAGTTACAGACTAACTTTCAACCAAAAAACAAAACTCCATTGCACTAAGGTCAAATTTAACCAGGTAAATTGACATAGTCAAGTAATTCAGTAAAAGCAGACAAGACACCATGAAAGCAGCGTCAAAGAACCAGAGCATCCTAGTTTCAGAACCAACTCAATATTCTTCTGTCCAACTCCAGTGCAACGATGAGGAGGGAACCACTCCATCTCTACCTATGTACAATTCCAGTTGAGACTGGGCAGTCCCAACTTTCCGTGGCCAAGCTAGAAAAAGGAAACTTAGGAAAGGACACTTTAAAATTTAATTTAAGAATGAAAGCTGGCCCTCAGTGGAAAGAGAAATGCTGGAGTGATGCACGCAGGCAGGCTTGCTCAGTCGCTCTCCCCTGTATGCAAAAAACTGGACTCCTTCCCGCTGAGAGCAAGTCACACTGGATGTGAAGGTGGCGGGGCTGGTCCTGCTCTGTTGCACACCAAGAATCCAGGAATGTGTCTTCAGCTGGCTCCTGCACGGGCCATTAGATCTTCCAAAGCATTGTGTTGGTCGTTGTGTAATAATAAGACCTCCTTAATGTCTTTTAGTTCAAAGCCCATTTCTTTAAATT
Source organism: Pycnonotus jocosus (assembly GCA_013400435.1). Lineage (NCBI taxonomy): Eukaryota > Metazoa > Chordata > Aves > Passeriformes > Pycnonotidae > Pycnonotus > Pycnonotus jocosus. The sequence goes on along the minus strand of VWYP01002483.1, from coordinate 23,089 downwards.
GACTCATTAATTGGAGAAGTTCTGTGATCTGAAAGACAGACAGCCTGTTATTTGCAAGGGAAAGGTGGATGGATCAGTGTGAGGTGGAAGTTTAGCACACAGCCTGTCTTGAGCAGCTGGGCATGCCATGATGTGGATTCCTCCTCCCCAAGCACAGCCCATTCCAGCTCCGTTGGGAGAAAGTCTGCTCACACCAGAGCCACCAGAGCTCTGGGCACAGCCCCCAGGGACCTTCAGTCCCCTCTGTTTGCCATCCTTCACTTCCAAAACCCTCTTCAGCCAGGGGACCAAAGCTCAGTCTGTGGGGATGTCTCTCTCACAGAACAATATTTATCAGCCTGGCCCAATGTGAGATCCCAAAAATGCTGATTAATGGCACACAGCTACCCCATCCAGCAGCACCTGCTGCACCTGATTTTTATAAAGTTACTTGGACTTTGGGAACAGTGCAGTAGCTCTTGCCATCAACTGGCTTCTCAGATCTAGGGCAAACTTGGAGGATTAGCACAAACCCCACTGTGTACATACAGTATATCCAACATAAACTGAATCATTCCTGAGCTTTAAAAAATAAAACGGCAATAAGTGAGTCAGCTGATCATTTTTAAGAACCCTCTGCCATTTACAGTACATATGCTCCACTCCAGGGGAAGAAAAAATCCCAAACAAGCAAGCAAGTTGAAACGGGCCATCAGGAGATTAGCCATTTCCAATTCTGGGGCTGAGCCAAGAGCAAATGGGTTTCTCAAACTCAGTTACTTTCCATCCTTGTACTGCTATTGTTCTGTCTACACGATTATCACTTGTCCAAGAAAGGCAGGAAGGGCTATCTCTGAGGGGGTTGAGTTGCACCTTTAAAGACTTCATGTAATAACCTGTCACACAATAGGCTAGCAGACTTTAAAAGATCCTCCTGTCCTCTGTCCTTGCTACCCACTCCTGCTGTACCTTTGGTGCTGGTAAAGCAGCCAGGCAATGAACCAGACTCCAAAACATGCATTTTCCAGCTTCTTTCAGGGCAAGCCATAAAGCAATTTGCTGAGCAGCCAGGCAGATGCACTTGTACAAGGCAGAAAATTCGTGGCCAGGGCAGTCTGGCAAGGTTTGAAAGACAATTTGCTGCTGCTGAAGTTAACTGTATCTGTACCAAGAACCACGCCCAAAACAGAACTCTGGGCATTCAAAACAATATGACCACAACAAGCAGCATTTTAAAAAAATCCTGTCCCCATAAAAATGGATGCAGACAAGACTAACAGAACAGCACAGACAAATTCTAATGGTTTAACAATTTTTTGCTTTATCAACAAAAACATGTCCTTTGGCAGTCAGTTTTCAAACAAGGCAACATTACCATGAAAGCCAGAATTACACCAGCCAGAGGAACTGCTGCCGGAATTCCCTATCAAGGCACATTTTTCTATTCCTGCACACATTGCACCCTCACCTTCTCCTCTGAACACTGGTGCATTTCCAAAGCTGCTTCAACAAGAAGTGGATCAAAGCCCTTCTCACAAAGCTGTCCATGTACAAACAGGTAATCCAAAACCTGTGGGGAATGAAGAAAACAAACTGTGTTTGCAGAGAGGCACTTGCAGCAGGGAGCTGAATGTCGCCTTGGTACATGCAGAGGGACTGAGCATGATTCTACCCACAGCTTCACCAGAGACACAGTCCCAGCAGAGCTGAGCCACTCCTTTTACAAGAGTGTGCACAGAAAGCAGACAAACCTTTCTGTCCTGCTGTGCTCTCTGACCATCCCCTTCATTCTAGTCAAAGCAGCCTCAGAAGTGTCTCTTTAGCCCTCTGATGGCAGAGCAGAAGTTTCACTGTGCTTTTTATACAAGTTTTAAAAATGAAACTGTAGGTCCAGCAGTCAGGATGTGTCTGCTTGTAGCTTCCTCTCAGACAGCCACAGGAGCTGATGCAATCTGAGAGCAGTCACCCTCTGAAGATCAACTCAGCACACTAGTAAGTGAGCTGCAAATCCCAGCTCATGCACTCAGAAACTGCTACCAAATTTCTTATCCATCCTCAGCTTTAAGGGAAGGGTCAGGTAGGCAATAATAGGTATGCGAAAGAACAGCTTTCAAGTAGAGCAGGATTTAAAACTGCCCTCCTAAGGGACATTTTTTTCCATTTAATACCATGGTTCACTCCAGTGCACAGCTTAAGCCACCCTCTGTGTAAGGAGAGGGACAGCAGATCAGTCCCACAAGCAGGAATCCCCGGGAAATACTCTCTGCAGCACACAGCCTGCTGAGGGCTGGCACGGGAGGCTGGGTCATGTTCTCTCATTTTGAAGTGTTTGTTTGAAGCAGAGGCCAGAGCCACGCTTTGCTCAGCAGCACTTTGTGCCCAGGGACCTGGTTTGCATAGGTGTTGGAGGCAGCCCTCGAGCAGGAAGGAGCAGCACCAAGGCACACACAAGTCAGTCAGTGGGGCCTTGCAGGAGCCTTTCAGAGCTGTCTTAGGCCTGCAGGGGCCAATCTCTCTACAAGGAAAGATGTCAGCATTGTAAACCCTGGTGCTCAGAACAAGGGAAGTTGGCTGGATTTCTGTCACATGTCTCTAAACATAGTATAGAGCTTCCGTTGGATGTGTTTGTGGCTCCTGGGGAGACCCAGAATCTCTCCTCACCCCTTTTCACACAGAGCAAAGGGCCCATCCCAAACCTGGCATGGCTCGAACACAGCACCTGCAGGTGTAGCTGACTCTAGCAGTCTCTCACCAGAAATAAGCACAAGCTTTAGATTGCAACCCCCTATTAGAGGAACAGTACTTACTCCACCCATTCAGCAAATCCAAGATGGCTTGCCAGCAGAACCAGCATGCAATCAAGCATTTCTTTGCACTGCATGAGCTCTTACCTGGTCTATGTTCTGCCCCTTCTTCTTCATGGCTTTCAGGACATTCTCAGGCGAGTAGCCCATGCTGACCACAGTCTCCACACAGTGCTTCTCGCTGGGGGAGAGGCCCTGCTGCAGCTCAGCTGCAAGACTGCCCAGCCACTTCGTGTAGCTGCTGTTATTGGGCACTTTAGACACTGCAAAGTTTTGGTGTGTTACCTAAGGGGGAAAACCCAGAGACTGAGGTGATGGTCATCTCCACATCCCCATATCCTGTTTCTGCCTAGTGCCAGAACCAGGATACGCCATGTAATTAATCCAAAATGTTTTCTAGAATGCTCCTGGGAAGTTACACACTGTGAGGATGAAAACAAGTAGCCTGATTCCCACCATACTCTTTTAACCCTCAAAGCAACAATCAACAACCCAGATTCTCCACAAGGAACCCTCTCCTACTGGTATGACCAAAGCCTTTGAACGCCCAAGCCCTGCCAACAGTGAAGGCTGGGATACAGCCAAACCCTACACCTGAAAGGAAACACAGATTGCTTCCTTCACTTCAGGTTTACTCATCACCTATGGTTTTCTGTACTCAAAGGAACACTATTTATCAAGATTACCGTAAACATGATCCAATGCAAGCAAGCACACAGGTGTATTTGGAAACTTACCACAGGGATTTCTGTTTCCTGGTAGTCTGAGTGTACCTGCTGGACAACACAAATAAAACAAGTATAAACATCATGCACCAGTCAGCAGAATTTGCCACAGCTGGGGGAGGACGGTTTTATAGAAGATTCTACCACAGGATGGGAGACTTTACGGTCTGATCAGGCTTCCACATATGAGATGCTGACATTACCCATTGCTTGCAGCTATAGAACCATCATCATAAGGATCAGCCCTCCTCTCTGCACGCTACAAATGGATTATACTCCAAGAAGGATGTGTGTATCCATCCCCACAAGAATTGTAAGATTGTTTATTCTGTCACTGTAACAGGTGCACGTTCACACAGCCCCAGCCCCAGACTACACTGCCTGAATAAGAGTGATAATTTTCAAGTCATTCCCTAAAGACTTTTCTGGGCTTTTTGACTGTGTGAAGGAGTAAGAGAAAAATACACTTATTTTCTATTCCCAGAGTACTGAACCCCATACACCACATAGGAACAACATGCCACAGTGGCTCAAAAGAGCATGTGAGTTTTCTACTCAGCACTTGTCCTACTCCCAGCACACCAGCAAGGCTGGGTCATGTGCCCTGCTGTGCACCTGCTCTGCTTCTGTAGAACCACCTCACCCCTTTGTACAATCTTGCCCAAGTTAACAGCAGTGCAATGCCAGGCTTTGGCCCCACCAAAGCCGCCTATTTCAGTTCAATACATTTAGAATTTCTGCATTTTAAACAGAGTTAGAACAGACTGCAAGAAATCACTGCAGACCAATAACTGCGGATTTTAGCACATCTTAATACTTATTGTGCCAGCATAGACTGTTAAAAACCTGGTCCACATCCTTCAAAAAGGCTTTCTGAGTGCCCCAACTGAACAACAAAAAACCCTCTATAGAAAACCAACTCTGAAAAGATCTATTAGGATTTTCAAAAATTCCATTTATTTGCAAAAAGATCCCAAACCACCACCAAGGAGGTTTTGTTCTGCATTCCTAAACATCTTCCAGGGTAAGATTTTCTTTTCTAGAAAACCAACCTTGAGACATCATATTCATTCTGATGCACCAGGGTACCCACAAACCTTTTCTCGTGGTGTGTTCTTCACACACGTCTTCTCTCCAGACACTTTTTCAAGGGCAAAAAGCACTGGAATGTAGGATACCTTGAAATAGGGAAAATAGCCCTGAAATCAGCTAGTGGGTTATCAAACTGAGGGATGATGCTTTGTTATTCATGCTGCAGCCAGGAAAACCAAAACTGTTTCTGAAACCAGAGATTCAACAGTCTGGGAAAGCCAACTCCTCCTATTCAATCTACTTGAGTTTAATTTCAACCTGCTGTCTTCATTAATCATTCCTACCTCTGCTAAAGCTGTGAAAACCAAGAAAAAAATAAAAGTGAGGAGAGGGGACCACCAGAGAACCTATGCAGCCTTAGAGAAACCACAGATTTATTTTCATCCAAAGATTCCTAGATCCAAAGATCATATTCAGTGATAAAGCAAAAACTCCCATGGTAACTGCAAATTCAAAGTTAAAATTTCTGATCTTGCGAGGAAAAAAAATAAAATCCCCATGGAATACACTGGGATATGAGCCTTCTGCTCCTAGCCACAGAGATGATTGTGACTTCTTTCTACCATCTTCATACTCTGAGGACTTTTGTTACATTTACTTAAATTTCTTGCATGTCAGCCATCATTTTCCAGTGGAACTATACTGTGGAAACATAAAACAAGTATAATCTGAAGTCTTGGAATTTAAACACAAATAACTATGTTCCATCAGCATAATTATTTCTTGCTTTATTGCTTCCAAAGCATAAATAGTTTCAATTAATGAATTAATTTTATTACTTCTCCTAGTAAATTTACTTTTTTTTCCCCACTTTGTATCTTCCCTTAGAGCATTGTCAAGAGTACACTTTCCCTCTTGGTCTTTAAAAAATGTAATATAGAAGAAAGATTCGAATAGTTTGAGTCTAAATTTAGGCATCTTAATGCCAATCTATTTGTAAGTGATCTTCCGTCCCCAGAGATGCTGTGTGTTCCGTAACTGAGGTCATACAGGCCCCTCTCACACCTGTGGTCTGCAGCAGTGAGCAGGTGCTCAGCACACTGCTACTCCTGCCAAGTTAACAGTTTGCTCTGGTCATCAACAAACAGCTGTTCTGCTGTGCTCTGTCAGATACACTACTTCCAGAATATTGTACTTCACAATTGTGCATTTACCTAACCCTGAAAAGAGCTAGGAGAACAAAAGGGGAGAAGCAGCATTACTTGTTTCAGAGCACACGGTGTCACAAAAACTACAGTACACCACTAAAACAACAGAATCACTGAAAAACTGCTTATATTGGATAGAGGATAAACCCCAGATTTTTTCAGAAGAAGCTAGAGCGTTTGACTTACACAGTTACTTACACCGTTGACTTACACAGTTTTCACTAGGCTTCATAAGTACTGATATCCACATCTGTAGTTCTTCATAAAAAACCCCCACAAGCTTACTCTAATCTGTGTTCTTATTCACAAAGAGACAAAAACAACACCTGATGTGAAGTTACTGTCCTCGAAGTAATTTTGTAAGTTGCAACAAGATTGAGGAAATGAAGAGTCAATCCTTCCATCTCAGAGCTGTATGCGACTGAGCGTAACATTAAAAATGCAAGATGACCTTAAAGGCTGGTTTTGGCCTCCACCAAGCAATGACTCCACTCTCCTTCACAAGAAGGGTGAATATGAGATTTCATATCACTACAATTTTTTTTCCTTTTAAAGACTGGGTTTTTAAAGGATCTCAGGAAGAAAACTGAATTTTTTAAAAACAGGCTTACCTCACTGCAGCTTAACTGCAAGCACTTTTTTCTTCCCTGAATGACACAGCATATCTGTGTGTTTTAACCTATGATTATTTCTATTCCTTGCGAAGCCTGCATTTCGCATTATTTCCACCAAATAAGCAAACCAAGGAAGAAAACCAGAAGAGATTTGATTCAAAGGCTAACAACACTTCAGAATCTGATATATCTCATCTGGACAGGATAAAATGTAGGACTGTACACCAAAGATACCCTATATGCTTAGCTCAAAGGTGTGCAACTATCAACAACAAATGAGAGCTGAAAAGCTGAAAGAAAAATCATTGGAATTGGTCTAAAAATGTCAAATTTGGGGGAAGATGGAGGGTGATAATCTGAGGATCAGAACTACCACCACAGAGACCTGTTGGATTGATCAATTTGCTACATAAGACAATCTACAATTCATTCCTAGAAAATGAAATGATAACCAAAGTAACAGAGCAATTAAGAGGCAAGAGTTGCCTCTGCACCTCCACCTCTCACCAGCACCCCCAGTTCCACTCCACATTTACCGTAGTCGATGTGCTTTGAGATGATTCTTCTTCTGTACAAACAGTCGAAACAGCCAGGGAAGACAGCCTGGATGAAGGCGATAATGTCTCCATGCCATTGTCCTCATTTAGGGTGGAAAGACCAAGCATATGGTGTCCATTCAGTTCACTGGCGTTGCTCTGAGCACAGGTCTGCAAAGAGCTAAGCAAAGTGCCATTGCGGAGACAGGTAGTGCTGTGGAAAGTGCTTGTGAGCTTTGATGACTTCTGATCACCCTCATCGGAGTCAAGCTTGGGGAATGATAGGGATTTGATATTGCTCACTGAAGTGATGGGAGAAAGGGACACTTTGGAAGACAAGGACATCTTTTCACAGTTTCCCAGCTGTGGTAAAGTGATAAAGCCATTGGGTTTGTGAAGGGGTTTGAAGTCCAGCGTGGCCCTTTCTACAGATGCCAGAACTTCCTCATCTTGCAACACAGACTCAGACCCTCCTTTAGGCAAAGTATTATCTAANAATATTATTGTGCGGCAGGCTAGCAAGAATGGGGTTAATAGGAGGAGGCATGGCTTCAGGGCAAGATCCCTCTGAGAACCCCATCTTGGTGTTGTCCTCTGGAGCCGCTTTTGAGTTTGCTAGAGCTTCTTCTGCCTTGCGTTCAGCTTCCCTCTGGGCAGCCTGAATTTTTTTGATGTCTTCAGCCCACTCGATTGTTTTCTTTTCCAGTGAGAAGTCATACTGGATGGGGGTGGAGGGAAAAGGAAAGAAGGGGAAGTAAAAAAAAAAAAAAATTAAGGATCAAAGCTGATACTTCTAACAGCAACAAAAATTAACACAAAGAGAGTAAGGGTGACATGAGTTACCAGGAACAGCAGCAATTTTCACAACTTGCAGATTGATAAAGCTGGCAGACACCAGAAGTACTTAATTTTGCCACTAACAGCAAAATCTGCTTGCAACCTGGATTAGAATACTGTATTTTGCCTCCTTCCTATGTTTAGCTTTTCTTTAGAACTACTCATCATCCCAAGATCAGTTTCACAGCCCTCCCACCTTCTTCCTCCAGGACAAGGGAGGTAGCAAAGGGAAGTCTAATGAATTACTAGATGAACAATCACACCGTGATCTGGCACCACTGAACTATGCCTGGTCCACAAGGTTCTACAAGTCATTCAGCAGAGTATTTTTGCATCCAAAGGCCAATACAGTATTACTCAGTTTTACCGAAAAGATTCCTAATGGACTTGATCTTAGAATGTTACACCCATTGGTTTAGGCAGTATCTTCAGTCCCACTCCAGTGCAAGTGCCTCACCAGCCAAAGGGGATACAGTGGCTATACCAATGACAACACCTACAGGCAGCAGCAGATTTTGCTGTAGTTACTGATGTGAAAGGATCTCAAAAGCTTTTCCCATTTAACATCAGGTCCTTTAAGGCCAGATCAACACAGGGAGGCATCTACTCACTACCAATGTACTGACCATAGAGTGGCTAAGTTGTAAAGGACAAAATTCTGAGGAGCCTAATTCTATCTTTAAAGATCCACGTATTTTTTTATACTAAAAAAATGAGTGGGAAGCTATGTTTCCTGCAGGGTTTTTTTAACAGTGCTCACTACAGCTGTAAAAAGAGTCAAATTCCACTCTGAGATGCACAGTTCACACTGCGCAGGGTGTTGCAGTCTGAATAGGCACATTATGCTGGCTGAGCCCCAGCTTGGCAGCAGTAAAATAGACACTGCACAATCCAGCCAGCAAAAGGACATCAGTGTCTCCTTTGGCTCTCCCACACCAGCTTAACTGAGTGGAAATATCAGGTACTAGGAAAATCAAGTAATTGTTTAATGGTTATGAGGGAAAAGCTATGAAGCAGGATAACAGGGTAATATGCAGGGCAGGGAAAAAACAAAAACAACAAGAAAAAAGCAGAACCACCAACAGCAATCTGTCACAGACAAAGTAAAAACAATCATTGGTTGGGACTGGTCAAGAAAAATCATGGATCCAGATGAGAAAACATAATTCAATTAGACTTCCTGTATCACAACCTGCATTTCGAGATTAGATTTCCAACAGTTATGCAAAAGCAACTGATTTTATGCTACTAACAGTTTATTTTACCAGAAACATGCTCCTCAAGACAGGGAAGCCATCCGTGTACCAAGCTGTGACTTGTTTGCCCCACAGCTTGGAAAGAATTCTCACCCAGAACTACACAGAAGAACACAAAAGAACTACACAGAAAATAAGAACTGAAAATTTTGTAATTGCCCACATGTATCAGTTCTTAGGATTTTTCCTCTTAAAAGCTATATTCAGATTTCCTCAAGGTAACATTTAGAACTAACTACTGCATAAAACCACTGTGCGTCTTTGAAGCAGATAGACTAAAACAAACACTTAAAAGCCTAATGGCTTTTTAAGGCAAGAAAAAATTAAAGCTTTTTTGCATGACCCATTATATTTTACTTTTTTATATAGCCCAACACTAAAAATACAAGACTGTCTGTGTGCAAACTGGGACAACTTGGAATGTGCAGCACCACAGGTACGGGCCAGAGGTGAAGGGAGAAAGTGCAGGAAGGCAAAATATCACTTACCTGGGCTTCTCTGACAAGCTGAGAAGAATCAGACAGACAGAAACCAATGGGTAATCCAACCTTAGCTGGGGTTTTGAACTTGTCTCCTATCTTAAATGGGACATCATCCAGGTAACTGAAAGGCCCTGAAATCAGAAGCATAAATTGTATTAAGGAAAAAACCCCCACAATTCACAAATTTCACGCTTTCAATTCAGGCTCACATTGCTGTATTTGGGACCTATTTTATCTCTGCTGCAGCATCAACAGCAGATAACACAAATGGAGTTTGAAGCTGTTTGGACCTCAGTGTCTCAGTTTAGTTTAGGGAGTTCACTCAGTTTGTTTAATTCCTAAATTCTAGCCCATAATTGTTAAGGAAAAATAAAAAGGCAAACCCCCTCACAACCACAATCCACAGATTTTGACATCAGTGCAACCAGTACCTTAGTTTCCTTTGTGACAACACTATTCCTATACAACTGCACGTTGAAGCTCTCCTGAACACTGTATTCTATCTCTGCAAAAAAATCCATCTTTTTTTGTCACATTTGAAACAGATTTTAAAATTACCCAGCTTTAGAACAACTAAGCAAAACTACAATCAAGGTTTTGACGTACAAGTAGTAAGCAGCATTTGGACAGAAATGGTCATAAAGGCAAAGGGATGAATCAAAGCCATTCCACTTTAAACAAAACAGTGAAATACCAAGGCTATTTAGCACAGCAACTCTAACTTTTGAAAGAAGGCAATCTAATTTCATCAGACCCTACATTTGTCATATTTCTTCTAGGACGACACTTTTCCTGCAAATTCACAAGGAAAAAACATGTAGAGCTCAACCACGTCCAAGCAGTCAGACTATTCACATGTTTTCCTTGAATGACTGTGAAGAAGTATGAGAAAACCCAAAATACAAACGAAACAGCTTTTCCATTAAGTGAAAGCAGTCTCTTGGATCACTGGTCTATGCTTTTGGAATCACAGACAAGGTTTCTGGCATGTGTAACAATCTGAGGAGCTACAATCATTTGTAGCTTCTCCCTGAGTGACACAGATACAGAAACACTTTAGTGGACACATCTAAGACAGTGTTCAGTGACCAAGCCCTTGCTTAATGAAATGTGACTTGCTGTTTTTATCTGACCCATTTTCATACTCAGATGGCAGTTTAAGTACTGTTTGTGTTCCCTCACTGTTGATTCATCTACAAGGCAGCCACAGACTCCCAGAAGCTGAGCAGCTTTCATAAACAAGAACATCCTGTCAATTTGCAGTTAAAGGCTTACATGCTGTAATTACTTGAGCTCTTACACTATGCACACACTGGGTGGTCATAGAGTCCTATTAGGACACTTGGAAATTATCAGGATGTACAACCTACATCCCATCTTCACCTCCAGGATGGAAAAAAAAAAAAAAGCTCCAGGTAGAAGACAACAGTACAATAGAACAACAATTTTCAGTGATCCTTACTGGGAATCAGATATCCAAGCATCACACAGCATCCAGACAGCGCCTCACTACCACTCTTTGCAACATAGCATCCAAGTTGTACCTGAGCTGACAATTCAAGAGCCTGACAGGCCAAAGCATTTGCTCATGCAGAAATAACAACTGTGGCAGCCTCTGCAGCCAGCGTGGTAAATCATGGCCAGGTCAGAGTCAACCAGATCTGCCAACTGCTGCTACCACAGCCTGCTCAGTCCCACTGGCACAAGTCCTGCTCTAAGCCAGACGATCCAAGTGCAGCAAGATTACCTCTCCACATGGATCTCCCAACCCAAGTTGCTCAGCATGGAAATCCTTGTCTTGTTAGACCTACTGACAATATGTAGTGGGCACTTCCACTTGCCTATGTACACCTGAAGCAGATATCAGCCACAGAGAGTACAAACACAAACTTTGCTGTTTACATACCAGCAATATTGTTTTGCACAGCAAATAAAAAATACTAAGCACACCTAGACTATATTGACAGCTGCCAGCTCAACCTCAGAAGCCTTACTAAGGAAGAAAAAATTCCTACTTTCTCCCCAGTATGCTGATTTTTTGATAACAACCCTTGCTATAACCTCATCCTGAATGTAACTATGAGAAAAAGCCCATAAGCATGCATTAAAAACACCTCAAATGGTTTAGGACATTCAATGGCAAAAAGTCTGAAGCAAAACACCTGTGCATATAGAATTCAGTTTGTTCCAGCCCAATCAGAACAGCACTTGCTTGGTGAAGCTAAAATCTTATCCAGAGAGCCAAGAACCCTTCTCTTTTTGTGAGTGGATCACAGTGAACACACTGAGGAGTAAAGGGTGCAAATTATTTTAAATGCCATATTCTAGAGCAGTAAGAAAAACCTACATAAAAAAGGTATTATGAAAGACATTGTTTCAACAGTCACATGTTCAAGTGAAATGACTTAAGTTTTTACCAACCTGTTATTTAGTAAGTCTGTTAACCACTTCATCTTTGTATCAGTTAAAAGCATACCGAGTAATTTCTGAGAATAGGCCTGGCAAAAGTGTACTTGTCAGCCTGATCTTTGGCACTGTGCTCTGTACTACATTCCTGGCACAACAAACTACTACAAGAGTAGGATTTCTCTCCACTTCATTATAACTCATAGAAGTGTCCTTCAGTTTGGCACTAAAATAGAAACGCTTCAGGGGAAACAAGCAAGCAAACAAACAAACAACCCTCCCCGCCAACCCCCTAGTGCCTAGTTATGAATGGGGAGCAGTTTTGAAACCATGTGGAACTTAGTTGCTGTGGTCACACAAACCACTTACATAATTGTCAGAAATCAGAGTTCAAAAGCTTTGAAACTGTATAGTAACAGCAAAAATACAACCAAAATATTGAAGCATCACACTTGGCAAAACCCACACAGGAAATGGGATTCCTTTCCCTCCACTCATACCTTATGTTTCCATTCTCATCTCCATTTGAAGATGATCCTTAGCAACCTGCTCTCGGTGACCCTGCCAGGGGTTTGGACATGTCAATCTGCAGATGTCCCTGACAGCCCTGACCATTCTGTGATTCAGTGACAGTCCCCTGACCTCTAATAAGCAGTTCAACAATTATCACAAGAGCTACATCAACTGTATTGAGTGATTTCATCAGACTGCCAGAGACATGGAGCTGAAAGCAGCCATGAGGATGGACGCTCTACAGTAAGCCAAAACTCACTTAGTAAGATAACAACCCTGGGGAAGACTGAAACAACTGCCCTGCTGATCTCTTAAGACATAATTAAGACAAGGAAGCTGCTCTACTACTCCTCAGAAACAGTATTGTGATGGTGTGATTAGCAACAGAGGGTTCACAAAGGAGCAGACAAGTTAACCAGGCAGCTCACAACACTATTTATTTGCACTTTGTTATTTTGAAGCCAGGAGCATGTTCCAACACACCATACTGTTCTGGAAAATATTTAAGACATGTTGAATTCTAGCCGTGAGCAGCCTTTGCTAGTCTGGTTAGGTGAGAAGAGGAGAAAAATAAAAACAGACATAAAAGACAAACAGGTAAGAATCACAGTTCACAGAGACTGTTTACAGACACAGGAGCAACTGCTGAATAGCTGGCAACTACCAAATGAAAAAATTAGTTATCTTGCAGCAAGGTCACTGGGCCACACCAAAGGAGGAGACCATCTAAAAATGAAGTTTTGATAAGCAATTTTTATTAATCATTAACCCGGTATTTAAGTGAGACTTTTCTTATTTTGTACTTCAACTCTACACCTGCAAGACTGAATAAAAAGCTTCAGAAAAACCGGAATTCCCCAGGACCATTTTATTGGAAAAATTTCCAAAAGCATTAGTTTTGATAACCTGAAAAGTCATGACTACTGATTTGAAGAAGCCATGTTACATACAACAAACTGAACTTTAATGTTCCACAGCAATATTACTTATACTCGAATGACACCCCATTTTCTAAAAAATAAGGACATTACAGGCAAAAAGCTTTTATGATACCAATCACCTGCATGACTTTATGCATCTCATATGTAGAAGACAGAAAAATAGTTTCTTCTTCACCTGCCTTCTGAACCAGGTTAGTCCAATTTAGGAGAGAAAATCACGGCTGAGCAAAAATGAAGCACAATTCAGTGTTGTATTAAAAGCTTCACTTTCAATTCAACTTCTCATGTGACTTCCATAGGAAGATGCTACAGATCTAGTGTCCACTTCAGCAAACATCAGAACAGTTCAGCTTTGATTTTGAAGGGGAATTTGTTGGCATGTGTTATTCTGCCATGAAGGAACAGGGAACAGCCAGAGATTGATTTTCAGTTTAATTAGAGAACAGGCAAACACAGCATCAGCAAGCAACTATGCAAGAAGGAAGCCAAGGCACTTCATTCCTAACAAAAAACTACTCAGAGGCTAAACAGATTAGTCTCTATGGACTGTCTAGGCTAGGACATTAGCCAGCAGCAATAGTAGGATTCATCCTGTGGAAAAGACAAGGATGCCAAATTTCACTTACCATGAGAGTCGGATCCCAACTTCTTAGAAGCCATTTAGAACCTGAAAAATATTTTAAAACAGCTTGAACGACTTTGTATATGTAGCACAGAGTGAGTCTATGCAGTTACAGAGTCTTATCTCTAAGGTTATGGAACACATTGCAGACACATGATGTGCCTGTTCCCAAGACAGATAAGCAAATATATTTTTTAGCCTTGAAACCAATTGAGCAGACAGCTTAGCCCAGGGTCTGTCAATTGAAATAGCAAAATAAAGAGAGAAAAAAAAAAACCCGCCCAAACCAAAACAGCAAACAGCCAAGACACAACCAGGGTGATCAGGAAGACAGACAGTTACAGATCACAGCACCCAGAGGCCACTCTGTTCCAGTCTCATGAAGCACACCCTGCCTCCTTTGGCATTAATAGCTCTTCCTACTGGAAATACCACACTGATCCTCTTCAGTTTAATCCCTGCTGCTCTAAAAAAGCGATACTACCTTACTGAGTATGCAGCCAGTTAGCCTGCAGCACTTATCTAGACACACTGGGCAATGCATAAAGCAGGTATAAAATAAATGGTACCATGAGGAAGATATGTTAAATACACACAAGAAACCAAGGAGAACAGACCCCATCCACTCCCCACAACATTTATCAACAACTTCTAAAATTTGGATGCAAATCCTATGTGGCCAAGATGTTAAACATGGAAGTGCCAACCAGTTTTTAACAGAGAATACGCCTGGCCTCATGAAAAGAGCTGTTCAAGATAGAATTAGCCATCAGCTAGAACTCTGATCCAGGATGCTTACTCAGTAACATGGGGGTTTGCTAGATTAGAGGTGCTACATTAGATCACAAGGTCTATCTCAAGACAACACAGCATAATTCCTAAAGTAACTGAATTTATTTGTAAGTGCTCCTTGTAACATTATGCATGACAAAGACACAGAGCTGCTCTTTGTCTCTGAAGTTCTCCAGCTCACAAAATGAAATGCCCAACAGCTGTTCTTCAAAACCATGGAGGCCTCTGGTGCATTCCCACAGACAACAGAGCACAACATGGGGCAGATCTAACATACAAGCCCATCATTCCCCACTCAGAGACTCTTGGGCTTACTGTTCCCATTGCAGATTCCAACCGCAAACATTACATATTAAAGGAAGGTGAGGATTACACAGCTTAGCTATTTCCTCCTTGCTGCTGGGGGACAGGAATGAGGACAAGAAGAGCCAGTTTCAAGTACTCTAGGAAAAGTCCCTTTTGAGGTGCAAAGATCCCTTTCAACATTATGTCGAAATCAGCAGGTGAATCAGCCCTGGCTAATGGGAATCCTACACAAAGCTAAAGCCAAAGCTGTACAAAGATCACTGATGTGCAATCAGACTGAGAAACACAGCGGGCAGATGCTGGGCCATGGGGAAGTGAGTCATGCTGGGCAAGTCCAGGTGCACATTGCACATAAAAACTGTGTGTCATCCTGCTCAATGTTTGTCAGGTTCTTTTCAGAACTCACCAACCTCTCTCAGCAGTGCTATTATGTCTGAAACTATTCCATTAAGCCAGAAACTAGCTCTGGCACCTGGTTCTCAGAAACAAACAAAACATGAAGGCTTCAAAGACGGAAAGAAAAGGAGGTGAAAAAAAGGAGGTGAAACAGTGCCAAGCCTGTCATCCAAGGAAGGATGTCAAGGGCAAAGCCACCAGACTACCCAGTAGGGCTGCACATCAACCACTGGAGCTGAACAAGCCTTACCTGTCCCAGTGCCCAGACTGCAGTCAACAGCACATGAAATAGCTGCACTTTCAGTCCCAGGTTTCACTGCCAGACAAGCTGCTGTGTTGGTAGTTCCTCTGTGGGAGAGTAGCAATAAAGTCATCAACTGGATTTGTTTTTAGTGAAAAAAACAGGTGACACATAAAATCATACAGCCTCACATCCTCACCAGTCCTCTGTCACTCAAGACTGTGTGGCACTGAGTGCAAGCACTGCCCACTCTCCACTGAGCTTGGGACAAAGCCTCTACACACTTAATTTCTCAAAGTTCCTTTTCTAGTTACTACCTCAGACTGAAAAGCAGCTCCTTCTTTAGAGGATTTTGAAAAATTCTGATTAAAGTATCCTCCTCACTTTGCTAAATTAAGTTGATAAGGGGGTTTGCCCAAGGCAGCACCAGTTATTGCTCCAGGGACATGAGTGGCAATGTGCATAAACCCTAACAAGCCAAAACTTCCCACCCACCTTCCAAGGAGTTTTGCAGTAGCCTGCCACTGTGGAGCTGCATAAAGTCTCAGTGTTATCCCACATAAGATATATGTATCTTACGTTTGCTACCAATCCTGTAGTAAAATCCTAATGCTGACCTGGTGTCTGCATTAACTTTTAAGATGTAGGAAAAATAATTCCTCTGCCATATGCAACATCTTAATTAACCACAGAACTAGCTAAGGCACATCAGCAGCAAACTAATCATTAAATGGATCATTTCCAGAGCCAGTCACTTTAGATTCACACAGCATTTGAGTTTATATCATACAGTCTTCCTGATGCACTGAGTGAGCACTTATTAAGACAGCATTAGTTCAGAAGGCACTTGTCAGCAAACAAAACTGTTAAGCACCACACATAGTAACACAAGAACAGGCTGCTAGCCACATTTCATCACCCTCTTTGAACGTTTAATTAAAATAGTGTCTTATGACTAACCAGATTTGACAGGCTAGTCAGGGGCCACTGTTACAGGCATATTGCTGTTGCTCTGTCCTCCTGGCTGGGAAAACAGTATTTGCATCCAGTTAGGTGGTTACTCATCTTGATTCTTATATCATACTTACTATGATTCTGCGCATTATCTGAATATTAATTACACAGTGCAGTAAAGGTTTTCTTATTTTTGCTACCACTCATTTCAAAATATAATTTGAAAATTGGACTGCTTCCAAAGCTTTATTACAAATCAGATGATGGAAAAGTGCAGCCCTACCACCATTCCTTTTGCTCTCCAGACTCCAGAACAAGATGCTGAAGGGCATTGGTGGTAACAGCACATGGTGGCATGGATTTGGGCCTGATACTTTACTGCACACTATAAATTGACAGAGTATAAAAAAAACTTTTTCAACATCTTTCCTGCTCTAGAGGAACCAGTTAGTTGCATAGTACTATAGGGTGTTCTTACAGACACCTACAAGCTCTCTTCTATAAATGTAGACCTCCCTAGTCTCAGTCCCTTGTTCTTGGTTCTGGCTAACTCTCCATGGGGAAGATCAGGGCTCCAAGTACCTAAAAGTTAAAAGGAACTGAAGCAACCTGAATGAACTCTTCTGGATCCATCTGCATCATTTTTTACCTAGTAACACTGAAGCAGCATGTCAGCATTCTTAAAAGCAGCCAGTCAGGGGAACACAGCATAGCAAAAGCCCAGGATGAAGGCAGAGGACCTCAGAGTGATCATGACAGAAGGGGAGGGGGGACAGGGAAACAACTACAACAACAAACAAACAACACAAAAATGCAGAAACAGAAGTGGCAAGGCAAAACTGATGACAGCCACAACAGGCACAGAGAGGTGATGAGCTGGAATGGCTTGTAGAGATAGAGGTGACCAAGGCAATTCACTGGGCACATCATGACTTAAACTTTAATGACATTTAGTTGTGCCGCCAGAAGGCAATGCCAAAGGGAGAGTCTCATCAATATAAGAGAACAAAAAAATTATTACAGAGTGACTCATGAAGAGCTTCTGGGAAGTTGGGGTGGTTTTCTGCTTTTATTTCAATGTTCTACTTTCCCATGAGTTTGTATCTTCATTCCTTTTCTTCTGAAGGAGTTCGGACTATACAAGTTGGATGTATCCTACCACTAATGATATCTGTAATTGCTTTATTCATGGTAATTCAAACCAATTCAACTATTTGGCAAGAAGAACTGGACTCTTGCTGCGATATTGCTGAGTTTGGGGTACAAACATGTCTAGATTCCAGACCATGTGAATTATCTAAAGTAATTTCCACCTAAAATTCAGATAAATGAAAAGTTAATAATTTATGGGTGAAATGAAAATAAAATGCCTCAAGTTATCACCCATAATCAAATCAGCACATCTATGATTTTCAGAGAAAGAGACCTGGTCTTGCAATTTCCATTTTATCTAATACACATTGTGTAGGCTGAAAGGCTGAAAAAGTAAAAAAAAATTTCCTGCTTATATAATGTTAATGCACTACTGATTTTACAGTAAAGAAGTAAAAATCACTTTGATTCAAGTGATTGATTTCTAATGGTCACAGGTGTTCACAATTTAGACAGTGTTTTCAATTTTAACTGTACCTACTTGTTTCAGTGCAAGTGAAGGGCTATACCCAACATCAGGATTCTGTATATATAGCTTCAAACAGCAAAAACAGAAGTCAACAGTGCTTGTTGCTAAGACAAAACAAAAGTTAAGTTTCTCATATCAAAGCTTTGTCTATGTAAGTGTTCAACCATTGCTACACAGCTCAGATCTCTTATGACCTCTCTCAGCAAAAAACTGAGAAAAAAGTTCCCCACAGCACAAAATAGGTTCCATGCTTTTACTGCAGTATCCAAATAAATGACATCACCCCAAAACTTGCAGCAATTGCTTCTGCTTTGTACCTCTAAGAGTTCTGCAAACAAGAGCACATGGAGGTACACCCCTCGTAATAAAGTGCAATGATGTTGAGCCACTGGTAACAGGTCTCTGGATAACGTTGCAAAACTGCATGTGACATACTGCAACTACATACCTACAACACTGCCTCCCCCCACAAAAAAAAAAAAAAAAAAAAAAA
>VWYP01002469.1:0-13062 GCA_013400435.1 Pycnonotus jocosus | reverse complement strand
AAAAGAAAAAAAAAAAGACGTGCTGAAGTTCAGAATATTATCAATGATGCTGTGTTGGAGAAGCCTGAAAGATTTGGCTTTTGGTCTGTGCCTGGTGCTATCCAAAACAACATGTAAAATTCTTTGTGGGCCCATTTTAAGAGTGGCTTGTTAATTCAGAAGGGCCTGTGTGTTCTGTTTGTTCGGAGGGCAGAGGCACCAGCCAACAGCTGATTCCTCCTCAGAAGGAAACATTGCCTAATGGTGATCACAGGAGCCAAAGACCACGGGGACAAAGTGCTAAAGATAAACAGCTCAATCCCCGACTGTTCAAAGACCTCAATAAAGCCTCTGATTTACACATTTGGGGTGGGACTCTGCTGTCCCCACCTGCAGGCTGGCCCCAGGGCCCTGGCGTGGAGAGGTGCTGGTGTGTGTGACCCCCTGTGCCCCCCAGGGATGAAACACTGCCTTTGTGTGGCCCCAATCCCAAAGCTTCTCTGCAGATTGCTTTGTCACAACCGGGGGAAGGAAGAAAGAACCGACTGCTCTCATTTTATGAGGTGGTGAATGGGAAGAGCCCACAAGGGCTGGATGCTGAATGGCACTTGAGGGTTCTCTGGCCTGGTGGACTCAGAGGGTCTTTTTAGGCTGCCATAATGAGAGTCTAGTTCCAGTAGTTTGGGTAGCAATAAAAATACAGTCTGCTTTTATGCAATGATTTTATTTTATTTTGTTTTGTTTTGTTTTGTTTTAACAAGCTTCACCAACTGCTGGACTGTTAAATAGTGACACTCCAAAAATTCAGGGGGCTGTTTCAGCTTTTCTGAGAATGAACACAGTTCCTACCTTTCCACCCCAAAGATGAAGGTCAAGATAACTCTCAAGGTTTTACCTCTCCTTTATATTTGTGTCTTTCTTTTCAAATGAATTTTTTACCTGGCGAAAGTATTTGATCTGTGAAGGATCACATAAGCTTGACACATTGGAAGCTGATGGGGTGATGAATTTAGTGAGCAGGCGTGGGCATTGGGGGCAGGCTAGTTGTGAGGAGATTGTGTTACTTCACCTCTTGAAATACAGAGCAATATATCTTATTTTGGAAATACACTGCTGTACATCTGTTACTAAGATTTGCCTTTAGAGTAAATGAAATGCATGCAGTCACCTTATAGTTAATGAATTAGGAATATGCTCTTATTTATTGTCTGTATTTTTAATTTCTTTAATAGTAACTGTTAGTTGTTAAATAAGCAGGGAACTCCTTTGGTATTTTTTGCTGTGTTCATGCTTGAACTGTGTGCGTTTATCCATTTAATGAACACTGCTCTCAACTCTGTGACAGAGTTGTGTTCTCTGGACATAAAGGGATAAAGGACATAAAACGGATAAAGGGAAAAGGGATTTGGATTTTTAGTTTGTTGTTGTTGTAATTGTTTTGTTTTCAAAAAAGCAGTGAGGTACAATATTACTGTTTGCAGTGATGTTTTTATGTGCTGTGTAGGTCAGACTAATCTTTGTGAAGGAGGTTTTTCCTCCTCTTGAAGAGAAGCATGTATAGTCATTGTATACAGCCAGGAGTCCTTGAACTTCTGCTGATGGGTTGGAACAGTTGAGTGCTTGGAGATGGAGTCTGGCTGAGCTCTGCTTAGAGAGGCAGCTCCTGAACATGGAGTAATAAGTGAAATACTCATTTCAAAAGGCCAGCGAGCACTGTGGAGGAGATGAAAACCAGAAGAAAAAGCATCTTCATTTTATGCTTTCTTGGAAAATGTTTTTTTTCAGAAGTGCACAATAAAATGTGGAAAAGCAGGAAAACTGTATTTTGCATTTGTTTTGAGATTCAAGGTATAATTCTTAGTTGTGTCTCCTTATTCTGTTGAGGTTGTGTTTTACCACAGGGGTACCAAGAGCATTGTCTAAACAGAACTTTAATTTTCAGCTGTGCTACATCACTGGAATGAAGTACTGTTGTGTGCGTGGGAAACCAGTATCACTGTACCAAATTAATTTAGTCTCAGGCCTCAGAGACCTTGTTAGTGCATCTTTAAATAAATAAACAGGCTTCTTTGCTCTGCTACTCTTGACCTCACTTTTTCTGACTGAGGGCTGACTGACACTTCATTTGCTTTATCATTATATAAATAGAAAATCTAATTCTCTTGCTTTGTTTTTTGTTATAAATGGTCTAGGTTGAAAAGAAAGCCTCTAGTGCAGGTTTTTTTCACTGAATACTGCTCTACTTTGTGATAAATATCACATAAACGAAGCAAAGCCTTACTTGTTGAACTACACATATGAGCATCAGTACCCTGTGTACTGTCAGGATTGTCTGCTACTGTTACAGTATTTAATTGAAATATTTTTTAAAACAGTGTCTTTCAGAGGAGGACTTCTATGAAAATATTTCACGAGAGACTGTATTTTTCCATAATTAACACGAAGCAAACGGGAATCTGGCTGGCAAAGGAGAGTGCATGTGTGTGTGCTTGAGCATGAATTGCTTGTGTTTCCTGCCCTGTGCTCATTACTGACCCATGGCCAGGCAGTTAGTGCCCCACAAATCTTTAAAATGTCTTTATTTCTGGAGTCACTAATTGCAAAGGCATTGTTCCAGCTGTCCACCCCGAAATATTTAATTCTTTTGTTGTTGCTTACAGGTGCACAGACATGCTGTAGATTTTCTGAAATGGCCAGCTGGTTAGTGATGGAACTAGAAACCTTCTGTCTGTCTTTCTACGTGTCTATCTTTCTGCCTGTCTTTCTGTCTGTCTTTCTTGCTTTCTCAGATTAATTTTTCAATTTATGATTTGGTAGCTTTTTAGTTTCTCTTGCATTTTCAGGGAGTAGAAAGGTGGAGTATGACATTTGTAATAGTAAACGTGGTGGTGGTGGTGGTTTAGAGATGTAAATACTAAAACTTTATGCTTGAAAACCAACACTTAAATTCATATATTTTGCTGCTTTTGAATGCTATGCACTTGTATGGGAGAGGCATTTTGAAATGTTGTTGTGTGCAGAGTTGAGCAAGGGTCAGGAACAGTTCAGTCAACTGCAGTTAAAGCTGCTCCTCCTAACCTGAAAATGCCAATTTTGGAGGAAACTAAGGTCGTTGTATCTGTATCTAGATTTGTGTCTCAATGTCCAGGAGCAAGGAAAGAGCTTCCTTTTACTCCTGCTTGGAGAACAGAGTCTTCTCAGGGCCTGAATTGATCCTGGTCATGATTATTTACTGTTGCACTTCACATGGAAACCTTGATAGATTGTTTAATCTCTGCCCAAGCACTATTGTACTCAGTACTCAGCCTAATCCATCAGCAGAGTAATTAATGTTCAATGCCAAGTAATAAAGCTGGATAAAAAGCTGCAAAATTGAAATTTAGCTGCATTGAAAGTGAGTCTCAGCTCCTTGTGAACATCTTAAATGCCTCATCTGGGTTTTTCCTCCTTTTACATGCTATTTTCAGTCTGTGAGTGAACATGTAGCCTTTTCTCAGTCGCTTCACTTAAGTTGTATATAAATACATGGAATTCTTGAGAAGGTCTTAGTTCAAGAGCAGGTTGCCAAGTTGCTTTGCCATAGAGCAAAAATATTCACTGTAACATCATATATTTTGTTCTCCGCAGAATCCAGTGCTTAAAATATTTCCTGTGGGTTGCTGGCATTTGCTACATGCTCTACTTTGCTGTGAAGCTTAGTAGCAGCTTTCACGTGGCAGTCTTCCAGATGAATATTGATTATTTTGAATTATGTTAAATGTTCTGTACTTTGGGTGGTAGCAGACTGTGAGTTAAAAACAGAGCCATGGTGAAGAGCTTGTGTGTAGTAATTTCCTGTCCCCCAGCTTCCTGACAGCTTCTTAATTTGAGATTATTCAAATATGTTTAATTGTTGGCACTGAAACCTTACTTACTATAATCCAGTTTCCTGTTTGGAAGCATCAGCAGTTCTCTGACAAACTGAATTTGGGGAGGAAAGCAGAATAAAATTAGAAGGATGCTTGTATTTGTATATTCCCCACACATACAACCCCCAAGAAAGTTATGTTAAGCTCTTAAGCACCCCAGTGGTTACAAGAAGATTGTCTTGCTTTTTAAACAGGTGTTGGGAAGATGGAGAAGACTTTGAACAGAATTCATCCAGTTTCTGATCCAGAAGCAACCTATTTTCTACAGGTGTCATGGGAAAAGGATTTAGGCACTGGCTTTGGTTTACTTCTTAGTGATTGTCAGTGTGCCTGGACTGGGACAGGTAATGGAAAGAAAAATACATTAATTTAAATTATTACTGCTCTCAATTGCTCCTTTTTAAACACTTTCTAAACTGTGTATTTCCACAACGTAAAAAATTTCATTGGTGATATGTCCTCAGTGATAGTGGTGGTGGGGTTCATGGTCCAGAGAACTTTGACATCTGGAGAGATTGCATGTCAAAGCTAAAACAAATTTGTTCAGCACATGGATATTCAATGTTTTGTTCTTTCTCAAGAATGTATAATTTCTTGGAGTGATGCTGAAGTAACACTTCAGCAGAAGTGTCTTTTCCAGATTCTTGAACAAATGTGTACACAAGTTCCATTTACAAATTATAGTCCACGAAGCCTTTAATTGCAGATGTTTTTTAAGTGTTTTTATGAAATTTTAATAGCCAAACGTAGCTGTATTTCATACTGAAGTGAATTTGTGGGAAGGAAAAGGGACAATAAACTATCAATAGTAAAAAGCTTAGCCTGTGGGATTTTTTTCTCCTCTCCCAAGCCTCAGAGGATGGATCTTTACATATGTGCGTGCTTCTCTCGTTCATGCCCAGTGAAAAAAAAGTTAGATTTGTGTACTCCTTGAAAAATGTCAAATACTCGATCAAAAGCCCTTCTCTCACTAGCAAAAATATTTCAAAGGGAGGAGAGAACTATGTATTTTCAGCAAATTGTAGGCACAGCCATTTTCTGGACTCTGTCTGAATTATAAGAAGTATCTATGTAGTTCCTTTCTTCCTTTCTTTTCCCTGCCCAGTGGATGTTGTTTCTCTTCAGTTCCTACATAAGCCAAGATTTCATATAGGTCTGAGATTAGATAAATGTAAATGAAAATCAACACATAAATTAAATCTGCTCTTCCATATTCCTTTTTAACATTTCAAACAGTCCATCAATCAGAGGTTCCTGCACAAAGCAAATACATGTGTTCCAATCCTCATTATTGATTGTGAAAGGTTTTTCTTTCTTGGTTTGACAATAGTAAAGTCAAATTATTTTGAAAATAACAAAAAGGGTGTTAGCACTGACAAATACTGTTTTTTCTATTTGAATGATCTTCTTCTTCTTAGGCAACTTCAAAATCCCCAGTTTAGAATTCACAAAAAGATGATTCCTATTTTTCCAAGTGAAGGCTGTGCCAGTATAGCTGGGAATGTATAGAAAAAGTAGGTAGACACAGTTCTCATTTTGTTTAGTTCCTGTATCTAGTAAAATTAAGGGCAGTGATTTCTCAAAACAGGGGGGCAGTGAAAGCAGGATGACCTCACTCAATTAAAAAGGAAAGAAAGAAACCCATGACAGTTCAGTTGTGAACATCGGCTGCTCATCCAAAGGTGTTCGTGAAGAATCTGATCGCTTTCCAAGAAATTCTTACTGAATTTCTAGTCCCTTGAATAATTTCATTGGGGGTTGATGTTCATGAGGTTTTCCTACTGTACTGATCTGTATTTTCATTCAACAAAACACTGATTTTGGTCACTTTCTAAAGTTATTACATAATTTTTGAGACTGTTTCCATTTTAAATTCAAAACCTGGGGGAAGGGAAAACAACAGTCAGAATATTCTTGCTGTGGGAAATCCCTTTTGGGTTTCTCATGCTGTGGATTATTTTCCTTGGCAAGACCTACCAGGAAGAGAGTGAGAGCTGCTGATGGAGTTGTTTTTTATGGGTTTTGTATGTTTAATGTAATGATGAAATGTGTCAGGAGTCCTGTTGAAGGAGAGAGGGAAAATAGTGAATTTTGGAGGGAAGGAGAAGCACACAAATATGCAATGTAATCTAGTGTGTTACCTTGGTACTGGGTTAAAGTACCCAGTACGAGGTACCCAGTACCCATCTATGAGGATTTATGCATATCATATTTCCCTGATGATTGATCAGTTCTGCTCATTTTATGTCATAAAGGAACATGTGATATATACAGGGAAATATACAGGTATATACAGTGCTCTATTGCAGTATTTTAGTGTCTTTATGACTTTCTTACTGTTATTGAAAGTTTATCTTCTCAGTATTGAAATCACGGTTCTAGACAAACATTTCCTTTTTAAGTATTTCTGACTTACCTTTTCTACCCCTCTTTGCCTCATGCTGCAAGGGATTCCACATTTCTCTCTGTACTATTTTGGGTGACTTAAGGAACGAGAATTGTGGATGGGTAGCAGTAAGGAAACAACCCATTTTCAGACAGGGAATAAAGGGGACAGAGCTTCTGAAAAACACAGTGTTCCTATTACATTTCCACAAGTGGAAACAACACACCAGTGTGTGTTCAAAGGAAGAATAATCTTCCAATCTTTCATAGAATCACAGAATTACAGAATGCCTTGGTTTGGAAGGGACCTTAAAGGTCATCTAGTCAGTGTGTGTCTGTATATACATATATATATGTGTTTTAAAAGTATATTTATATAATATATATATATGTTAAGATATATAGTAAATAGATATATAAAATATGTGTACTATATATATGGTAAACATATATATAGTTTTTATATATAAATGTATATTAATCGATGCTTTATGTGTAATGTATAATGCATATACTTGTTCACACACATATGAATATTTTATTCCTTGTGTGTCTCTTTCTGGTAGTGTCTGAAGCAGACATTTCTAGGGAGGCTGCTGACATAGAAATGGACAGAGAAAAATATGTGGAAGAGCTGAGGAAAGCACTGATAGCTCGAGAAGAGTCAGCTGGCAAATACAACTTTGTGATTTCAAGGGATGAGCAGAATAAAGCCTGTCACTTCTCCTATGAAAGGAACCTGAAAGACGGCTCTGTAAGTAGATAAATTTTTAAATTTAACTGTTAAACAATGAGAATGAAATACATTTTTGTATTTTATTATGGTCTTTAAAATCAGACAGACTTGTGATACTCATTCCAGATTGAATCAGTGTTGTGAGCTCTTGCATGGGCCAAGCTATAAAGAAAGTGGGTGCTTTGGGATGGATGCTGCTCTTTTCAAATTGTAGCCTGCTGTGCACTTCTGTCTTTCTTGTTTCTTCATCCTCTCTCTGTACTACTTACCTAAATTAGAAAAAAATAAAATTCAGGCAAGATCATTTTCAAATGCTAAAACGTAGTTTTGAAATTAGCTTTTCTACTACTTCAGATATTTTCTAAGTTAAGGTTGAAATTGTTGCATTAAATTGCAAATGGGAAAGCTTGCTTGGCTGCAAAGGGAGGGACCCTCTTAAAACAGGAAAGAAACCAGTATAATCTGTATCTACAGACACTTCTGGATATTTCAGCTTGTGCTTTGCTGTGTTAAAACTTTTCTGAGGAAGAAACTAACTTAAGATGAATCTACCAGTTTGTATTTTTTATTTTTTTTAATTTATTCTTTTACATGTCTTTTTCCTTGTGCAGTATAGGAAATTTCAGCCCAGTTTGGCTCTTGAGGAGCCAAAAGTTAGGGCATGTAAGTCTGCCAGTCTGCATTATAAGTATTTCTGTGAATTTATCCAAGGCAATATTGACCCTAAACCTTGTGAGCTGTTTGGTTGTTCACAAAGATGTTGCAAGTTTATGACCAAACTGTACTCAGAAACAGAGAGCAGTAAGGTTAAGAATCCTTGTTTTTGTTTGTTTCTGCTCTATGTCACACGTTCTAAATACAGGCCAGATTAAATACATGCTGTATTTTTATTAAGTGAAAACATCTTTGTGTTTGTGGGGTCACCTAATACATGTTTTCAATGTTTTCATCAATTAAGGCATATGAGAAATTTAATTTGTATGAACACAACTTTATGTCAATTTGAGAAAATAATAGTCTGGCCAATGAAACAGAAAATGCAAAGAACCTTGATTCCTGTGCATGCTTTAAACTTTGGGTTGAAAGAATGCTTTTAGATAAGATTTCTTGGGTGAAAATGCAACTTTTTTTTTTTCTCCTTCTGTACTAAACTAATGCCTACAAATAAAATTGCCAAAGCAATTATATGGAATTAAATAATAGAATTAGATTTTCGAAATAGCTTTCAGGAGTGTAGTAGAATATGTTTTGCAGACTCTCTGTGGAAGTATTTGTGATCTCTCTTTTGCAACATCACATTAAGAAATTAATCTTCCTGGTCTCTGTACATCCTGAGGGCTGATATTCAGCTAAATGTAAATTTAGGGCAGAGGAAGCCTAGAGAAACTACTCTGCAGCTTAAACATGACTTAAACTCAGTGTTTATCTCTTATCAGTTCAATAATTAATAGTTTTTATTAAAAAAAGCAAAAACTTTTGAAATGCGTTGTTACACTTTGAGCTATAAAATGCTTATCAATTCATGTAAGTAAAAATTATTGCAAAATCTTTTAATGAAATTGTTACAAAGGTGCCTGAGAGTAAGTTTTGTAGTCTTAGATAATCAATAATATGCCCGCCTTTTATTTTAGAAATATATGCCTCCTTATATACACAAATTCAGTTAATTGTTTTTAATGGAAGCTGCCTAGAACATGATCCTGATCACCAGCAGTCACCTGTGCCCAGTAATTTCCAGAGCTGAGTTCTGTCATAGCTCTCCATCCCATGCAGGACTAGTGACTGGAAAATCTCTGAGCTAGATACTGATTTATTGTTTTCATGGCTGTACCAAACCATGGTATTTGAAAGAAGTTTAACCTTCTTTGCAGCATCTTGCTAAAGCTCTGCTTCCATAAAGTCTAATTATGTGCCAAAACTGTGTTGGGTGGTCTGTGGGAATGCAAATAAAAGTAGTGGGGTGATGTTAAGCAAAGGAAAACATAGGCATATTATTGGGAAATGCTTTCTGATACAGAAATTTGTTTTACTGCCCAGGTGGTTTCTGGAGGAAATGGTGACAGTCCCATTGTGCCCCTTGCTTTGAAAGGGACTGGAATGAAAAATGTATTGTAATTTTCTGCATTGCCAGTGTAGTAGATTTGATGACTTAACAAGGTGTTTGGTTCACCTGTTGTTCAGTTAATGAACAAAGAGGTTCCTTCCGTGAACTGATGTATAGGTGTTTAAAAGGATGTGCTTACACCTACTGCTGCACTGCTTTGGTGGAATTGAAACCAAACCTGTATCTTTATATAATTTAAAAAGTATGTAATAATGTAATATGTATGTATTAATAATGTATGTAATAATGACATATATGTAAGGTTTCTGTAATGGATGAGTGCTGATGGTTTGGATTTTGAATGGATGGAAAACTTCCCGAAGTCATGAAGAATTTGTGTCCGATTTAGAGGGAGCACAGTGTGACATGTTTGTTTTGTAGTGCCCTAGTTGCCTGTAATGCTTAGAAGTAACAGAATAAGAAAAATAATCTAACTTAAGGCATGTTCATAAGGGTTTTAGTACTTATTTATATTGAAATGTTGGTCAGGAGAGATAATGGTGTCTGAGCTTTAGAAACTCTGGTTCTGGCTGTGCCTCAGGATGTGCAGATGAGCCTAAGAAATTGTGCCTTTAAAAATCCAGACACGCTTGGTGAAAATCCCGATGGGCTCGGTGAAAGTCCTGATGTGTTTTTATGGGAATTCCAACGCATTTGGTGAAAATCCTGGCGTGTTTGTGATTTACCTCCCTCAGGACAGGTGGCTCTGCCTTTGGGAGCTGTGTCTGAGGTGCCTGGGGTGTCGGGAAGGACCCTGGAATAACAATGTCTGTGGAGCACAGTGGGAATTGTCTGCAGATCCAGCTGCAGCCCCGGACGGGCCACACACACAGAGACCCCGGCGAGGGGCCGAGGAGGCTGGTCCAGCTCAACTGCTGCCACCTAAACAAACACCAGCCACAGAGGCAGTGATTTAGTGCTTGATCTAAGTAGGTGACCACTGGGAAGTAAATCTTTCCAAGTGCTTCAGCGAGTCACTCCACATATAATAAATAATGGAAATCCGGCAAGCTCTTTCTTTCTTTCTTTTTTTTCCTTTTTTTTTTTTTTTCCTGGGGCTGGCAATTAAATAGACTAAATAGCCTTTGATAAACAATTATTTGAGTGCTAGCAGTCTCTTTTTTTACTGTAATGTGACAGGCTCTGGGTTTTTTTCTTTCCTTTGCCTTTTGCTTAAGTTTGTAAACATTGCCTAGGACATGAGTCAAGAGCTTAACAAATTCCACCTTAGATCCAGCACTGTTGCTAATTAGAATGATGGAAGAGATGCTGTTATTTGTCTCCCCCGTTTCCTGTGGCTGCTTTTCCCTGGTTGGGCCTGTGAGTTCATTATAAGTTTACTAAAAGTTGAAAAAAAAGCTGGAGAAGCTTGTGCTAACCAAAACTTTTCACAGCATACTAAATGAGATAAATGTAATTGGTAGAGCTTTTTGTGCTGTCCAAACCATCTTTGTTCAAGGTCTGAATAGTTACTTTGCTCCAAACCACTGAGGATATGTTGTTTGGTTAGTAAAGGTCACTGAGAGTTCAGGTTGTTTCCCAGGCAATTCCACCAGCTGAGGAGAGAGGAAGATGAAATGATTAATCCTTAGGTCAGTGTGAAAGTAATGACTCTCCTATCACTTATATCACTTAATGTCTGTGTACGTCAGGACTTGAGAGTGGACACTTGAATAGGTTTCTTGGAAGCCCATTTTAGAAATAGCTGGCTTCTAATGTGCCTTATGTAATAGAACCATTAAGTGTTATCTTGTAAGTAATCTCAGAATTCTGAGTGCCACATGATTTTCCCCATCTCACCTTCAGGTATTTCAGGTACACTGGAAATGCAGTCCATCATTTCTGTAGCCTTGAGGTAAGAAAAATCACTTCTAAAAGAATGATTCCCTACCATATTAGTAGATGTACAATACACCTACAAGGTGTAGGTATACAAGGTGTTACAGAAGTCCTGGTGAATTAAGTAATTAAGCTCTCCTATTTTCTTTGCATAGCTATTAGATAATGTATTTGATTGCTGTTTCTGATAAGCAATAGTTTGGAGAAATTAATTTAAAATGCTGGTAATTTATGCCTTTAAAACTTGTACCGTTGAAAAAGGAGGAATAAAACACTGTGATGAATAAATTCTCTTAATTTTTTCTCAACCTGTTAGGATCTGTGTATTTCACTAGACCTGTCCAATTGGACAAAAATGGTAGTTTAATTGTTTTAAGGCCTACTGCAAATTACACTATGAAGGGCATCTTCTTATTTCTTGAGTACGATGAGAGTCTAAATATATTTCAAGTATTGAAACGTGTTCATAAAATAAGAGATTTGGATTTGAGCAAGAAAAATTGTCAGTTATCCTTTCTCTCTTGGTATTATTGTGTTGTCTCCCCTCCTTTCCTCTCGATTCTTTCGGATTTTCCCATTTTGGAATAGCTGCTGTGTATTTCAAATCCCTGTGTGGACATCAAGAGTTGCTTTCATTTGAAGAACAGAGTACAAATGCTTTCATTTTAGGGGGAAGAACTCTTTAAATCATGGCATATTGACAAGATTTAGTTTCCCAAACACAAATTACAGAGGACAGTAGATGCTCTGGAAAAGAGATTACTGTGTGTGGGCTCTAAACCTTCACTGCAAGACCCCAGTCCTGTATTTTCTGTGAGGATGAACAGCAGCCAGAGCCTGAAAGCCAATGAGAATCTCACCAGAAACTCTCACAGCTCTAGAGGAACCATTCATCTTTCTACCTGCAAAGGCATAGGAGAGCTCTCAAGCTCGTGTTAACTCTTAGGTTCACTAAAATAGCACCTTCTCCAGTATAAAATATTGAATGGATATGTTTAAACCCTCAGAGCAAACTTCAACATCTCTATTACTTCTGCTGCAGTTACAGAAAATGTCTTGAGATATAAGAAAAGGGCAAATTCAAGATGTCCTGTATTTTGTAAAAAGTGACAAATATGTAAATATTGCAGGGTGATGGGATGAAGAAATAAAGGAGTTGCAGATTGTGCAGTGAGGAAAGTGTTACACTTCCTGTTGATTTCTTTCCTTAAACGGCAGTGATTTAAAATATACATATATTTGGTTTTCCACTATCAAGTCAGTCTGTATTAGTAGTCCATACATAAACATGAAATTTTCTTTCAATAGTCAAGACAAGTCCCTAATTTCTGTGTCCAGTGAGCAGAGCAAGATCAGCTCTTTTTTTGGTGGGAAAGAACTACTGTGAATTTGCTGGTTCCCTAAAAACCCTATGAGGTGTTGTGCCTGCCCATAGGATTTGACAGAATGCTAATTACTGCCTGTTACATGTCAGTATGTGGAATGAGTGTTTTTTATCACGAGGACAAAGCCTAGAGGTCTTTTTTACAATTCGAAGCCAAATTGGACATGTATTTGTAATTGGTGAGTAAAATATTCAGTTGGATTTGTTCTGAAATATTTTAGTTTCACTGGAAAATTCTTTGGCAAGTAGGTTTTCTTCATCCAAATCTTGAATGTGGTTTCTCTTGCAAAAATACATTTCCCAGAAAGGTAAGTACAGCACACAATTTCAAGAGTAGGTTTCTAGTATCATTCCAAGAAAAAGCTCTTTCATAGAAGATTATTTGTTTCATTATCTTTTCTTCTTGTTCCTCTCAGGTACCTCTGCAAATAATGCCTGACATTTCATTTAAAATTAGATGTCAACTGCTTCCTTGGGTACAAAGCGTAACTGGGGTTTTTTTCTTATTTTTGGGACTCAAATCCTAGTCTTTCTGCATTTGTTTTTCTCAGACAAGTCTTTAGCTTTAGGGGTACAGTTTTCTTGTTCCGTTCATAAAACCACATTGTTTTTCAGTGGGTGAATAATACCTGTAGGTTATTGGGGTAACGCAAATTTGTAACAGAACATTGTCAATATTCTTAGGGGCTGCAGAGGTGCCAAAAACTGTAATTTGGAAGTAGTCAGG
>VWYP01002462.1:0-12001 GCA_013400435.1 Pycnonotus jocosus | reverse complement strand
ATAAACTATATATATATATTTAGTATATGTAAAAACTGTGTGACATGAGCTGCCAAAATAAAGAATTGGCTATCCCTGCATGAAGAAAATTGAGTCAATAAAATTCTAAATTCTAAAAAAAATAAGTCTTAAGCTATGCGTGCTTAATTGCCAATAATATAGATTTTTTTTTTTGTCCCAGTTCATCCCTCAGGGTGCTTTTTCCCTTTTTCCCTGCAGCCTTGTCCTCTGCATGCCGTGGTTACACAGTGTGGGTGTCAATCAGCAGCACTCACATACATTTAGTCCCAAGTAATTATGCTTGGCCAGATAAAGTTGTGCAGTTAAACTTAATTATCACCCAATGCGTTTCAACAGAGCCTTTCAACCCCTGAATTACCTGATGTGCTCTCACTCACGCTTTGACTCGATCTCGTTAATTGACTCAGTCAGTAATCCCAGACATCTCTGAGCATAATGAGGGAGCACCAAGATGCAGGAGTGCAGGCCAGGCTGTGGCTTTGGCTGGAATTGAAAGGGCATTTTGAGATGATCCCGAGTCACTCCAGTGCCTGGGGTGTCACCTGTTCCCTGCCAGGCACGGCTCCATCGGAATGGGGAGGGGGTTTTGTTTGTGTCCCTGTTCATGAGTCAGAGGAAGCTGGGGATGAGAAACAGGAGCTGAATTCATCAGTGCTGCTGTTCACGGGGCTGAGGAGAAGGCACAAGGAGAGCTTTGCCTCACAGCTTGAGTTTTGGTTCCCAGGGCACTCCCAGGGACATTTGTCTATGTGGAATCCATAAATCATTGGGGTTTTTGTGCCAGAGCAGTCCCAAGGACACTCTTCTATGTGGAATCCATGGATCAGTGGGGTTTTTGTGCCAGAGCAGTCCCAAGGACACTTGTCTGTGTGGAATCCATGGATCAGTGGGGTTTTTGTGCCAGAGCAGTCCCAAGGACACTCTTCTATGTGGAATCCATGGATCAGTGGGGTTTTTGTGCCAGAACAGTCCCAAGGACACTCTTCTATGTGGAATCCATGGATTATTGGGGTTTTTGTGCCAGAAGAGCCCCTTGGACGTGAGGAGCTGAAAGATCCTTTGAAAAGAGCCAGGCCACTGAGACCTTTTCTCTCTCAATGCAATTAAGTTCTTGCCTTTTTTCTTCTATATCTTCCAACCACTTCTTTTCTAAACTTCCACTTATTCTGGTAATGATGTATCCCACTGGGGAGAAAAAAGGAAAAACTTTCACTGTTTACCTTGGAATCTTTGCTGAATTGATTAAAAGTATGATAAAATACTTTACCCAAGGACCCATTGCCATGATTTATTTAAGAAGGCTGTATGAAAATAGATATTCAAACACCAAGTTCTATGCAGAAGAGATAATTCAGAAGGTATATTTTCTGTTTATTAAAAAGATAATAAAATGAAGGCAACAAATCCTTGTAATTCAAATTATGCTAATGGCCAGATTCTGTGATCAATAGCGAGCTCTGGCTTCATTTTGTGTGCCAAAGAAATTATTGCAAGGTGGGATTACTACAGTAAATTCACATTGGACATTTCTTTCATCTCCATTCCTACACCAAGAACGATGTAAAAATGAAGTCATAAAAATTCCCTGCCTTAGAGAAAACTGAAAATGATGAAGGTAACACATTTTTGAAGAGTGTTGGCCCAAAGGGCCTGGGAGAAGAAGCTTTAAACTGAAGAGGTGGAAGAAGGGTGGGAGGAGGGGTGTGGAATGATATTGTCAATTAAAGCCTGGGTGAGGGAATGGAAAATGACATCACCTGCATATTTCTGACACCCACACCCGCACACAGGGCTGATAAACACTGCAAATCCCAGCCTGGGGAAGTGGGACACTTGAGAGTACATTTAAAGGGACACTTTATCAAACATGCTCTTTTAGAGGTGGGGGAAAAGAGAACAATAAAACATCTTGGCTCTGTTGTATGTTTGATGCTCATCCAAAATGATTTTGCCTGGCTCCTGAAATAATAATAAAATATTACATTGCCTTAGAGGTCATCATTCTCCCCATCCTCTGCTTATTACTTTCTTTCCTTCCCATAATATGAAGCTCCTTGAAGAAAAACAAAAACAAAAAAACCAAAAAAACAAACAAAAAACAAACAAAAAAAAAACCAGCAAAACCCACCACTTTGAATGTTCACCTCATCTGCAAGAGACTTTTATAAATGGAAGGATTAGAGGTAGACAGAGAAATGGAGGACAGGAAGGAGAGGAAGACAGACATTTATTTTATTCTCTGTGTGCCACATCACATTAACTGTCAGGTGAACTCGAATTTGTGCTCGTGTTTCTCACTACAGACCAATGATCTTCCTTGAGAAGGTGAGGAAAAACCTCCCTTGGAAGCCCAGAGGATTATAGAAAGCAATTAGTGAGCCAGAAGGTCATGGCTTGCCTTAGAGTCCAACCATCAGAAGTATTTAGAAACTTGAGACAATTTAAACCTCTAACACGGGGGTTTATCCACCCCTGGCTTTTCCTGAGTGTGCACACACAAACCATCAGGGACAGGAGGTGGGCACAGGGCAGCTCCCTGCTGGAACCTCACCTTGGACACCCCTGAACTCTGCTGGGAATGCTGGGCAGCAGCAGCACACCTGGGTGGGTGCCTGGAGGGTCAGAGCTTCTCCCTCTCTGCCACTGAGGAACAGCAGGGAGGGCCCAGAGCAATGCACAGGCTCTTCAAAATCTCAGTCCTCAGTTCTAGAGAGAAGGAAAAAAAGAAAAAAACCCATCTAATAATAATTACAGATAAAACGTAGTTTGTTCAGGGAGTGCTGCTTTCCAAAATTAGAATAGGCTCCTTCTCCTCCAGCAAAAGCCCACTAATAAAAATTTAAAGAAATAAATAATAAAAAATTAAAAATATTTAAAAATATTTTTAAAAATAATAAATAATAATAAATATTTTAAAATTCCTTGTCTGCTGCTCAGCACAGCACAGAGTTGTGAGTGCAGCGTGGTTTGGTGTGAATTTCTGCCCTGCCAAGCTCCCCAAGGCCCTGGCTCAGGAACCCCTGGTGCTCCCTGGCATGGCTGGGTGTCCCCAGGCTGGGCAGGGCTCCTGCTGCCCGCTGTCCCCACCCCCTTGTGACAACATCCAGCACCAAATGCATTCTCAGCCCCACGGTCAGAGCCAAGGAAAAGCAATTTTCCCCTCAGGAGGGGAGTCCTGGGAGCTCCTTTGCTCAGTAACCTCAATGAGCAGCTCCAGAAGCACAAGGTTACTGCACTTGCTTAATATGCAACCCAGCACTGTGTATTTTCATACTTAATATGCAGATCTAATTGCTTGCCTGCATTTTGATTACCTTCTCTTCCTGGAATTTGCTCTTGTGTGGCTAATCCTAGTGAACTTCAAAGCATCAACTCGGTGGCTTTTATTTGTTTTTTTTTTATTTCTGCAGTTTGTGTCTGAGGCCAATGTCAAAACTCTTTGTGAGGGCCATGACTTATTTTTTTTTTTAGTTTAGAAAAAAAGAAATAAAGTCCCTCAGTTGTCCTCTTTTTTTAACCTCGGGACCTTTACTATTACTGACCTGGAAGGTTCCTCATTTGGTCTGGCCTTAATTAGCATTTCCACATGAAGTCTCCTGCCAGCAATATCCTCAGCCCTGCCTACCCAATACCAGCTTCAAGAATGGCTGATATGTATTTCCCCTTAAGAGAAAAGGCTATTCTTCATTCCTGAGTGTAAATGCAAAGCAATTTGTCTAAGTACTTCTCTGCCTCAAACTGCTCAACTCAACCCACACAAATGCATTTCCCTGTGAGTGCCCTCCCTTCCCACACTCTCCCTGGCTTTTCACATCTTTTCCCATTACCCACCTCACCAGCAATAAAATACAATAAATTTGTTTGCCTCTTTTGATGTGCTAAGTGTCTGCTTTAAATGCCACCTTGGTTAAAGATATTTTTAAAAAAAGAAAAAGAAAAGGAAGAAAAATAGCCACAGAACAAACTAATCTCCCTTTCCAAATATAAAATAAAAGCTGCCTTATTTTTAGGCTTTGCAGCAGCTCATGTGTCATTTTCATCATTTCTTTCCCTCTTGATGACTGAGAAGCAGTGAGAGGAGGCGAGAAAAAACTTTTTTATTTTGCTCCT
Organism: Pycnonotus jocosus; assembly: GCA_013400435.1. Lineage (NCBI taxonomy): Eukaryota > Metazoa > Chordata > Aves > Passeriformes > Pycnonotidae > Pycnonotus > Pycnonotus jocosus. The sequence continues at coordinate 7,870 of VWYP01002462.1, read as the reverse complement.
CCTGGAAAATACATATTCAGAGCCTTCCCTAACCTGATTTCCTTCTCTATTAAATCATCCACAGCCAAAGCCAAAATAAACCTCAATAATCTGACATATTTGTCAACTTGTTGTAAAGTGTGTATCGGTGATTAGGCTAATATAAGAGCACAACAATGTGAATTTTTGGTGTTGTAAATCCTTGGATTTAGCAAACCAAGGCAGGCAGGGATGGTTGAGAGCAGGCTGGGAATTAGGGCAATTTCAACAGAAATGAAGCATCCCTTCACCCCACGAGCAAAGGGAAGAAGAAGAAGTGCAAGAATTAATTTTAGGCAATACTGGGCCCATTCATTATCTTGCATGAGTCACACAGGACCTGACTCCTGCTCACAGGGACCAACAAGGACTTGTTCCAGCAATTCCAAGGACACCAAGTCCAGCCATCAACTCTTTCAATTTCTCGGATTCCTCATGAAAAAGGAGATTTTTTTTCCCTTTAAGTTTTTTTTTTTCCCTTTTAGTTTGGTTTTTTTTTTTCAATACCCTTCAACAGGGAGATACCAACACCAGAGGAGCTTTGAGCTCCTGCTCTTGTGCCTCAATTTCCCAAAAATGACAACTGACACCTTTACAGGCAGCATTCTCTGTTTCACATATTGGAGAGCAATGGCAAAATTACTCCACTGATGCCAGAGCAGTTAAATTAACATTTTTTTGGAAGTATTAAATACACCCGTGGGTGCAGTTGTACACATTCATACAAGTTATTATCATAAATAAGAAAGAAATTATTGTAACCATTGAGCTGACCTGTGATCAAATTATCTGCTGGCAAGTCCCACCATATATCAAACAACTTGCTTTTACTCTTTAGGAAAAGTGATGCTTGACAGAGGATAAAATATTGGAAGAGAAGTAACCAAAAATTCTCTGGCTTTGCAAGAAGTAAAAAAAAAAATTGTGCTATTTTACAAAAATATCGATTAAAAAAATGTATATAGCCTGGGAGAAAAAAAACAAAAATCAAAACCCAAAAACCAAAAAAAACCCAAAAACAAAACCAAAAAAACTCCAGAAAAACAAACCACTATGATCTTGATATATGCCAGTTAAAATCCATCTGATTCCCCCCCACTTTCCCTCATCAATCAAACCTGAATGCACAGATCCCAGGGATGAGGAGCAGGTGGTCAAACAGCATAAAAATCTCTTTTCCATACACTTCCAGAGAGAACTAATTTCAGGTTGAACAGAATGGGTTCTTTTTACTGCCAGTTTAGCCCCGTGGCTCCCAGGTACCAAATTTTGTCAGGTTTTATCCATTTTTATTTTTTTTACCGTGGGTCATTTGTTTCCTCTGCAGATCTCCTTGAGACTGACAGAACCAATTCACCTGGATTTTTTTCCAGTCACGCTTTTGAGCGTGTAATGATGATTGGGCAGCTCATCTTTCCCTTTAACCTGCACAAAACCTGACACAGAGTGCAGGAATTTTATCCTCTGTGACATAAAATGCTCCTCCAATCCCTTGTGTGCTCGAGGTGGCTCTCAGAGCAGAAAATCACCATCCACTCCTTGGTGACAGGATGCTGCAGCAGTGGGTGAAGAAAAATATCCACTGCATGGTGTACCAAGCTGCAGTGAAAGGGTTAATTTTTGTGAGTTCGCTGCACATTCGTTACCAGGCAATTTGGGCTGGAAATTTAATAGGATTATTTTGTGACTGCTGAGGTTAATGGTATTACCTGTTTGGCTTTTATAAAAATCTCCATCATTTAGCAATATTTATCTAAGTCACCATAAAAAAAGTATGGAAATTGATAGTAAAATTACAGACAGCTGGGTGCAGGAGGAAATGAAACAAATTAAACCAAACCCATGCTCTCAGGAAAACACAAACGCCAAATTAAGTGTGTTAGGCTAACAGTTGAAATAATCCAATTTAACACTAATAAAGGTACTTTAGACCTAAGTTCTGCTTGATTTTCTGTATGAGTGTGCAGAGGAAAATAACAGTGGAGAGGCAGAGAGGCCCAGCAGGGAAACCAAGGGAATGGGCAGCTTGGACATTTGTAACTTTCCATACTCATTTCACATCTTCCCAATAGATTTTTACTAATGTATAGATAGCAAATATTGGCTCCTGTCGTCTTCAGACCTGCCCCTTTGGGCTGCACTGGTTTTCTGATTTTAGCACAGTCCCAGCCACCAGGATTTCCTGGGATACAGGGATGGGAGGATGCTCAAGGTCGACAGTCTGGGACTTTGCTGACTAAGAGACCTGGAAGGGTAATGCCTGGTGAAGCATCAAAATAACAACACCAAGGCTTGATCCACCCCCTCAGCCAGGGGAAAAGAATAAAATGTGGTAGGGGAACTGGAGTGAAAGGAAAGAGCTGATGACCTGGCACAGAGGTGAAGAGGGAGGCTGAAACAAAAAGGAACCCAGACACTGGAGCTTGAAACTGTGCTTATGTTTTGCATCGCAGGAAGGGTTATATCAAACATTGCCTTTGGTACCAAAGCAAAATATCATCTGTCTCTAAAAGCTCTTGTCCTGTAATGAGGTCTGTTAAAAGTATTTTTGAAATAATGCTGTTCCAGCTGGCTCCTTCCTATCCCTAGCACGGCCACCAAACCCTGTCTGTCCCTTGTAGGACATCTCATCCTTCCTGTCCCTGTCACAGCCACCAAACCCTGTCTGTCCCTCACAGGACATCTCATCCTTCCTGTCCCTGTCACAGCCACCAAACCCTCTCTGTCCCTCAAAGGACATCTCATCCTTCCTGTCCCTGTCACAGCCACCAAACCCTGTCTGTCCCTCACAGGACATCTCATCCTTCCTGTCCCTACCATGGCCACCAAACCCTGTCTGTCCCTCATAGAACATCTCATCCTTCCTGTCCCTGTCACNGTTCCAGCTGGCTCCTTCCTGTCCCTAGCACGGCCACCAAACCCTGTCTGTCCCTCACAGGACATCTCATCCTTCCTGTCCCTGTCACAGCCACCAAACCCTGTCTGTCCCTCACAGGACATCTCATCCTTCCTGTCCCTGTCACAGCCACCAAACCCTGTCTGTCCCTCACAGGACATCTCATCCTTTCTGTCCCTCACTCTGTTCCCACTCTTTAATAATTAACACAATTATTGCAATATATTTGGGGGCAAGATTGCCTTCAGCAAAATAAAGAAAAAGAGAAACGTACCAAAAATATGGAGGCAATATTGATGTGCCTCATCATCCCAAAACTGCATGGATGCTGTGCCCACCAGAACCCTAGGAATACCAAGGAAAATAATATCATTTGTGTTTGTTTACCAAGCAGTTTAGATTTATCCAGTTCCAGGGTTATTATTTTTTCTCTTTTTCATAAAGAGCACATTAAGGGAGAAGCACATTCACAGTGTGCTGTTCCAACATTCACCCTAATAGGGCAAAGGAAGCTGCAGTGAATTGATTAGGGAATTCACCATTCAGTGCTTCCCTCAAGTGTTGCATCCATCTTTTACTGATTAATAATGAAGCATTAATGAAAATGTTTCTGTGTCTCCGTGCTCCCACCAATTAAATGTAGTGCAGTAAAAAAAAAAACCAAAAAAACCAAAAAAACATACAGCCTTTGGAAATTTCTGTTTGCCTCACTCGCCTGACAAGCAGCAGAGTAATTCTTTACTGGGAATATTGGTAAAACAAGATCTGCATTTAGGGGTTTCAGACTGGTAAAGATGGATTCTTAAGCTGACATTTAAGAATCACTGACTCTCAAATACCACATTAGCAATCAAGGAATCAACAATGTTTAGAAGAAATATAATTAGCTCAGCGTGCTCTGCTTGAAACCAGCACTGTAGCACCAAGTGCCAGGAGAAAAGAAATGGGGAATTTGTTTTCCATTGAAATACATTCTATTTTACTTTATTAAGGCCGTGAGAGCTTGAGACATTAATATTTCTGAGAAACTGCTGGAGCCAGCTTAGATCAGGGTGGATTTTTCTCCATTAACTGAGCGGATTCTGGGAAAGCAATCTGTCTTTCCCTTGCCTGGTCTGTACTAAATGCATTGCCATGAGCCTGGCTGAGACAGCCAGGCAGGATGTACACGAGGTTATTAATGTGTTCTCATTTCATTTATGTACAGAAGTTACTGAGATTGTGTTTGAGGCGTAATTGCATTAAGCTTTATCTAAATTGACCTTCTTATTCTGGACTTGAGTGGGGAGGATGTCAAGAAAACAGACCACGAAAGCCAGTGCTTCTGGATACAGGTGGAGGGAGGGAGAGAGGAGGAGTTGGAACCAAAATAGAAAATATTTACTCTAAGCCAGTCAACACTGGCAGGGCTTTAATGTGACCACAGCTTTGAAACTTCTTGGTGGTCTCAGGATTGAAAGCTGCCACCCTTCCCTGGATTTCTTACACAGAAGGTGTGGATTAAATCCTGAACGTGTTTGGGAATTGAGCTGGGCACACAAAGCTGGTTGCTCCAGTCATCCTGGGGGTGACCATCAGCTCTTCCTGCATTTCTCCAAGCAAAAGGGGGCTTGGGTCCCTCTCTGTCTATCACTTTATCACTCCTCACCAGTGTCTTTAGCGCTTTTGGAATTGGAGAGAGAGATGAGGCGTGAAATCACACTTCCTGAACTCACTCAGTGCCAACAGCACTTTTCCCTTTAGGGAATAAAGGAGTAACACCCTCCATGGCCTTGGAGCTCCCCAGCACTAAAGGCTCTGTCCCTGCAAAAACCAGGGGGTGCAGCTCCCCTGGGGGAAAGAGGTCACCCAACACTCACTGACAAAACCTCACTTCAGCCAACAGGTACAGGGAGAGTGAGAAATCTGCTGATAAAAATTTCATGGGACGAGAGACTGGCAAAGAGTTTGCTAAAATAGGCAAGGAATACGAAAAGCACTGGGTTGGAGAAGAGTGACAGAAAGAGGAAATGTGCATTTTTAGGAGGAGGGCAGGGACAGGAGCTGCAGTGAGTGCTGTGGTGCCCTGGCCAGACATATAACAATGCATTTGTTTCAAAACTCTGCCCTGAAATGTCACCTTCATCTCCATTGATCTCTATTACCAAGCAGGTCCTTCACTGTCACTTGTGACAAAAGGCATTAGTCAATGAAAAGCTCGAAATAACTTGAGGAAGACAAGAAAGCTCTTGTCTCTAAGCCACACAAAATAACATTAGGAAAAAAAAAATGGCTAAGAAAGTAGGGCACTGGAAAAAAAAAAAAAAGCATCTTGTACTGAAACTAAAAATTGAAATATTCTATTCTAATCCTGTCACATTTATCAAAAGTATTCGGTGGTAGGGCTATTTTTTTCTCCTCTAGAAAGGATGTTTCTGTCAATGAGGAAATAGCCTAGTGAAATGCTCTTAATATTTAATCCCCCACACTACCCCAACTGCTACACCAATCAGGACACAAATCTACTGCAAGACACTGAGTTAGCCAAGATGTCCCAAGGCTGAGGCTGCATTTCAACCACTGAACCATCTCCACTGAAGCACTGAGAAAGAACTGGGGGCTGGGGAAGGAACAATCCTGGCTGCTTCAGCAGCCCCTTCACACTGCATGGCCTCTGTCCCCTTTACTGAAACACAATTCCCACTTTCTGCTGCTGCAGGATGAGATATTCCCCCAGCACACAACCAGCAGGATGTGCTGCTCCCCTGAGCACAGCCTGGATTTTAGGATCAGCAGCTTGTGCCTCAGGCTGTGTGTGCTTGCCCACTTCCAACCCAAGGGTCACCCTGCTTTTGCAAGTCTTAAACTTGCATTCTGATATTTTTGCTAAGTGTTCTGATGTTTATAGAACTCAGGGAGAGTTCCCACACTTTTTCAAGTAAACAAGAGAATGTTTGCATTCTTCTGCTCCAGGAGGAGCATTTGAGTGCTGGGGATGTTCCCCAACCCCATTGATGGGGTGATCATCTCCCTCTGGCCAATAATTGGCCACTGATGGACAGTGCATAGAAATGGAGTCAGAAATTTGAAATTGAGAACACTTTCATGTGTTCCTCACCCTGTCCTGCCCGATCCTTTCGTGCTCCTGCAACAAATGGTGACGACATTGCCACACCCAAGTGTGCAGCCACCATCCACAGAACAAACAAAAATTGTATTTTGGGTGAGACCAGCTCAAAGGCTTGCTCACAGATCACACCCTGGAGCTCTGAGCTTGGGGAATGGATCAGTGGCATTTGGGCACAGCTGCTGACAGAGGGACAGAGGGCACTGTTTAAATTTATCCAGATTGCAAAGTTAGGGCTCTGTTCTCCTTTATCCAAATTGCAAAGTTAGGGCTCTGTTCTCCTTTATCCAAACTGCAAAGTTAGTGCTCTGTTCTCCTTTATCCAGATTGCAAAGTTAGGGCTCTGTTCTCCTTTATCCAAATTGCAAAGTTAGGGCTCTGTTCTGCCCTGATAGCCTGCTGCAATATTTGTTGTCTTGTTGCTGGAGATGGCAGCGTTGTGCTTGGTGTTCAGCCCAACAAACACTCTCAGCAGAGCCAGGGAGGGTCACTTGTGATGCCCAAGCTCTTTTGTCCCTCGGGCTGTGCTCCCCCAGCCACCTTGGCTGTGCCCTGCCTGTGTGCCAGTGTGCAGACCATGCCACCACCTGGGTGGCACTGAAAGGCAAAACTTGATTTTAGCAGAGCACTTGGCCATGAGGACAGGTAGGTGGGTTTAAGCAAGGATTTGGGAAGCTGGTTGCAGCAATTCCTGGGATCATTTTGGGCAGGAACAGCTACATTGGGAAAAAAACCCCACAAACAACAACCAACCAAAAAAAAAAAAAAAAACAAACCCAAAACCCAAACCCACAATCAGTTTTGGGGATATTTTTGTCATTGTCCAGTGAGAGGGACATCTCCACAGAGTTTGGGGCAATCCTTGCTGTGCCCTACAGCTTTTCTTAGATCACTCCTGTGCTCCTATAGACTCTGCAGCAGAAGTGTTGAACTGCAGCTTTTGTTCCTTGTTTTCCATAAATATTGCAGTAATTAGCTGAATTTAATTACAGTTATCATGAAATAACAAGCATTAATCAGATTCTAGGAGCAGCTGTATTTTGCTCTTTTGAAAGCAAGGAACTATTTTAAAACTATTTCGTTAAAAGCACAAAATTATTTTAAAATCAAAGCAAAAAGCGTTCTATATATAGAGTGGCATTATTCCAGTGCACACAGACACCTCAAAATAAAATTTAAAAAGCCATCTTTGAAACCAATCCTGCTGCTTCCTAGGGCTCCTCAGGAGCAGCATCCCGAGTTGGAATGTATTTCATGAGTGCAGAGATATTAAAATATGAAGTATCAAGTCCCTTCTTATCCCAGGTGAAGAAATTTCCAGTGATTATTCACTGCAATGACACAGAAAGAGAAATGCTTATCATTATCAGATGAATACCTTGAAGCAACACAAGCAATATCAACTCCCTTCCAAGTTAGGAGCTAAAGTTTAAATCATCCTTTAGGAGCTCCTATAATACATTTATTGCTCCAGGCCACACACCTGCCTTCATAGTTTCCCATTTCTAACTCCTGCCACGCTGTGGAGAGCACTTTGCACTGGTGATTTCCTCCCTTTCTTGACAAATGAGCTCACCCCTTGCAGATAAGTTTGAGACACAGCCCTGTCTTCCCAAAATCAGCTCCTATACATATTTATTAGGGACTACTGAACATCACAAATGCTTGCTGAGAGCACAGGTGAGTAACAGAAAGCACATGCCACAAAATCCACACAGATCTGGGGACTGGCACTAGAGGATTTTAAAGTCCCTTCAAACCCAAGACACTCTGTGATTCCAGGATTCCCTTCTGTGATTCCACCAGAGTGCCAGGTGAGAGGAACAACAGCCTTGTCTTTACTAACAAGC
>VWYP01002458.1:4904-21998 GCA_013400435.1 Pycnonotus jocosus | reverse complement strand
GGCCCTCACGGTGCCCGGCCCCTCCCGGGGCACTGCGGACCTGGCAGCGCTCAGGGGTCGCCCCTGAATCCCCGAGCTGGTCGCCGGTGCAGCTGGGAGGCCGGGAGGCGGCAGGGACACGGAGCAGTTGGGCTTTAAACGGTTTGCCTGCAGTTTTTAGCGTGTAAAGCAACGCAGGGCATCAGCTTTTAGGATTATTATTACTTTATATTATTATTGTTATTATTATTGAATGCTGTAGCTGAATCACCTACAAATCACCTTTCCGAGGGCCGGTGCTACAGCGACACCAAAATCAGTCAAATGGGGAGCTGCTCATCGGCCCCAGTTCAAGATGAAGAAGCGCTAGTGATCTCTGCAGATTCCTGTGGCAGAAAGGTTTTGAGATAGATAGATATATATGTAAACATTGGTAAGTTGGTTCTAAAAGCAGAGTGTGAAAACAGTACATACACACGTCTGCTCGGGCTCCGGTTCCACATGAGTGACATTCATGGGGTTGGGTCTGGACTCCACCCATCCTGGGCAGAAAGGCCCCTACCCTAAAGAGGAGTAACATTTTAGACTCCTTCCATTTGGTTTCCTGCCTGGAGTGGTTTTTTTAATACGTGGCAATCTATGTTTAATCCATGCAAGGCCTCTGTCGGACACAGGGGGAAGCTTGGAGCAGCTTCTCACAGCAGCCACCCCTGCAGTCTGCTCACTCTCCAACTCTGCCATTGAAACCCAATACATCCTTCCTCCAAAGTCAGATTTCAGCAGGCAACTGTTTGAATAATATTTGTACAGCTGGGTTAAAGTCACTGCTGTATACTGGAGCTGCTCCCGAGAAGTAACAGAAAAACGGTCACGACAGAATATTAGTGGAGTCATCTTTGGCATTTAACAATCCGTTGCATTTAATAAAGTTTGTATAAATGACTTTTCACCACTGATGGTATCACAAACAAAATTTAATGCATACAAACCCTCAAATACTTGTTTTTTAACAAAGCTACTACAGAATGGCATCTTGTTTCCCAAGGACAGTTTTAGAGTAGAGGCAAGTGGATTTCTGCCTCAGTAGCATAAACAGCATGCAACACATGACATTAAACAGATGCAACGTTTGAAACATTAAAACACATTAAACAATCACTTGAAACACAGGCCATGCTATAAAATGCCCTTTACAAGTCACCCTAATTACCAACCCCCCCCAATAAATGCTATCTTTTGAATACTTACTGGTAAAAACTAGTATGACAGTTTCCCCAGTTCATTAAAGAGCTATCCTTTGATATTTGTTTGTACAATCGAATGCATATAAAATATTAAAATAAAAAGTTCATAATTGTGAGCAATCACCTTCACATGTTCATAAAATCTTTTGGCTGAAGCTCAAAATCATGTAGGTATTTCTAAGGTTGTAGCAAATCTCTAAGATTCATTCCCCCTACCTGCTTTTGAAATGCATTCTCTTAATGATTTTGAATTGCCTACCAAAATTTCATATTCATCTGAGCAAGCATGGCTTACCTAGTGGCACAGTTATAGTCTAAGAGTTCCTTTCGCTCAGGTTTTCCAGGAAACAGTTCCCTTTAAAATGTGTTAATCTTTATTTTGTGCAATATTTTCACAAGGGGTAGAACAGAAGTGCACTAGAGAAATTTCTCTAAAAAGGCATTTCGAAGAAAGTAACATGTACATGTACCTTAATATGTACATGTGACCAAAGTCCTTGGACACTGAAGAACAAGTGAATAGAAGTAATTTCCTTTTCTAGAAAGAGTACACATTCCTGTAGAAATGGACTACAAAACCACAGTGCTAATAAATGCCCAGGTTTTTTTAGACCTTTATGATAGACACAGTAATGTACATAAACAATTTGTGTGACACATTACACTTTTACAGGTTTTGTCTCTTCATAAAAAATAGATTGTAATATAAAATATTAAAAACAAGCTCTAACTTGTATCGCACTGAGGTTTTCTATATATGACATCTTAAAAGGAGTATTATATGGTAATATATTACAATATCATTTTCAAGTAAATTATTTAATTTCATAAACCAGAACATGTCTATAATATGTATTCCAGCACTATCTAATCCAAGTAATCTGAAATATGCCAAATAAAGCCTGTGTAAACTTCAGAAGTTCACTTCCACATTTCTCAATCTCAATCCTATTCAATTCCTGTATGCAAGATTCCCAATGCCTTAAATGGGAACTAAGTATTGGGGCCCAGTCCAAAGAAATTTTAGGAAAATGGGAGCATTTCTCACACATTCCATAAAAAAGTGAAACTTATAGTATTTTCAGAAATTACTAATTACTCAGGCTCTTGCTTTCAGGCCTAAGAGTATCTTGTGAAAAACTTACATTCTGTTGGATCCGGGCATGAAAGGGGTAGTTCTTCTGTGCTACACTGTAAGGTCAGTCTTAAGTGCTTTTGGGAATAAAGGTTAGAAAGACCTAACTTAAAAATGCTTCATACCCATCCATTAGGATCAATCAGTACATACACATATTAAAGATCTCTATGACCTCCACTAATAAACAAAATGCTTATAAACACTATATACAGAAATTTACTCCATCCCCCCCAACATCATGTTTCTTAGGTGTTTATTGTTAATCTTATTAGAGTTGAGAAGTTCTGAATGATTCCTACTTGAAGTGGTGAATGCTGCTTCTGTAACTACTATCCTGCAAACAGCTTGTAACACTGGCACTCCTTAATGTAACAGAGGCAAAATTCTGGGTCCAGTAATTGCATAACTACCTGAATTGGGCCTAGTATGAACCTGGGTTTGGTTACTCAAGCAGTTATGCTATTACTTTCTTCTTCAAAGTATTTTCAGAAACATAATTGTTGTCTGAGATGTTACTCTACAAAAATACAATGTAAGCATAGTACATTTTATCTACAGTTTTGTCATTTCCTAATATGCAGTGCTATATGTAAATATATTTGAGTTGAAAAATAACATTGTTTTGATGGTGGCAAAACAGTAAGCACATTGCCAGCTCTTTCCCACTGCGAGTCATAATAAATGCTTGCTATGGAAATTAGTAATTCACTGGCCATTACAAGTGACAATCCATTAAACAAATATTTTTCTATTAAAATATATATATATATGACCTTGACATTAATTTCTTTACAGTGAATTTCAGAAACTATCTGTATACATTTTACAAGACCTTTTCCCATCAACAGTCACCGGAGTAGGCTGTTCTTAGAGATGTAACGTCCCCACTGTCTTGGAAGATTAAAAAAGGGTAAATTTTTTAATTGCTAGATGTTTCTGCTTCTGTTTTCTCCATTGCTGCCTCAGGAAAAAGCAATTTTCTAAGTATGTTGGCATAGAATGGTCCATACACTTTTTTATTGAAGTTTACAATGCTTGCATACTGAGATCCCAGGAACTCCATCTCAGCCTGAATCACAGAAAGGCCTCCTGGCATAGTAGGCATACACTTCTGAAAACTCGGAAGAGCAAGCAAGCTTCTCATGAAGAGCTGGATTCGTTTGTCTGAAATGGAACATGAAGTATGCTCAGAACAAATGTAAATCCAAGATGATGCCATAGTCACTTTGTAAACACCCTGCACATCAGCACAGCAAAAAATCCAACAATGTAAGCAACAACTCTTTCCCAATATTGTGTTGGGGTGGGAAACAATAATGTGAGCTTCTTAAATTTGGCTACTGCAAGGTGGACACAGCTCGAACCCACTGCAACAAGTTACATTAACTAATATGAAACAGACTCAAAGGGAAAAAACCAAACCCATTAGGTTTAAACCCAGAATGGACAGAAAGAAGGCTTAATAACACTCATTTTTTTCTAAATTCTTCTGAATACTAGGCTGCCTAGGCCTGTCTCTACATGCATTTTTACAATTATTTCTAGCTGTGACTAACCATGCTCTGCAGCATACCAAGAACCCCATCTCTAAGTAAACATTTCCTTAGTCTTAGTTGAGCCCATATTTTACTGCAGTAGGAAAATGCTTTTAGAAGATAATTAGACAGTTGATTAAGCTTGCTGGGAGTAAGTTTATAAACAGACACATACAATATGACAATTAGGTAGTATCTTACTTACCAATCAAGGAACAGACAGGATTATTCTTCTCAACAATATGAGCAATTTGACCCATTAAATTACTCTGCATTTCTTCACTAAGAGTGGGAAGACCTCTTTCACTTAGAGACTTGTTCACTGTGCTGCAAATCTGGATGCCAATAGCATTCAGAGCCTCCTTCAAGTCAAAACTTCTGGAAGAAACAGAAAAGCATTAAATTCTGCAGTTTCTGTAGCATAGGTTGTAAAATGCCCTAACATGTCTCCCTTTTATTTTCAACCTGGTCTCTGCAATGACAATTTTGAAAAGTTTTTATCTTTTGCTGCAGATTTATGTAAATCTACGTATACAGGAAAAATCTCTATGTGGAAGATAAAACAAGGACCTAGTTGTGATTCAAATGGCAAAGGTAATTTCAAGTGTGCAGCAGTGACACCGTTCACTTTATCCTGGTGCCTAGGTGTTTTTCTGGGCCATGAACATAGCATTTCCTGACAAAAAACAAGAGTGGAAAACTCTTTTAAAAGACAGTCACATACATCAGAATTGCTTGTAGATAAGCAGACAAAGAAATAGGCAGCCAAGTAACTTGAATTACCTAAAAGTTTGAAGCAACTCCCAAGAGGATTTAGTGAATGTACTGACACAGTCTCTCCAGTATTAGGAGTGTATGAATGAACTTTTCTATTAGGGTCCAAAATCTGTACATTAACATCAAGACTAAGATTTCATTAAAATTTACCTTTGAAAACACGTGTCTAACATATAGTGCCCTTGTATCACAAAGGGAATATATAAATTATTAAAATTTGGTTATCTTCCTATTAGTAACAAAGCACCAGCTATGCTACTAGAATGGTTTCTGATTGTTTCCTGTCAAAAAAACCCCAACAAAACCAAAAAACAACAACAACAAAAAACCTAAGAAAAGGAGTTAAAAAAGGCCTTACTTCTTGTTCATGCCTTCAAGAAGAGGAAGGGAGATCCTTTTCAGCTGGTCAGCAAAATCAGGCACATCTACAATTGCTGCACCCACCATGTTGTTTGTTATGAGAGAAACACAAGCTATGACTTTTAATTGATTGAGCTTTTCTCTCAGCTCCTGAAGACGAACTTCATCTGTTATTAGAGTCTAGAATTGAAACAACAATACTAATTTAGGAATAAGGGGAGAGAGAGGCAGGAAAAGGACAGATCTAGGATGTAGTCATGAAGCACTGCTAGTTTTAATTTCACAAATACACAAACCCAGAAGAAACAGCCACTGAAATACCCTAAATATGCAGTATAGCATGAAGTGGCATTATGTGTAAGCACCAGAAGTAAAACTGTGGTGGGAAGAAAAGTAATGAGGAAACTGAGGACATTGCACTTTATTGCTCATCACTGCTGACAAATCTGCAACCAACAATTCAGCCTATGACATGGAATGCTCAGAGGACCCAGAGGGCATTGTAATGACCAAGTTACAGACAGAATAGTCTTCTGGATTTGGGTGACTTCTGAAAAAATGCCTAGATTTGTAACTGATGGATAGTAATGAACAACTGTGTTTGACAACCACCAATTCAATCCCCAGGCTGAAATGCAGGTTCTGCAAGCAATACATAACCTACTCCAGGCAAAAAGCCAGCTGATCATACCAAGAACATAAGTAATCCCCACAGCAAGATGTTGCTGGAGTTAATTTTAGGTTACAAAGAGTTCATCCTGAGCAGCACAGGGGCATTAACATCCAACTGTAGTTGGTAGCAATTTCATAGTATGGCAAACTAAATCCACCAGAGGACATTTGTATGTAGTTGTTAATCAAAACTGTTCACAGAAAGGTAAGAAAGTGGTTTCCTTTCTGTCCACTGGCTGAGAGCACCAAGAGCATCCCCATCTGTTTAGCAAATTCTCTGCCAGGCCACCCTACATGTAGCTAAAGCCCTCCCCGGAAATGCAAACTTTAGCCCTGACTGATGGAAAATTTCACACTGGCTTTCTGGAAAGTTACAGAGGTCAGTAGTCAGGAAATGGAGAGAAAAACTGAACACTGAATCTTGAAGCAATCATTTACATGCACAGAGAAAGGGGAAATACCTACTATTCAGCTTTTTACTGATTCTGTTCTAAACAGCAATCCCACCAATTCCTGCTGTTAGGAAAACAGGGTGCTACAGTCAGTTCTTTTAAAGACAGAGAAAGTCAAGTACTGTCAATACAAGGCCAAGCCTTTGACCACAGCCAAGACTGCTCTTAGGGTGGAGCTGGTGAGCTATGATTGGAAAGAGGGAAAACAACCTTTACCTTGTTCTTTTCTGGTTGTTGATTTACCCATCTCGAATTTCAGAAACTGGACTAAAATATAATCTCCAAATTTCAAATTTACGGTGCAGGAATTTAAGGAGTGAAAGAGAATATTCACTTACCGTCATCAACAGCAGAATTATTATATCACATCAATGATTTTATATACCTGGTAATCTGAAGACATCAAAATACATTTCTTACCTCTGGAAACGTTTTGCAATAATCCCACTGTAACAGTTTCAAGTAGCCATTGTTTAGCACCACTGTAGGACTAATAATTGGTTTTGAACTACTATCAGCACCAGGGGATGATGAAGACTCATCAGAACTAGACAACAATTCATCTTCTATTGATTCCTTTATCCATTCTGTTGTGAGATTCAGGGCACCTAAGTATTGCAAATAGCACAAATTTACTGCATGCCTTCATCAAAATAAGCATCACCTTCAGAAAAAAAAAGTTGTATACATAAGAGAATTCAACTTCTGAAGACTTAACTAGAGCGGACAGCTGAGTCTTCTCACATGGTAATTCTTTCACTCACTTTCTTCCACTGCTCACCTTTAAATTCTATATGGTTTGTACAAACCCAGCCACAAATTGTTAAGACTTCATACCACATTTTTAGGTAATAGAAGTCTCAAAGTTTGAGTTCACAAAGGATTGTTTTCCTCTTTTCGGAGAGGCCACTTATCAAATAGGGCATAAGACTGAAAAGCAGAGGTGAAGGAAGATTAAAACATTTGATTTGTTGCGGTAGAGTTTTTCTCAGGCTGCATATATGAACACTGCAGGCCCTATCAGTGGCTCAGAGCTCCCATTTTAGAAGCTCCTGATCCAGATGTTAGCAAGCTTACTATTCTTCTTGGAGGATGTATTTCTGAACACTGTTTAACCAAATTACACAAAACATGTAACAGTAGATCAAGTTGACTTTGCATCATCTAAGGAATTTTGTTCAAAGTCTGCCTTTTGTTTATTAAAAAATTGATCTTACCCCTTTCAGGCTTCAGGTATACTAACTGGTTTTACATGTTTACTTCCACTAACAACAGAACTGCTGCACACAAGAGAGAAAAGTCTCATCTTATGTAGGGCTTCTGCACCCAGACAGTAAAAGTCACCTCGTTTGTTTTTCAGACACCAACCAATTTGGCAAATGTAACTTTGTCTGAAAGTGCCCCAGATTACAGACAGACAAACCTGACAGCAAATTAAGCAACCATCCAGTGATAGCTTGCTTGTCAAAAAATGTTCCAATTACTTAGATACAGACAAGAAATTTAAGTTTTCCTCTAAGTTTCCTCTGCAACTTACAGAGTTTGCACAACACATATTCAAATAGTCTCCTTTTCAAAGAAACGTTTAAATTAAATATAGCGTGGTACATACTTGGTGTTTCTTCAAGAATTTCCTGGAATTTTGTTCTTTCGTAATCCACCAAGTTATGCCAGAGGTATGGTCTAAGACTTTTAATTGTGTAATTTGCCATATCCATTTTCATCAGGTCCAAAACACGGAATATTTGTCTGAAAAGAGGAATTCAAAATTTCACATTTAATTTAGTCTATTGATTTTCACCAGCACATATACATTATCACTTTAATTTCAATTCTGGGAGCAGTGAACTCCTTCATTGGCATTTCAAAGTAACAGATACGTTACCTATCATCTGGAATTGCTGAAGGAGTAGTATATGTAAGTCTTGGTCTAAGTTAAAGAGAACGGGACTAAAGTAGCATCACTAAATGCTACAGCCCTATAAGTTTTTCAAAAACATGAATTAGTATATTTCAGCCTAAATTAACAGCTTTTAACTTTTTGGCCATTGATCGCATTAAAAGAAACACTCCTCCTAACCCAATTGCTTTGATCCCTATATATACACAGCAGAACAACTACCATTTACTCTTAATATTTCCATGTACCTAAGGACCACTGTTTTCTGCCCTGTTATGAAAATGTTTTACTCAAGTTCAAGTAATAAGATCTTAACTAAAGAGCTTTTAAATCTAAAGTTTGGCCTTCCAGAAGAAGCATGCAATTAACACTTCAAGAAGAAAGACTACAAGTGTGCTGCTTACATTTCTTAAGGATGAACAAGACAGAAAAAAAAGAGTTTCTGAAACAAAGATTGTTGCAAGAGTTGTTGGCTTAGATATTCAAAGCTGCCTGGTTTCATCTAGGTATCCTACACACTTCATTACAAAGTAAGATACACAATCTGCTCAGTGTGTCAGAGCTCCTCCCCTTTAATGCTTCAGGAAGTTCTTCTATAGCTTGAGAACAGGTGTTATGCAAACTGACACAATTTTAGACTTCCTTTACCCAGCCCCCCGCCTTCCACTGTCTACTACCCTTTCAGAGAGGTGTTTTTTTCTCCAAAAACCCCACTCAAATACCAACCTCAGTAACTCTACAATGTTGTCAGTTGCCTTTAACTGTTTTATGTCGTTGTCTCTTATTGGAGCACATAACTTTCCCATAGTGTTGATGATATAGTTAGCTAGCCCAAGAATATCAACAGCGTTGTGTTCTGCCTGCTGTCTTATAAGATCCGTATCTAGAACTTCACAAATTTGATTGTGAATCCTGTTTGCTCCAGGAGTCAGGAAGGAAAGAAGAATCTAAATTAGAGAGGGGAAAAAAGGAAAAGCCTATCAATAAAAACCAAACCACTTAGGAAACACACTTGAGTGAAATTTTAATATTCATGTCAGATGTACATAGCTGACAGATTATAACCAGACCATTTTAAGACTGAACATTATCAAAGGTAGTGGGGAAGAACATTCTGCAAAAATGCTCAAAGCCAGTAAAACAAAAAGCAAGTTAACAACTAGACTCCCTCAAAAGCTGGGAGGCTACCCAGTAAAACAAACATTTACTAACTTAAAATTCTGAAAGACTCAGTATTGTGCCAGGATTGAAAGTTTGTATGCTCACCTGTGCAATAATCAAACAATGAAGTCTAAGTGGGCAGGTGCAGTCATGTTTATACTCTCGTTCGTGCCCTGAGCTCACAGTATGGCTCTGGAAACAGGCTAGTAGAGATGTGAAGCTTTGGGAAAAGAGATGACTTCCAACTGATCACTGTGCAGTGAAGGTTGAGTGAACATGCCACTGTTTGTTTGTGGCCACATTCCTGGTTAATATAAATATACTACAAATAGACATCTGTTTTCAGTTCTGAATAATCATGGCTTCACATTATAAAGGAAGAACTAGAAGGTGTCGGCTCAACTAAGTTAAGGAGACCCTTCAGTGAACTAAGGGGGACTCTTAGAGCTAACAAAACAATACAGAGAAAGAAGAACATTACCTCCTTAATTTCCTCAAAGAGCTTGATAGCATGATTGTATTCTGGAGGATCTTCATTCAGTTCCGCTTCCAAATGATCCCAAAATGCCTTGTGTACAATTTGTTTCACTGTGCCTGCAAAGCTGTGGAGTAAATCAATTAGATATAGAAATGATTCCCAACTAGCTTTTGTCCTCGTAACTGTTTTAGATGAGACTGATCACTTGTTGGGAAACACACCCCCCCAGATATTATGCCCTGCAACCACATCTTTCTTGGGTAGCGGATCATCAGCTCCCAAAACATGGTCTAGACTGCTCCACTCATTTCTCCTCTCTTTCCAGCACCAGCACTGCTTCTTGCAAAATTCAGGCTTTTACCTGTTTTGTGGGTAGTCTTCATGTTTTATGCAAAAATTTTCATTTACAGCAATTTCATGAGCTAGAGTCCAGTTTGACAGATTTCTTGTAGCTGCCATCAGTTCATCAAATGTGATAACCTTGGGAGGGCTTGCTGCTGGAACAAACAAGATCAATTCAAGCCAAATATCTGTAGCTGATAAGTACAATTGAATATACTAAAACATAGAAATTTTACTGCTTGCTAATTGGACTCCAGTACTCTGGAAGAAGCAACCCAAGATTACCAAGTCTTTATATCTTCCTAAAACACTAACTCAGGAAACTCCCAGCTTATCAGGGGTGTGTGTGTTGTGGGGAAATACCACATAAGCCTCAAAACATTTTGAGAAGCATTTTCATATTTCTGCATCTGAACTAAGGTATCTTTTTTCCTTTAAAATGGGATCTTGCATTCCACAGATTTCCTAACTGTTCTGTCAAAGCCACCCAACCAAAAGCATGGGCAGTAAGAGATACCAGATGTCCTCTGTAATTTTGAGCACATGATGGCTATATTGCCTGTTGAAAAGGTTTTGAAGTTACTGACTTGCAAACTCCCCCTCAGTTAAGATGAGCAGATCTTTTATCTGCTGTGGAATGTAAGTTATACTCATTTTTTTAGGACTTAGCAGCAATGACAAAACAAACACTATATTGGAAAACAAGATCAAATTCTATAATTTAATTTAGCACTTGGAAGACTGGTAACAAAGAAAGGTAACAAAGGTAACAAAGAAAGAGCCAGCTGCCAACTGCAGCTCCATTAACAAGCTTATTTTAATGTAAGACTTAATTTATGCAGATGTAAGAAGTAAGCATGGTCTGCAAATGCTTACAGACACACACAAACAACATCTTAACCAAGCTTTTATTTACCACTACGCAAATCATCTTCCTTGTGCAAATGTGTGTTTTATGTTTGATTCTAATATTTATGAAAGAAAAATGTGAATTCAAGATTAATTACATGTAACTTGATATGGTATTCCAAACATGTAAGTTACAGAATTAATTTTTAAGTGCAGGGATCAAACAGAATAAACCCACCCTGTGCACAAAGGCATATATGGTTGAGTGGGAGCTGCTACCAATGTCAAAGTTAGGAAGACCATGGGGACACACTTTTCTTACACTGTCTGAAGGGAAGGAGTGCACAGGGAGAGCCCCATGGATACAGCTGCTGGTGGTGTTCCACACACAGGAGATGCACTGCTTCACAGCAGAGAGAAAGCCATGCCTCTCTCTTAATACTCTTAAACAGATTCAGAATCCCAGGTTCTACCCACGACAGCAAAGAGAAACAAGGTAAGTTAGCCTTATTGGTCCATGCACAATGCAGGTAAGGCTGAAATAGGCTTACATGCTGGGGAGCTGGGTTTGCTTGAAGAATCACTGTTAAAGCTCTGCCTGGAATATTCCGAGTCGCTGGAAGAAGCTGTGCTTTCCGAGAGGCGTGAAGAGTCTGAGTCACTGTTCTGGTCATCGTTGAGAGGCATTCTGATTCCCTTTACCTTGTTTACACAGTAAACAAGACCTGGAAAACAAACACAATTCCCATACAATCACTTACTTTTGTTTGTTTCTCAAAGTCAGCTACTGATCGTTTTGTTGTGAATGAAGATCAGGTAGCTACCTTTCCTAAATGGGAAAAGCAAAGGAAAGGATCTGGCTTGACATGCAAAATCATATAGTTATCAATAAACTATACCTGTTCTGTAAGAAAGCTTTGTACCTTCAGCTGTTTCATACCCTAATCATTATGCTGGAGACCATCCCTAAATTGGTTATATTTTAAGAAATGAAAGAATACCCAGAGGAACCCCTGAAGCTGCTTGTTCCAAGACTTTTGGTAGTGTTCAATGTCCTTAAAGGCATCTCATGGTGTTACCATCCCCCACCTGACTCCATGAAGAAGTGGTGTTTAGCAATGGGTTTCCTTCCACAAACAGGCTGCACCAAGTGTAACAACTGTGAAGCAAACACAGAAGTTGCAGGGGGAGAACAGACAAGTAATTCAGACTATTACATTTCTGACAGGGTGTAGCTGAGAGTCTGGCCTGCTGCGTTAGGTGGGTCTGTGTTCAGAATCAGATCCACAATGGCACAGACCCAAAACCCACTCCTCCTAGGGGTAAAAGTGGATGGGTTTTCTGGTTTAAGTTAGGAAGACCATGGGCAGCTCTGAGCCTCTAACATTCTCTTTAGCACAGACAACAACCTCCACTGAGAACTGCTGTGCTTCACAGTGTTTCTGTCTATGTAAAGAAAGTGCCTCCCAGGCAGATAATCTGCAATTGCAGAAAACGTGGACAGCTGCACAGTGTGATACAGATTATTAACAACTGCATGACAGGAAGTGAAAAATATGTTCATAATAATACTAAAATGAGAAGCTGGAAGTCAGCTGTAATTACTACTAAAGGAATTTGGCCCAGATACCAAAAGTAGCTGTCCATCCCTGATTATGGCCACAAAGCGTTCTGTAGTGGACCTCATGAAGAGACATAGCCAGCAATGGTTTCCATCAGCAAATTTAATTAATATGTAACTTCATTTATTATTACACCACATCAACTTCAGTAGGCAGGGAATACCACACTTTGCAATTGCTGAACTTGGAAAAATACACTTTTGGCAATAGAAGAATGATCTTTGTCTGTACTTATGTGAATCAACATATTGTGGGGTCCTGGGATAGACAAATGGTAGTGAAAAGGAAGATTTCTTTATGCTGGCACCTAGTTACAGCTTGGGTACCAACTCATCCTGAATAGGTCTTTGTAAGTTGATGAGCTACTACATTGATGAGCACTCCCCTGTTAATTGAGATGATTAACATTTCTTAAGTGTATAAATACTCTTCTTCCTCTCCCAAGAGGAAAGAGGAAAGAGGATGCACTTGAGCACCTTATTTATGTCATACTTTACACTGGGGTTTTTGGTGAAAAGACCTGGTCACATTAGCAAGAACACAGCTATCAGTTTATCACTATACTGGAGGAGCCAGTAAGAGACACTTGACTAGAACATAGAGGTCATGCATTCAGAACTTGCAGCATTACCTGTGATCCTAAGCAGCATAACTCTATTTAGAACAGCAATTTTATAATTTCTAACAAGCAAATATTTAAAACAGTATTGGCTAAACAAGACAGAGTTGCAAGAGAACCTAAAAACTCCAAAACGGAGATATATTTTGGTTTGGAAATTGTATTTAAGTTACAATTAGAAATGGGTCACTAGTTAATTCTAGAGAAGAAACAAACTATTTCTTCAATTAAAATCTGTGTTACAGATCTCAAAATTAGTGCTGACCAGAAACTAGTTGTGACAAACTAGTTAAAGAACATACTTGAGGCTCTTCATGTTGAACTGCTCACTCAAATACAGTAGCATTGTACAGAGCCTGCAAAGTTTTTATTACCCTCCAACTAACTTTTTTTGATCAACGTAGGAACACTTCATTTCCAGGCTTTAATCTTGCATAACATCCTTTATTTCTGTACAAATAACTAAACTCCAAAAGATTAATGTTGAAGCACACAGTCCACCAAAAGATTTGATTAACGTCGTTTGCAGTGTAGTGGCCCAAAGTCTTGCAAACCACTTGTTGAGTACGAGCATTCACGGTGTGTCTACTGCCTCAGTTCAGGTTAAGAACACGGAAGAAGGAAAATGACCATCAAAACCCCAAATGCTCTCACACAATTTATACATTGTCATTTCATGAACTTCCTCTTACCTCTTTGTATGATAATGAATATTCAGCTTTGCAAGGTGCTTCTGAGAGAAACACTAAACCAGCCATGAAGGTGAGTCAGCACTGCCATTTTCCACCCCATCTTGATTTCCAAGAAGATCAAGTAGTTAAGGCAGAATTAGAAGTCTATATACATTAAGTCCATAAGTACTAGCCCCAGCAAAGCATCTTTTGGCTACAAATAGTTGCATTTCAAAGAGGCCCGTGGCATTTTGATGTATCAAGACCATAGCTGCTCCTACAATATATGCACACATACAGACAGCAGAGCTGTCAGTAGAGTGCTTCAGAAGGCTTAATTTAAGTAAGAAGTTTCAACACTGCAACAGGAGATGACACACAAAAAACCACTGCAATCTTTTGCCACACTGAATACATTTCCTAGTGGAATGCTTCAAACACAAAGGGAAGCAAGAATGGTTGTACTCTGCAGATTCAGAACATTATTGCTAAATCCTAGGTTTAAAAGATAAACACATCAAACTAAACATAAGCAGAACCTGCAGGGGCTATCTAAAACACTTAGGCAGAACCTGCAAGCAGGTCATCAGGGGCTATCTAAAACACTTAGGCAGAACCTGCAAGCAGGTCATCAGGGGCCATCTAAAACACTTAGGCTAAAATACAGTCATTGAGCATATGAAAGGTAAGTGCAAACCAAAAATGGCATTTATAATTAGTTACAACAATAGACAACTGAGTCACTTGGGCTTTGCTTTATAGCATACACTGGAAGAGCTGATTTTCCGTACATTTTTGTAGACAGCATAGAAGTTCTCATTAATAACTAATGGCCAAGCTCATTCAGAACTTTAGGTTTAAACTAGTATAATGGTAACATAAAAATATTTCAAAAAGCCCTTCAGCCTTGCAGGATGTCTTTGTAACTCACCATCTTGGATAAACAATATCATCTTCTTATTTATTTGCTCATTATTACATATTACGCTGTTGTTCTAATACACGTATTAATATCCCACCTGCTCTATTAAAGGGTCAGCCAGAGGTTACAACCTGCTTTACTCTGCTGCATTAAAGACTACCCACATTTACATTTATATTACATTGGACACCATCACAGTAGGCTTCATCACACCATTTGCTTTCTTTCAATCAGTACCATATTGTAGAGTTAAGAACAAACTCTTTGGGAGACCAAGCTAAAAGGATCTTCTACATGTACCAACCCCAAGATTCTAGCTAATTTAACAATGAATAAATAAATTCTCACATTTCTCCTATTTACATAGGTGGGGATTTTTCTTTTTAGTAAAAAGAAAATGAATATAAAACTGTGATTGCTTAAAGGCATCTTGATGGTTATTGCATCACCCAACCCGATTCTTAATTTAGAACTTATCAAGACTGCAAGATCAGGTTAGCTTTAGAAAACACAAACACACTTTTTATTCCTGGAGGTTTGCTTTAGAAGTTATTTCACGAAGCACCTGGGGGGAGGAGGGAGGAAGAGAGTTTCACAGTTGTTGTCTTCAGATACCATCTTCAAGGAAAGGTTTTTCATAGCGCTACTTTATTCAAAGGAAGTGTGCGCGGACACGGAGACTTATGAGTGCTCTGTCCAGTTTTACCACTATGAAGGTCTTAACTTTGTTTATTCTGCTGGGCACACATTCTTCCTATCTCCAAGCTGGCACCGACTGAATCTCATTTGGTCTCGAGTTTCCCTTTCACTGACTCCACCTCTGTGAGCACTCACGACACGAGAACAGAAAAGAGCCTTTGTTAAGAGTTACTTGCATTTCCTCCCGCCTCATTTTTCACAGCTTACAGCTGACATTTCTCCCCTTTAGCTCTCTAGTTCCACAGTTCTTCCCTTTGAAGCGACACTTCTCCTCGTGAAAGCTTAAAAAACTGTATCGGTGAGAGTGAGATGCGGCCGAGTGCCCCGAGCGCTGCCCGCGGGAGTGCCTTGAGCCCGGACAGGCCGGTGCCGGGACGAGGGGCCGAAGCTCCGGAGGGGAGCCCGGGGACGCCGTGCCCGCTCCCCTCCCCCGCGGGGGGAGCGACACCGAGGGGAGCCGGCGGCTCCTCCTCTTCCTCCATCTGTTTCGCTGCCTGTCTCCTCCCCCGGCCCCATGTTTTTAACAGTTAGCAAAGGCAGGAGTTTGGCACTCGCCGACCAAAACAAACAGTGTTTCCAAGGGCAGGCACGGGGGGAGGGAGTACGGGGGAGAAGTAGGGTGGGAAGGCTCCCTGTCAGCCCCAGAGAAGGCGAGCCCGGACACCCGCCCCTAAGCGCCCGGGCCCCCATGTCCCGGGGAGATCTCGGGGTGCCCCTGCCCTGCTGACCGGGGCTGCAGGGGGGGACCCTGCGGCTGCGCCCGTCGGGGCGGATTGTCCCGGCGGACACTAAGGGATGGCGAAAGCCCAGGACACACGGGGCAAGGGGAGAACTACGGACCCAGCGCAGGAACTGCGAAACCCACCTGCTGCAGCGGGTGCCCCAGCGGCAGCAGAGCGACGGACCAGTCCACCACCTCCCTGTCACCCACACCGCACAAGAGGGTGGCACCCCCCGATCCAGCGCTGACCCGGACTCACCCCGCGGCACATTGCACAGCGTGCCCGGACACCCCGCCGCGTGTCAGCTCCGCCGACCGGCCGGAGCAGCCCTATCCTGCCCTGCCCCGCTGTCCCCAGCCGGTCACTCACCGCTGCCCCTCGCCGTCCTGCGCGGCACTCACCGGGGCCGCATAAAGTCCCCCCTCAGATTTAAAGACCCAGCCCGGACTATTAGTGTCTTCCTCGGGCACGTCCATCTCTGACGGTGGAAGGGGGGAGGTGCATCACCTTTTCCTGCCGGCCAGCGGCGAGTTATCGGAGGCGCTTGGGCCAATCTCCGCTCATGCTTGTAGGAACTGCCCGCATCTCCTCCTTCTACCTGCGACCGGGCACTAAGCCTGGAGAAATATGAGGCGACACGGGAATATGCTTCGGCGGACTCCCCCGCGCTAGCAATGGGCCGTGCCGGCGTGCGGGAGTAGGCCGGGGGCCGGGCCGGGTGGTGTTTACGGAAGGGCCCCGTGCGCCCGGGCTGAGGCCGTCTGCGCCCCGCCCCCGGGCCGCCTAAGGGACGGGAACACCGACCCCGCACAGCCCGGGTGTTGGGGGGAAGCGACTGTGCTCCGCAGGGGATGGGGCAGCTCCTCATGCCGTGTGTGTGCCTGTCTTTTTGCACTGCGCTGCAAAGGGAGCTTTAACCGTGTTCCTGCCCTGGTTTCTTTACTCCATCGAT
>VWYP01002427.1:0-59933 GCA_013400435.1 Pycnonotus jocosus | reverse complement strand
AATGCGGCGTAAAAGAAAAGGCTTCCACGTACGGAGTTATTTATACTCAACAAACAGGACATCTGTTTTTCTTTTCAAAAATCTGGGGTTTGAAGTTCTTAATTTCATCCAGAGTCTCTATCAAAGCTCGGAGATTTCTTTTTTGTTCTTGGAGAGCGATCCTTGGAGTGAACCACAAAGAAAGTTGGTCACCAGAAGGGTCAGTTGAACTTAAAAAGAAAAAAACATAATTAAATAGGAAAAAAAAAATCAGAGTAAGTACTGAGATACACTATATCTCAATACATCTCCCTGCATTTTGAAATGGCTGGATTGTGCCCTAGCTATGCAGCTTGGACTGAAACGCAGAGGCTCACTGAGAGAAGGGAAGCTTGGCTGGACTATTTTTAAGTGTTTTCATGGTAGTTATTAATATCCCTTCCAGACACGGCCCTGGTGGCTGTCACCAGCAACACTGATGCTTCATTGGGATCGTAAGGACCAGTCAGGCTGGCGGTCCCTTGTTGATCCTTTGGACTGGGTATTCCTCTGTTCCGCTGCTCCTTTTTTTTTTTTTTTTTTTTTTTTTTTTTTTTTTTTTTCCATTTCATTTCCTGGAGACAAATGTAGGTATTGGAAGCGTCTGAGAGGCACAACCCTCCCCTTTCCTAAAACTGTGGTCATGGCAGCATCATGATCTTGCCATCTCGGTTTTGGCGCATGCACGGGTGGTGAGTGGTTTGGAAGCCCAGTTTAAGGAGTGCTTCCCAAAATGAAGTGTCTCGACACGGCGGCCATGCTCTGGTCATGTGTGGAGGGGCTGCTGGTGGAGTGGGAAAGGAGCTGCAGGTCACGGCGCTTGCACTCCTAGGGTGTAATCCCTTTGGTATGTGAGGTGATAACGGGCGTCGTGCTCTAAATTAGGTCATTGCTTTGGGTCAACGCGGAACCGTAAGGACAGAAGTTAGTGCACTGTAACGCCAAGAGGCAAGGAACCCAAGGCAACTAGCATGTTGGAGTAGTTTTAGCTCCAGAAACCTTACGGTTTTCTACGATCATTTGAGATTATCGGTTGTTTCCCTCTGCTTTAATCCCCAAAGTGGGAACATGAATCACGGAATTCTACCTCAAATGATCCGAGTCGCAATGAAACATCCCATCGGACCTGCTGAAAGCACAGCTGGGTATCTGGCAGGATCTGTCCCTTGCTTGCCATGACACGGCATGCAGGGAGTGAGTGCCCCGGTACCCTGTGGGGCCGGTCAGACAAACCCGTGAGAGCTGTGTCCCAGCAGCGTGACAGGTTGTCCCATGTGCCTGTGTCCTGTCAGCCCCCGGGGCCACGGCCACAGGGCAGCCTGTTCACGGGCCTCTTGCACCTCGCAGCCCCTCTGCGCCTCGGCCCGCGGGGGCGGCCCCCGGGCAGCCCCTGAGTGTCCGCGGCTCCGCGCCCCGGCAGGAATGCCCGGCCCTCCGTGAGCTGGGCTCGGGGTGCCTCAACACTCTCCTTCCTGCCCGCCTCCCAAAACGGCGCTGCCGGGAAGACCATTTCCCCCTCAGGAGTGGCATCCAACAGGGCGACTCCTCTTCTTCAGCTTATTTATCTTTGGAGGCGGAGTCTTTATACTTCGGTGCATGTACATGGATTTTCAAGAACCTGTTTGCAGCCAAACTGACATGTGGGAGGACTATAGCCGCTTGAAATCTTCAGGATTTCCCTCAGAGAATGAAGTTACATCACAGGGTAACTTATGTCTCGGTGTAAGTCTCCAAGTCCTCCCCTTGCACTCTTTGGATTAATTGCCTCAAGTGTGAAGGACTGTGGGAGGGCAGAGAGGGAGCCAGGCTGGCTAGAGTAGGAATGCTGAAAGTTGGGAGGTTCAGCGCTGGTTGCAGCAGCTGCCACTGCACAAAACTCTAGTTTTGATATGCTCAGGTCCTGGAGGTCTCATCGAGCCTGGCTGGCTCTTCAATAGGGCACTGCAGAAAAGATCACATTCTGCTTGCTTCTGTAGCAGGGCTGCCTCTGCTGAAATTACTGCTCTGCCTCCAAGAGATGGGTGTAGCTTCCACAGAATAATTAGATTATTATTATCACCATCATCATCATTATTATTATCATTAATCTTCTCGGGCTAGCTGGCCAGTCAAAAAATATACGGGAAGAACAGGCCCTGCCATTTGCCAGATGACTGTGAGCAAAGAAAGGCCTGGTTTTAAAAAACTGAGATTAAGTCAGCCTCTGAAATTGATAACTTGGGGTGGAGCAAACTGTTAGGAAAGGCTCATGGAGTTGGCTAGGGGGATGCTGAACTTCTACCTAGAACAGGCTTAATTGTCTTAATGAGCTGTTCAGAGTCAGCATGTTATCATTCAAATGAAGGTGGAGAAAATACAGAAGAAAATGTAAGGTTATAGGGACTTGTGTCTTTCCTCTGGTGTGAGGTAGGCTCTACTGCAGGAGGGCTGGGCAGAAGTCCTGTAGTGCTCAAAATCTACAAGTGTTTAATGTATTTTACACCAGTATAAATCTCATAAAACCTGCTGTTCTTTAAGGATGACACTGGATTTTTCCAACAAACCAAGAGAGGCTGAGATGAGCAGTATGTGTGTGCCCTCTGCTTTTCCTACCTGGCAGCGGGTATGTGGCAGAGCCCCTGGTGCAGCTCCTGGCAGAGCAACAGGTATGGGTGTACCCACTGCAGCCAGGTCATGTTATAGACTGAGCAGAGAAAAATGTGCTTACAAAAGGGAAAGACAAACCTTTTCATACTGACTCTTGCATGTTTAAGATGAGGAGAAAGCAAAAGAAATGTAAATTAGTGCTTTTGTGTTTTGAAATAACAGAATCGCAATCCCAAACATTTGGGGTTGCAGGGTAGAACTTGAAAGGTGTGATGACTCCTGCCAAAAAATACGGGAAATTTTGGTCTTTTTGGAGAGTAAATCACAAAAGGGGTCATAAGTTTTGGAAGATGTAGTACAGGTTTTTGACCTGCTAAGTCCCTGGACCTCTCACACAGTAATTCTTCACTCAGGTAAACCCCCAGGGGGTTTTTTTGTTTCTAATTTTTTGGGTTTGGGGAGTTTTTTGTTTGTTTGTTTGTTTGGTGATGGGATAAGGAACTTTTTCTCACTATTGAGAGGAACCTGAGTTCTCTGTTTTGGAAAAGAGCAGATACTGAGTGCCATAAGAGCCAAAATAGTCTAGAGCAGTTTCAGTGCAGCCAGGGCAGGAAGAGCAATCTCTACCTTGCAATTTCCCAGCTCCCCTGGGTAAGAATGATGATGAAAAAGAAAAGAATGAGAAAGGGTTTATGCAAAAAGGACCATGCACACCCCAGTTAAGAAAATTAAAAAGAAGTGATTTTAATTTTCCATAAATCCCAAGTTTTGAGAACATGAATGCTAGGTTGAAGAACAAATATTTGTAGTAAGTATATATGCTGAAATAAATAAGCGCAGTGGCAATGGCATTTCAGCAACAAGAGGAAAGGTGATTTTTTGTGTAATAGCAGTGTATCAAAAATTACTATAAATGACCTTTAAGGACTCTGTCCTTAAAGCACACATATTTGGTCTCTTCATTGTATTCTGCTTTGGATACGTGATTATAGATGCAGAGTATTTGTTTCTTCTCTTATTTGTTCTGTACACACAGCCACCATATAATTGATTATTAGCTGTGCATGTTTATCACATAAATGGACTCAAGTATGAGTCAATTAATAGAGAAGGAAAGTGCTGAAGTTTGTATTTAGATTGCAAACAACCTTCCTTTAAATAAATGGATAATGCCAAGTCCATATCCTTTGACTGTCTGAGCATGAGCAAATATTATAATAATTTGTCCCCAGAGAAAGCTAGAGAAGTTTTCCTGTATGCATTTTGTTGTCTTTTAGTATTTAAAAGAATAGCAATAGTGGTGGCATATACAGATAACATGGATTGGGTACATAATTGTGGCTAATCTCTGTTTTAATGATACAGCATATATTTCATATTGTTCCAGATGACCTCTTCATGTTACATTGTGTAACTGGCTGATTAGAAACACAAATTGAATGCAATTTATTTGAAAGATTATTTCACAAATAACTGCCATATTGACAAATGTTTTACCAAACAATGTGATAAATGCAATTTAGAATAAATTAACCATTAATTGTATCTACACACTTAATCTTTAAATTGTTATTATCCCTTATCATAGCTTTGTGTACTACCAGATTTGAAATGATGGTATAAGAAAGGTGCTTTCTTTAGGTGTGATGGCTCAGACTTCAAAAACATCCTGGCATATGTCCTTCCTGGCATGTTAAGTAGGCTTTTGTGTTTCACATAAAAACACTCTCCCCATATTTGTGGACAGTTACAGTTATATATTTTCATCTCTTTTCATAGAAACCCTCTTGTCCTGTCTCTGGTACACCAGGTCTCACCCTTGTCTCTTCCTTGTCAATGGGAGAATCCACAAGCTGCATTTCCACACCCACAGGCCTCCCTTTCTTGAACATTTCTCTTGAACTGACCCATTTGGCATTGCCATAGAGTTCTTCCCTCAGTCACGGGTAGATGCTTGTTCTCTTGTATCTCTTACGTGTGTGATGGAGTAGGTAGGACAGGCAACACCTTGGGAGAGTTACCCTTCCTCATATCATTAGTGTAATTAGCTGTATGAGTAAGCTTAGTCATCCAACTTAAATGCTAGAGATAAGGCTTAGTGACTTTACCTGGCTAATGTTTGGGGCTTTTTTCCTAAATAGTTGTAAATAGTAGCAACAAATTTGACCTGCTGCTTGTCCTTTATATTTCTCTGTATTAATGGGAACTTTTGCCATTTGGTTAGTAGTGCACAGAACTGGGACCTATTTTTTCTGTTCAATCTATAATGGGCTTTTTCCTAAGACTGGAAAGCCTACCATTATTCCCATGATTTGATTAGCAATGTAAATATACAGATGAATAGTTTTACTAAATCAAAATGCTTGGGAAGCATATGTCTCAAAGAAAAGAAACAAAAAAGGCTCCTCCTGAACTACTCAGTGCAGTATTCTGTTTGTTCACCATTAGTTTTTATTACAGACTTGTCTCCCTGGAACATTGTTTATATATTTCTTGCAAATAGGAGACAGGCTTTTCCAGGTGTCCACAATACGTCTCTGCAGTTCTTCTTTGTTCATGTAGAGGCTTTCTCAGCTACCATTTGTTTAATTCACTCCAAATTTCTACGCTTGTATTTAAACCAGGTGACTGTAATGGCCGAGGCACTAAAACTGTGGGCCAGAGCCGAGAGTCACTGCTCATATGAAGAGTTTTATTTGCTAGAGTAAGGATTAAAGGATTGCAGCTCAGACCTGCAGGAAAAAATCTCCCCAGTTGTTAGTTTAAATGCATGCATGCTGAGAGTCTCACATGGCATGAAATTCAAGGTTGCAAAAAAGTGTTGTTATTCCAAGGAAGAAGAGGGACTTCAAATGCTTTCCACTTCATCATTTCCCTATTCAGTGTGTGGCTGCTCCAGGCCTTTGGAAACACTCTCCTCTCATATACTGACTTACAGATCTTGTAAAATGTTTGTCTAGGGCTGAGACACATTCAGCAGGGGCAATGGCTGAAGCAATTACTATCTCCAGCTGTCTGCTGCATCTCACTGATGAAAGGTACAGGGCCTGCTCCAGGGACTCTTTTTCCTAAAATGCCATGGTTTATGGTTTAAGGTAAACTGCCAGAGATTTTACTTTACAGGGGAGCATTGGACTGTACACTGTAGCACAGCTGTTCTTGCTAGAGAGGTTGTTCACACTTTATTCTATCTCTGCCCTTCCTCAATCTGAATGGCATAAATGTGGCTTGTGCACATCATGCCAGCAGCCGGGTGCTCCAATGCCTTTTGGGGGTCAGTCTCATTGGTCCTTCTATATGGCAGAGGGGAAATAGTGAACCATGGAGTTTAGGGTTATAGTCACTGCTGTGTGATAGCTCAGAGAACTGAAGAGGCAGCTGGAAGAGTGCTGGTTTTACTACACCACATTTGTATCTTGTCTGTGGACTGTGTTAGTGGCTGTGCAGAAGAGACATGCCAAGCAGTCCACTGCTATCAAAGGATTCCCCTTCATGCTCCCACCCTCTTAATACTCTGCATAAAACCGGATGCAGAACTGGCTCCTGGTCTCATAACAACAGCAGTATGTTCCTTAAGTAGGCTTACAATTTTACTAGCTCTGCTTCTGTTTCCTTAATCCGTTACATGTTTGCTCTTGTTGCTCTGTGCTGCATCTTAGTACTGCTGCCATTCCCATGTTGTTTCACTGTAATTATCATGAGGTGCAACAGGTGTAATAAGTTACTAAACTGTTTCTGAAGCAAGATCTTCCCGCTACATTATGTTGTTCTTGCTAGTTTTTATTCGTACACAAATGTGGCATTTTGACACAGCCTAAATTAAGTGTTAACAAATAAATCTCCTTTGTCCGTTCAACAGTGGCAAGTATCTGTTTGAAATCTAATTCTCCTTCCCTCACCTCTCTTTTGTACTTTACAGTGTGGGCCAGGCTCCAGCACATATGTTCGTACTCAGTGGGTTACTTCAGAGGCAGCCCCTTTCACTTTGATGACACTATTTATGGAGGCAGGCATTGCTCTGTGTGAACAAGGGTAAAGCGGCTGACCCTTCGGAAGGCTTGGGATGGCTGAAGTCTGGAGTCAATCTCATGATCTTTAACACAGTTAGATGATTTATTCCTGTTGTTGTCTTTTGTTATCATCCACTTAGTGCAATTAAATTGCAGAAGTCCTGATTTACTAAGGCACTTGAGCACATGTCAGGCTCCAGAAGTTCTTAGACATAACTTTCAGTACATGATTATATCCTGGTGAATTCAGTTTTGAAATAAGAAAACCCTCAGGCACATGCGTAGAAATAAGAATATTCCTTGGCTTTGCCAAATGGAGATGGCTTGAAGGACGCATTTTGTTACTGTGTTGAATCAGGGCCTAATAGAGAACAGCCGCAGTTTTTCAGCTACAAACCACTGTGTATAAATCTTGGGGACAGCAATGTTGAAAATAACAGCTATTATCTGCAGAAGCTTCAGTGCAGCTATGGAAACTCAACTGCCTGGCTAACTAAAGTTTGGCTACACCCGTAGCATTGTGCAGATATTTTGACATAACCTAGAGTGAAGACCTTTAAACGCATCCAACATTCAATGCTCCTTCATCTGTGCTGTCAGTGATGAAGCAAACATGCCCTGAAGGCACACTGTTCCCAAGTAGCCTGTAGCTTTGATTGTCTCTGTACTATGTTTGGCAGCTGGTAGCCTGGACTGCTGCTATAGGAAACTCTCTGATTCAGGCCCTGGATTGCCAAAATCAATCTAAATGCATTGCATGCTATTTTTCTCTTGCTGTTTCCAAAGACTGTTTTGTACACAGAACAAAATAATAACCTTTAATGTCTGCTTCGTGAGGCCTATCTCAATGGAGTATTTACTCACAGAAAGGCTGGATTTGGGGGTAAACAGCCTGATAGCATCTCCCCTTTGCAGCCAAACTTCTGAATGGTGTTTGGCTGCAAGATAGTTCTATTGATCCTAAGCTTCTGGTAGGATAGTTAAACTGTCATCTTTCAAAAGATAATCAGCCTCCTTAGAGCTCTCTGGTGTTTGAAAAACAGTAGTGGGGGTGTGGATGTGGCTTCACTCCAAAGAAAACTGCCTGTCTGTGTGACTGCAATGGTATAACATGGGAACATGCAGCTGGGGCTTCCATAGTGCTACCTAGTCAGTTCAAGAAAGCAGAAGGAGGGAAGGTGCACAGCGCTGTTTGCACAGGTGTGATACTCTTGAGTCGCTCTATATGTGCTGCAGCGGTGGCCACCACAAGCATAGCAAATCTCATACGACGCAACGTGCTGGACTCTGCACAAACAAAATCAAGCCTTCAGTTCCTTCAGCTGCAGATTAGCTGTAGTGTTGGTTGGAGGACTGTTGTAGGTTGACTGTGGAGTTGATCTGCATGAATGCTGTGGACAGTTTTATGGGAACAATAAGAGTGTCTCTGCTTAGTCAGAGACAGTCCTAAGCATCCAGAAACCCTTGATGAATATGCATGTGGACCAGTGACAACAGAATGACTAAAGCCAGCTAAGCCACTGACTGCTCTAGTCAAAGCCATGACCAAGAGGACAAAGGTACTAGGCAGACTAAGGTTTCTAAAGAAGACCATAGCTGGATATTATTGTGTTTTATTAGATTATTTTAATTTTTTTGACAAATTTTTGATATACTTATTAAGTATTTGACTACCTATAAAAACTCAAACCACTGGAGACTTATATAAGCTGGATTTTTACATGGGCATGCGTTTCTTGAACTGTACTACTAACTGAATGTTAATGTAGAGTTTTTGTTATCCTAACATTGTCAAAAAGAAATAATTGCCATTAAAAAAGCCTTCTGGATTTGCTAGATATGGGGTAACAGCAGTTGTGCAAGAGATACTGGTATAACTTATTCTGTGGTCCAGAGAGTCTAGGGAGTCAAACAGGTTATCTGATATAAATCTGAATATTTAATTGACCCATTTAACAAATATAACCATGTATTATGTACACTTCGAGGAGACAGGCTGATTATTAGGAAATTATCAAATTAAATGGAGACTTACATATTACATTATAACCTCATGATACTTTTCTTGTTGTTTGTCTCCTGTTTTATCAACATAAGACTCTGGATTGTATGTCTATCAAGGCTGGATGACCAAGCTGAGTCCAATAAGAACAGAGACTTAGACCCAAGTGGCAAGTAATGTGGGTGGGATCTGGCTACAACAAATATTTGGCTGTGGATAGAAAGGAGTTAAAAAATGGTCTGATTGTGGTACAAAAAATGAAATGAGAAAACAGGTATATTAATTAAAAAAAAAAAATCCATTCTCCCCAAAAGCCAAAATTCCAGTGCAAGTCCTCGTCTCTCTTCCTCCCCTTACCTACCTTAAAATTTTAGCAAAAGAAGGGAAAGATCATTTGAAAAATTGTTGTTAAGTATAATAACATGTTTTTTCTCTTAATGGTAAGTGACAGCCCTTGGAGGAAAAGTGCCCTCCCTTGGCCAAACCTGAGGAACTCTGGACTAGTGAAACAGAAAGATTTTTGTTGTAGAAAAATATTACTTCTTCTAAGGAAGGTGAAAGTCTTACAACATGAAAGGACTAATCCAATGAAAGAGAAAGAGATCTACTGTAAATGGGACACCCTACCATATGAAGTTCATGAATCCTTTTAAGTTCAACAGGCCTCTTCACTATGGGGTGCAGCTAATCAGAAAAAGCAGAGTGTAATGATGGGAAAGTTTATTATGCTGCATGCAGATAGAAAATTTCCCAAAGAGGAACAAATAGAATGAACAGTAAATAATTTTGGAAGTGCTTTTTTCTTTCTCAGACAATTTATTCCCAGATCACAGAAGTTTATCTGAAATATCATCACAGAAAGGCTAGCTAATTTTTTAATTGTTCACCTTAGGATCTTAGGAAGGTTGTCACAACAAAAGCTTTAATTATGAGGAATGCAAAGGAGTTTAGAAAACCTAAAACATCACAAAGTTTTACAATAAATTATTAAAAGTAATGACAGCAAATTTTCAGGACCTGTCTTCAGAGTTTCAGAGGAACCAAAGTATGAAACTGCTTAACTACTGTGGTATAGAGTGTAACATAAGAACAGTGATACAGAATCTGACACATGCTGATAGTGACCATGGGAAATACTTTGGAAAGAGGTTAAAAATAGGACAAGCATGCAGCACACGAATCCATGTTTCCCTAGCACTTTGTCCCAGTCCCCAAGAAATTTAAATGTCTTCCTAGAAAGATGTGAGATCTTTGAATGTGTTGATTGTCAATGTTTTATGGGTTTTTTCCCTCCACAAATTCACCTGTTTACTTTCTGACACCATGTTGGCTTTTGCCAAAGTTAAGTAAATGGGGTAATAAAAGCCTCCTTTTTCTTCATTCATTTCATAGCCCATATTTCTTGCATTAGAAGTGAAAAACTGCTTCCTACTCATGTCTTCCTTCTCTGTGCCTCTCACAATTTACTGAACTTATTTGTTCTTATTTTTTTTTCTCCCAGTCATCTCTTTTTCAGCCTGCAGAGAGTCCTCAATTTTTTTCTCATAGAAAGCCTGTTCCTAGCCCATCATCCTTGATATCTTATTCTGTGCTTTTTCAAGTTTTCAGATAAGATGGTCAGAGCATACAATGTTTGAAATGTCAGTGCATGAGGGGTTTATGTATGGTATGAGGTATAATCCTTATCTTTATAATCCTCATTTACTGAATAATTATGCCATGATATGCATTTTCTTACACACAGGGCAGTCTGTGTTGTGTCAGTGACCTCTCTGCAATGTGATGTGCCTCTTATTTTTATGAAGCTTCTCGGTTTATGTGGTGAATCATATACATCAGAGGATTCTTCACCAAAATGGAGTTCAAGATTACTAGTTTTAGAAAGAAAAATCTGAAAGTGGGGTTTTAAGACCATACTTAAGCCCTATAGTTAGGGCTTAATGTTATACATGCCCCTAATAACTCATAGTCTATGTCTACATTATTGTATTTTGTGGCTGCTAAACACCCAGATATAGGACTTTTATCCACTTTTGTGCCAGCTCTTCAGTTACTGTTACAAAACATAGAGCAGTCAATCTTGAAAGCATCTTAGCTGGATTATCTGGTCTCCCTTGCTATGAGGGGATAGGACTGGTGTGAAGCACTTATCTCTGAAAAAGTCCTTGGGTTGAAAATTACAACATCCAATGACCTTCATGAAAATCAAGAGGACCTCCTGTTGGTTTTCTTTATTACAGCCCTTAATGTGCTGTAGAAAATATTGGTGTTTGAAAACTGTTAATGTGTAATCTCTGCCAAAAAATCATCAGCATCCTCTGAAATTCTTCCGCCCAAGCATATCATACAGTGATCTAATGTGCTATTTCTAATAATTTCTGCTTAGTTAGGTACACAATAACAATGGCATTACATGTATTCAGTCAAATATTTTTATTCATAGAATACTTATCAAATTTATTTTAGCAGTTTAAATAAGTGAGTTTAATGTCTATTTAGTCAAGCATTACTATAGTGAGGACTTCAGTAGATTAGAAATAAATGAATCCAATTAAAGAACACGTCTGTGAAATTTGATATGTCATAGGCATGAATGAGTTGTTTGCACAGCAACTGTAAAGAAATCATTAATGATTAACTATCTTGAAGAGGTTTAATCAAGGATAAATGGTATAAGACAGTTAAAAATATTTGCATTGAATACATGGAGATTCTGAAATAATAAAAGAATGTTTTACATCAATAGTGACATGGGTACTCTCAGGAAATGTATTTTCTGTTATCTGTGGTGATGTGCAGCCAGGGGCTGAAGCTGAGGGTTAGCTCAGTAATGTTAGCTATTGTGTATTGATCCTTCCAACCAAAAGATTCAATTTAACATGTGAAACAGAAAATATTTTGCCAAATATGTGTTAGTTACAATAGCATATAGTTATCATCATCTTCAGAGCTAATATTCAGCAAAGTTAAGGTAGGGATTCTCAGAAGCAATTGGTGCTGGGCTAAATTTTACTCTATCAAAACAAAAAGTCCCCATGGCAGCCTTGATGGTAAACTCAGGGAAGCACCAAGTGTTTGCTATAGTCCCAGGATATGGGATTCATCCAGTGCAGCACCAGTAGCCTGTGAGAGGGTAGAGAATTGATCCAGATCATTTGGCTACTGGATCAGTGTCATTGGTTGATAAAAATACAACAATTGGTATTCAAGGGGTTTTTTAACACATAAAAATATTAAGAATTCTGAGATGTGAAAATCTAGTCTGGATAAGAGCAGTCGTTGCACTGTTGTTGGTCTGGCTCTCTGCAAAATGGAAATCATTCAAGGGATATGAGAGAACTTAGGTTTATGTGACACTGATTCCTAAAGATGTGCTGCCTAATTGCACTTGCTGATGCACTGGGGTGACATTGACTTTGGAACCAAAGATGGTGAGGCCTGTGGTTTGGAATGACAAACTCTACCTTCAGACTGCTGAAAAATCTGCCTCATCATGATTGTCTAGAGGACAGGATGTTTTATTTAACTTCGGCTGGTAGTGAGTGCATTCTGAGATGAGAAACCAAACATAAAATATATAAAATTTCTCTCACACTAGTTGTCTAGAGGAAATCCTCAGATGTCTGTATTAAGTGACCTATACAGGAAAATTTGTGCTTCAATTTTTCTGAATGTATCAAATAATTGAATTAAACTTCCTGGGTTGTATTTCTTTGTCTTTAAAAGCAAATATGGAAATATGAGATCATGTAAGTGAATCTCATGGCTGGACAAGCTGTAAACTTTGACTCAACAAGATGTAAACAGCCACTGTTGTTAGTGCTATTTATGGAGATAAATGGGTGCCTGGAACTTAATGAAGGGATCTGATACACGGAACTCATACTTCTCTGAGTAGATGTGTGGCTTAGCCATTAGGTGTACTAATACTAAGCAACCACTTGAAAGATTTCTGGAGGGTTTTTCCAGTTAGTTTGGTGAGCAGTAGGACTGGCCTATATGGGACTATTCACTCAAGCAGTTTTAGAAAGGATGTTTGCTAAGACTATCCCAACTACTGACTATGACAACTGAGGCAGGGAGTAACTTTGAGGCCGCACAACTGAATGTCTGCTTAGTTTCACAACAAGCAGTGAGGTTCAATAGGTTTCCCCTCACTTTGTCCTGAAGTTTGGCTTCCTGTACAACCTCAGCGAAACCTTGTTCTGACTGGTTCTGAAAGATGCTAAAGGGATTGCATATGCTCCTCCTCACAAATTGCACGAGCAGACCGAGGCCTTTGTAAACATTTCTGAGACACATTGTACATGAACCAAGGACACAGCAGGTGAAGAAACTGTCTGTTTTGTTGTACCATCTGCTGATTTGGGAAGCCATGAAGACGACAAACAGCCAGAATCTGTTCTCTTTTCACTTATCTGCTGAATGGCGCTCTGTTAGCATTGCATGAGCTGGAGTGTGGAAACGTTAAAAGTCACAGGCATTGTTTAAAAGTAGAAGAATGATATATTGCAGTGTTGTGGTCAGACACACATAAGAAAGTGCCTGATTTTTGCCACCTTCATGTCTGATTTTAGCCAACCTGCAATAACTCAGAAAAATAGACTGAACATCAATGACATTAACACCTTTAGTTTAATCTCATAGTTTTTATTGCTAGACTGGCAGTAAATCTGACAAATACAATTTTTCTGATTTTTAACTAAAATAAATGAAGAATGTGTATGACTCTATCCATAGATTTTTCAAGCAAAACTAGAGGAAATGAAGAACGTACATCATATATTCAATAGAAACAAGAGTGCAACCAATTGTAATTAAACCTTGTTTTCACTGTCATGAACAGTATTTTCTGCTTTGCTTCAGACAGGTGAATGGTTGTACCCTTGATGTAGGAATCCACTGCACTAAGATCACACAATGCTTTTACTCATAGCTTGTACTTCATGAGTTATTTAATATACATAAGGAATGATGTGGGTGTAGTTTATCCAATGTTTGTCAGGTTTTGATGCTCCCATGATACTTTTTCATCCAGTTCTGTAACTCCACATATGAAAACCGAATTTCTGTTAATCTTCTTTAAGGTGTCTAAATTTAGTGTCTTTTGAAGGAATTAAATGTGCAGTAAATGTCTGCCTCTTTGTTGGTTATCTGTGTATTCTCAGTTACTGCACATGTACCTTATTTTTTCTTTCTGGCATGTAATGGTATTAATGTAAAAATATGCTTTTCCTTACAGTTTAACAGAATTTTCCTTGAACTGAGCATTTTCTCTTCTTTTCTGAAGGTTATGTTGTTTATAAATCTGGATATATATAAGATCTGTATTCTTATAAAATTCTTATAGAATTCTATATTCTTAAAAAAGTTTGCCCTTTTTAAGTACTTTTTGATGAATCTGGGTATTTATTCTTCACTAATGGGTGTCATCCTTTTACTTCTTGTTTTGGACACATCCTATTTATCTGCTCTCTCTGTTTGAGAGCATTTTTCAGGGCTTAAGTCCTCTTCCGTTCCATAGCCAACACTGTATTTAGGTAGATAATATTAATATCTTGAAAATTATTTGTGCCTTTAGCAGTCTAATGTTAATGTCTAGTCTCACTTCTATAGTGAGCTATAGTAGTCCCAAACATCACCCTATTAATTGAAGAAACACAATTACAATAAGAACCCAATTTGTCTGTACAGTTTTAGTTTGTTGTGAGCCACTCTGGACCTCCGTCTTCCCAACATTATTTCTGTCAGTGCTGACTCAACCTTTCCTCATATTTTTTCCTTCAAAAAGCCCATATTAAAAAATCCTCTCATTTTCTTTTCATTTTGATGGTGAGCTCTAACCACATGCTTAGTCACCATATTTGTGATAGCTTTTCTGTTTACTGAGAATTCAGGTTTTGTGGTGCTCTGATACTCCCTTACTGGGTTTTTTTGGGGGGTCTGTCTGCTAGTGATTCATTATCTCTTCCTCAAGCTTTGATTAGCTAGACTGTTGCTATCTTGTTTCATATAGTACATTTTGGCCATGGTGGTAGGCAGAAATTGTGTTCTAAAGCTGAATTTTGAGAAGATTTCACATAAGACTTGCAGATTCACCTGCCATCCAGGTCATGTACAAACAGATTGGATTCCTCTTCCAAACATTCTGCTCCTTTAGCCCTTGTCTTTCACCATCTTTGCAGCTTGCTACAGCTAGATGTCTTTAGCAAAGAATGTTTTGTAATCAACTTTCAGATGCTCCATTGCAGAGAAACATAGTTGGCGCAGTCATCGATCCTTGTTTTTTTTGTGGTGCACATGTAGTATACCTATAAATACTTTCAAGATTAGGTTCAATCTTTATGAAGAACACTGAAAGAGCCAGAGACATGGCATAGAGTGGAAATACTTCTGGGAGTTAGATTTGAGAACAAAATGGGAAGCAGCATATTGTAGCAAGGGGATTTTATGCTTTGTCTTCTGAACTTGCTTACAGTGAAGCCTGGTAATCCAGTCTGTAGGTGCCTGATACATTGACCATACCAGCCAGATTCTCATATGGGGAGGAACGACAAGATAGAGGAAAAATAATACAGTTTTTGAACCATGTGCTACCAAAAGCATGTGCATTCATGTTCTCTGAGGAGTCAAAGAGGACCTAGAATTTCCATCCAACTGTGGAAAGAATGGCTGTTTCCCATCATGAAAAGGTGGAGGTCTTCAATGTGTTTCCCTTTGCAAAAAAGCATCACTTTGGTCTTGTCTGGATTCAGTTTGATCCATCTGTTCTTCATTTAGGAGCTAATTTCCTGTAGTTATTCTGATGTTTTATAGTGATGATAGTTGCATCAGAAAATGAGATAAATAGTAGATTGTCAGCAACATACTGTTAGCAATTGAACACATGCCATATCACTCTCTCTCTCAGCAGTCTCATGTAGATAGATGTAGATTGTATGGATCCCTGTGGGATCCTGAAGGTGAGGACCTTGGAGGAAGAGGCTCGTATCCACCACTTTTTAAAATTGTACGTAGAACACAAGATGCTGTACTGGTGTGTGGCTGTTACTGTATAATAGAGGATTCAGGTGTCTGAGAATAGGAATGTGGAGATTATAGTTCCATGTTGGTGAAAGTTTTATAAATTCCTTTAGGAAGTTGTCAGAATTTCCAGCTGTAGTTTGTATATCACTAGGAGTCCTGCTTTCTCTAGTCTTTTGTCTCACAGTGCATATGGATACACTCAAAAATGTTTTAATTTCTTAGTGGAACATCTTTTGCGTCTGATATTGAGGCCACTGGACCCCTTCTTCATGTTTTCATTCTTTTTTTTTTTTTTTTAACTTCTGGTATCTATCTTAGGCAGTTGCTGATGGTGTTCTGGTATCTCTCTTGGTTGTTCTGAAGGGCAGCTCTTCTAGGACAGGGTTGAGATGGTATTGCATCATGACTCAGTGATGAAAAAAGTCTGGTATTTCATCTGCAAAGAGAGCACAGGAGACTTCTTTTTCTAAGGGAAAACTTTGCATCTGGCAGCAAGAACTTCAGGTAGTTTTTTATTATCATTTTTTATGAAGTTACTGTCTAAGCAACTGGCTGCAAATACAAGCTCATGTTGTACATTCTAAGGTGTGGCGAGCCCTCAACATAATAACACCAAGAACATAGAAAAGTAACACAGAATGGCATGCAAGGTTTTGGTAAGTCTGGTTTGACTGTTTTGTTCGGGTTTTTTTCTGCTTCCTGTGATCTAGGAACATTGTAGAGAGTGGTCTCTATATTCTTGAATGCTTGGCCCTTACAA
This sequence comes from Pycnonotus jocosus, assembly GCA_013400435.1. Taxonomy (NCBI): domain Eukaryota; kingdom Metazoa; phylum Chordata; class Aves; order Passeriformes; family Pycnonotidae; genus Pycnonotus; species Pycnonotus jocosus. The sequence goes on along the minus strand of VWYP01002427.1, from coordinate 43,531 downwards.
ATACAACACCAGACAAGCAATGTTGGAAGGATAGTGTGGTCTGAATACCAGAGTAGTACTTCTCCCAGTGTTTTAAAACTTTTTCACTGACACAAGAAAGCACAGATGATTACAGAGTGGCAAAAGCAGAGATGGGAAGTTAATGGCAGGAGCACAGAGCTATGGGTTCTCCAGCAAAACGAAAGGTAAAAGGGTTGGTAGGGTCAAAACCAAAATACATCCTCCTCATACCCCTAAGGCTCTGAAAACTTACCTACTTAGTTTTGATTAATTTTACTGTCTGGTGGTAATATTTTCTCCATCCGACACTGAGAATACAGGACCCTTCCTCTTCTTATAACCAAATAGTCAGAGGGAGTGTGTATATCAGGATGAGACTAACAGTTTTTTCAGGGCTATTGATAGAATCTCCTGCATTCTGGCAGTTAAGTATGAAGATTGTTTGACATCTTTTTTGTTTCATATAAGATGGAGATACTTTCCTAGGAATCAGTTATGAAGACAGATACTTTGCATATCAATTCAAGGTGTCTGGATGAAAATTTTGAGGGTAACCACAGGAAAGATTATTAATGCTTTCAAAATATGTGGATGGGCCATACCTGTCAAAGAGGCCAAAACAAATCCCCATACTCAGGCGCTTTCACTGCAGACAGGATATTTGAAATGCAGATATTCTAGCAGAGGTCTATCTCTATTAAAGCCAAAATTTGAAGAAATTACCTCATTAAGAACTAATTTTGCATTATAAACACTGTTTATGCTTGACAAATCTCTGTCTGCTATGGACTGGAAGCAGCATAGGCAGTGCAATTCTAATGTCAGGGATTTACTTTCATGTGTTCCATATACACAGACACATATACATTGTCTGCATTGCCAAAAACCCTAAGCCTTCTCAACCAACAAGTTCACTTTTTTATCAGATGAAAAAAAAACCCCAATATTGTAGAACTGTGATGAATTAATCTGTTAGCTATGCATGTTTATCTGTGGCTGCTGTGAAATAAGATTCATCCTATTTCACTTTTATCAGTGGCTTATCAAGTTTACTCTTCTATCCCTGATTTTTATCTGAAAAGATTTCAATGTACTAAGCTGTAATATGCTTAGGCTGTGATGAAGTTTCTTTCTAAAAATGTTAGACTCACAGCTTACACATTGATATTTGTGTGATTGTAGACCAAGATATTGTTGCTAAAATTAGGTAAATAATTTATTGTAAATATAATTCATTAAGTGTTAACCTTTAGGTTTAGATTGGGTATGGGATAATGTGTGAAAGAATATGTTGCCTTCTTGATTGGTTAAGAGAAACATTATTCTTCCTTAATCCCTGACTTCTCTACTGATAACACAAAGGAAAAAAAAAAAACAAAACCCTTCCTCTTTTCCTCCAGGTAGGTAGATCAGGAAGAAGGTCTTGCTTTGCTCTCTTTTAATAAATCATTGTCAGAATAGGTTCCGTATGACTACATGAAAGCTGGAGAGCTCATTTGTTACTCCCCCGGGTATCAGCAGACATGCAGATGTGTACAGAGGAGTGCAGTCCAATGCATGTGCCCTCGTTATGCTTAGTAAGACATTGTGAACAGTGCCAGTTTTCCTTACTTTTATGTATTCTCTAGTTTGAAGAAACTAATGCCAAACTTCAAAAACTGACATTATATATAGCTCCCTGTAGAAAACCTCTATTATTTTGTGAGTGAGGGACAGGCTATTTAAATCACAAGATTTATATTTATTCAGCTATTTTCTTTGACTGGTTAACTGGTATAAGAAACTAAAAATGGATGAATAAACACTCATAAGACCTGTAGAAGAAGAAAAAAAATTTAAAAATTTACAAAATTGCCTGAAACTTCTTAAATGATGAAAAACAACCTTAGAGATCAAGTGTTTTCCATTAAGAATTATTTTGTTCAGTTTATTTAGTCATCTGTGTAGGCTATGTGCTCCCCACACACACACATGTGAACACACACACACATAATGCACACATGGTAAGTTTGCAGTTGTATGGTTACGAGAGTTTTGAGGAAAATGTATCCTATTTACTGCTTAGCTGTGTGACCAATGTAGAACCGTGATACAAATCTCAGAAATATCCATCCCATTGCTTTTTATTACTGAAGAAAGTAGATCAGGATGATAACAGCTGGATGCAAAAAGCAATCATATTTTCGGTATAAAAATAGTGCTATTCCTTAGTAAGCTACACTCCATAAATGTGTTAGAGGGATATACTGGATTGCCCTGGATGGTTTTATTCTTTTTTCTTAAAAGCATCTTTTGCTTCCACCCCCCACTAAGAAGAAAGAAATGTTTCCCATTAAGACATGAAGTGAGTTTGTTTTTCACTTTTGCCTTTCATATAGGGATACTGAATATAAAGGACTACAGCTCTCCCTGGATCAGGTCACTGCTACCAAGCCGGCATTCTCATACGCAAATTCAACTCCGACCATAACGGATAATAGAAAGGGAAGCAAATCTCGCCTCTCGAGCACAAAGTCAAAATCAAGGACATCACCGTATCCACAGGTAGCTGTCGTTGAAAAACTAAATTAAATATTTTTGATTATCTTGATTTTGACTGCTACTTTACCCAAGTAATTAGAATGGACCAAAGAATGTGTTACTCAAAGGGAATAAAGGACAGGAGGTTATACAAGCTTGAGAAAGGAATACGTTCCTTTAAACAACTTTTAAAAAGCTGGAAACATTTATGCTTCAGCATGCATAATAAATCATTATCAACAACAATAGCAGCACAGGGCTCAGAGTTAATGAGAAGCGGACAGCAGGACAAGTGAAAATGTTGGTTTGGAAATATTTGATTTGAGAAGACTGTGAGTTCTGCCATTTGAGAAATCTTGCCTTTTCTTACTTGGTCTTTACTAATTCCAACAAATCTAGAAAGCTGACAGATATTTGATAGCAGTTAACCCTGAAATTGTAATAAAGAGGAGTGAGTTTTGATGAGGGAAAGCAGTCAGCCAACTTGTTGAACTGGAACAAGAAAATATCTTTTTTTTCTGTGTGTAAAGCTTTGAGAGGAAGAAAACAGTAGGAGGTGGTCATTGGCATCAGTAGACTTTGATTTCCCAGATTTCATTTTCAAGCCTAATGTGTAAGGAACGTGTCTGAGCTTGGAGAACGGACCAGACTCAATTGAGTCTGTGAACTGAAACTTACACAATACGTTTATGCAACTGGTTTCTGCAGGCAATGTCACAGCACTTGTATCCTTACACTATCAAACTTTTAGCTCAGAAAACATGTTTGGTAAAATAACCATGATGTTTACTAATGATACAAGTCCTACTGCTCTTATGCCTTTACAAAAGAGGATATAAATGGATATATAAACAAACTGGATATAAATGTATGCATTCACGATGTAACATTGAAGAGTTATGTATTTTTAAAGAGTCTAATATTTAGTACAATATTTAGTAAAATATTTAAGAGCCTCAATATTTAACTGATAATGACCTTCATAACTACAGTTTCTCTGCAGGCACAATGTTTTCTAAACAGACCTCTAAGAGTATGCAATGTGATCCCAAATGTCTACATCGCTTCCTTATTTTCTTCCTTTTTCCTCTCAAATGTACCAAGGATAAGAATTTAAGTTAAACGACATCTGCTTTTGGCACAGGAAACATTTAATTGAGCATTTAGATATGAATTCCTAATTTTAAGAATCTAACTTTTGTCAGAGGTTATTCTAGCTAACTTTTTCATGCATGTTTCTGTGAGTTGTTAAAAAAGCCTTTTTCTTGAATGCCCTACATCAAACAGTTGTAATCAAACTGTTTAAAAGAATTGGGGAAGACAAATACAAATAATTCTAAATTTAATTTTTTAGCAATATCTTTTATATATTTCAATTACATTTCATCTTACCTTATATAGTTCTTTCCAAAGTATTCATTTGCTAGCAGGACAATTGCAGCTGAAGACTTGTTATCCTTCCATATCTATCTGATTTCTGAAAGTATGATCTCCTTATTCTTTCTGTCACCAGAAAAATTACTGAATGAGCAGTGCAGCATTGTGACTTTTGGTTTGTCAGGGACTGCTGTCTGAAAGTCCAGGGTGCTTAGTCTCCACTTTCATTTTGCATCCTCATTACCAGCTGCCTGATATTAAAGTCACATATTTCATCATTCAAAAAGAAACAGTCATGTTAGTGCCAATATCTTGAAAAATGGTCATACCATTCATTGCAGCCCATCACCACAAGTAATGCTGGCAGCTTGGCTTTGCCTCCCTCTCATCCTTCTCCACCACTGAATAACCTGTTGAAAGACTAAGGGAAGCTGTTGTGAAGAACATGCAGCAGGTGGTACAGCTTGTGTCCCTCAGTCTCCTGCCCATGTAATTTGCCAGTCAGTAGAGGAGAATTAGAGTGTGACTTAAAAGTCACAGCTGAACAGCCAGGTCACGGGTTTTGGCTTACACAGGAGCCTGAGCTGAGGTGAGCAAAGGAAACAGGAAGTTTGTTAGTAAAATAATGGCAGTGGGCAAAATACTTCTTAAAGTCAAGGGCACTTGAGTCAAGATTTTAAATGTACATAATTTCTTTCCCACTTTTTCCTTTTGTTTTTTCTTTTCTACTTACCATTTACTTTGTTTCTCTCTTAAACAGAAAAAAAAAATCATATGCTTTATTGGATGCTGACTGAGAATCCTTCACCTTGCCAGCTGTGTGTCTCTAAGATAGGTACACAAGATGTGAACAGTATGAAAATTATGCTAATTGATTTCAGCTGAATTTTTGCTACTTAGGACAAAAAGTAGATGTTTCAGTCATCTAAGACAGTGTTGATAGATTTTTTCCTCAAATCTTATGCAAAAGCAAATATAAGATAGTGTGGGTCTTGCAGACTCTTGAGTAAAACTGAGTTCATTAAAGTGGTGGCATTGGTCAGCATGTGATTAACACTGCATGCTGTTAGTATCGTGGGCTAGTGGGTTCTGTGAAATCAGCCTTGGGCAGGGGAAAGGCAAGCAAAGAGGAGAACAGCCCAAAATTCGTGTCCCAGTAGAATTTGCTTAGAGAGCTTAAAGAGTACTTTCCTAGTCTTCTACCACCAGAGAGGTGCAGAGCTGAAAGAGATAGTGGGGGAAAAAAACCCCCCAAAACAACCCAACAATCAGGCAGATGAAGATTTGATGAATATTTGTAGAAAAAGGAAATTGTGAGTTGTTGAGATGCCTGCTGCCCAATATAATCATCATCATCATCAGTGTGAGGGCCTCCCAAAATCTAGCCCTTTACCTTTGTGTTCCCAAAAACTAGCCCAGGACCTCATTTATTCCATACACAGGCAATAGCAACAAGACTTGAAAAACATTTTAATTATGATTTTTTGAACTGCTTTGGAGTTTAACGCCCCATTAATGATGATTGTATAAAAAATATTTAAATTGCCTGTTGTCTGCCTGCAGTGTTTCATGGTGAGATCTGGATAAATTTTTATTGCTTCATATCTCATCTTAGTTCTTGGATAAAGATTTTATATATACATATATAAAGCTAAAAAACACACATACAATTAAGGAGGTACCTAAGAGCTGTTGGATGGAGGCTTTGGTGTGTATTACAGCATATATAATTTTTTGAAAAAGGTGTATATTATAGGTATAAGTATTTATTAATAGGAAGGTATACAGATATATATTAGTACATCAGTTTTCAGAGATATATTTATTTTATATCTCCTTTAGATGGATAATTTGGATTATTTCTGCAATCTATCTCTATTTGGACATATCATCCAATGGGGTAAAGATAACAGAATCAGGCTGAATTCTAGCCAGCCTGGGTTTTGTTTTAATTTCTTCCTGTAGCCTAAAGCTTTGGCAACTTCTAGTGGGTTCAAAAGCAAAGCAAACCCCTCTTTTTATAGTAAACATAACTCCTGGTCTGGTGAAGAGTCACCAGCAGTGGGGGTTATTTTAATGGACATGCTGTATTACTTTAATCTAAGCTTTTCACCATCTGTTGTGCCTATAATAGTGAATGCAAAAAGAGCATATTTTACATTTCAGGATTACATTAGTAAAATGTAAGATAAAAGTGATTTAAAAGCATGCATATGTTCTTAGTACAATGCAGCCTGCCTTTGTGATGTTTTTTTCCTCATGGTTCAGACACAAATCAAGAGAAAAGCTGCTAATGCTGATGTAGTGAAAGTTTTTCACAGAAAAGAGGACTCTGTGAGGGTTTCACCATATATTTAATGTTTAAAATGATAAAAACCCGAGTAGGCTGCCAGAAAATTATATATCTGTTGTTTGAACATCTGGAGTGGTGTGTGGAACAGGCTGATGTTGCTGTGTATGACAGGATGAGTCCTCAGGCGGGTGAATGTAGGAATGGAAGGTCAGGCAAAAGAAAATCACACAAGAAATATTAAATTGTCTACTGACCTAATACACTTCCATCGGCTCTCATAAAGTAAGCTTCCTTAGACACGGAATTTATATCTTCCTATTCCCTTGTCTCTTTAGCCCTCTTGAAGTTTTTCTTCAAATGAAAATGCATCAGTGGTGGCCCACAGGTCTTTTTTTTTGTCAGTGCTAATCCTGCTGGTGTGCTCTCACTGTGATTGTACACTGGATTACTGCTCTAGAAGACATTTCTAATTTTCAGAGGTGACGATTCAGTTTCCAGGAACCAGCTGGAGGATGATTTAATTTATATTTTATTCTTTTTATGCTAGATGACAATTCAGAAATCAGCTGAAGGGATTTCAAGTGTTGCCAATTTGAAGTTCTTTATCACTATTTGCTGATTAAATTTTGTCAAAACCCAAAAGTAATAAATTAGTTTTGCCTTCTGACTCCTGATAGAACTCAGAGAGCAGAAATTAGAAGAAAATAAAATGTTTCTGCTGAGACATGCCTGGGACTGAATAAAAAAAAACAAACTGATTTTAATTTGTCATAATTTTCATTAAATCTTATTCAATTTTTATGGTCTTTCATCACTTGACATATGGCAGCCTAATTCTGACTTGAGAGATAGTGTTTCCACTCCCATTTCAGTAAAGCAATATCTTTGATCACCCTTTCATTTCTCCCCCCATCAGCATGCCACACATGCCCATATTTGACGTCTCCACCTGTCAACATCAGATTCCCAGAAGAGGCAGTGGTTGGACTGCAGCAGTGGAGGCAGCCTGAGGATGTCAAATAGAGATGTGGCTGGCTTTAAAGGGAGTTAGACATATTTTTGCCCTGTGTCTGCTTATGTTGTACCTTAGGAGTAAGAAGTCATATCAAACCTTCGCAGAAAATGTGGGCCACAAAAAATTGACTGCGTTAATTCAATTCTGTCCATGGCCTAGCAGCTGCCACGGGTCAGATCTCAAATAATCTTCATTTACATCAAGTACAAAGAAGATGAGTCAAGTATTGTTGGTCTTGATACATGTTATATGACATCACACATTTCTAAACATACACTAAACATAAACCCTTTGAGATAATTTCCTTTTCTTTAAGAAGAGCGCACAAAGGCCTTTTGTGATTAGGTTCAAGATAAAAGCAGAAATTGCATCATATTTCATATTTCACCATATTTCAGTTAAATGAAGATATTCCCTTCAAGAGAAGCTATGTTGGACTGAAGTGTCCTTAGAAAAAGAGAACCAATAGAAGAATATCTAGTAGAGCTACAGGAAATTAGGAGTTTTCAGTTTGAAAGATTCTCTGGCATTTATTATAATAATAAATAGTCCAAAAAGAGAAATTTCATTATAATATTATTGGAAATTATTTTTTTCCTTGTCCTCCTCATGAAAGAAATACATACAAGGAGTTTTGTTTTTAATAAGAAAATATATGAACTCTTGACTTTTCTATATTTGCATTTAGGCTTATCTTATATAATGTTTCTGCTTAACTTTTAAAGTTAAAAAAATCTGGTTCATACAAGTCAAATCCAAAAAGAGCATTAAAAATAGTTTTAAAATTAAAAACAGATTAAAATATAGGGGGTTTTTTTTGATTTTCATTCTAGATAAAATTTACTAACTGTTAATCTTGTTAATAATTTTTTTTTTTTACTGGAAACTTTATTTTAACTACACATTTTTGTAAAGAAGCTTACATTAATTCAGCTGTTATTTATGAAGGTGTCTTTGTGATTAAGCAGTTTGTAGATGTTAGATCTGAAAGGATAATAGGAGGGACAGATGCTCCTGTTGATCACATAACACTGTGGTGGCTGAATAAAGCTCCTAGTTAGTGTGTGTTGAGTTACTGGCATTTAAAAGAACCCTTTTGTGGCTCTGTAACTATCTAACCTTCATGAAAATTCATGTTTGTCCTTTCATCTGTAAACCTTTGTGATGAGTATCATGGTACTAACTTTCTGACCTCCTCCATGTCTACTGGTAGGCTTGTAGCCCATGGATATTCTTCTGACAACTAATAACAAAATATAATTGACTTCCTCAAAGGCATGACCCTTTCCTTGTTTCCTTGAAATAACCTATCATGTTCACAACCTAAACAGTATTCACAAGTATAAACTGGAATACTGAAGAAATGCCCAATTAAATGCCAAAAACTCGACTGATGTTGCACAGATGGTTTAAGTTTCTGTAAGTCAAACATCTGGTCGGTACTTTCGATTGGTAAGTGCATAAAACCTTGATCCTGGCTGATAATGAGGAGTTTCATAGCAACTTAATCTAATGAAAAGGAAGGTAACCTTATGTTAGGCCTATTAAAAGAAAAGGCAGAGTGGGCATATGGAAGGTGAGTGATGGAATGGGAGAATTCCAAGGTTTCATGTTGTAATACATTGATTTGTGACATGAGTGTGTAGTGCTGAAGAGGTGAGCATGTACAGCTTTGGTCTCATCCCAGTCCATAATCATGGGTGAAATTGATTTAAAAATGTTCCGTGAAGTTTGACAGTTACAATAAATAAAAAGATTTAAAAATGAGAGAGCTAAATCCTAGGAGGTTTAATAAACATTCTTTTCCTTTCCCAAAAGGTATCTAAAAGTTTGAAGCATTCATTATTAATATCTAGAAATCTGTGACATTTAACTTAACCCTTACTTCTCTCTAAACAAATGCTCATGTTCCTATTCTGACTAATTTTCCAACTACCTACTAGTTGCTTTTCTGTGTTGGGAGGGCCCTGCTTCAGTGAGGGTGAAAAAAGCTCACTCTGCCTGCTTTGGTTAGCAGTTACCTTTACTGGCAAAGAGTTTCTGGATTTTCCTTGTTCCCATATTGCAATAGAGCTGGGATTTTTAGGTTCCTACATATCTGCCATCACTTTAGAACTTTACCTTATAGAAATGTTGGTAGTGCAGAATATACAAGCTTTCTTTTCCCTACTAATAAGAGGAAGGAAGTTCAAAGATATAACTCCAGGTAAGAAAAAAAAATCAACAAATAAAATGTGAGGAAAAGAGTGAACCTTTAGGAAAAAACCTCCAATTTGGTTTCAATTTGACATGTGAGAATGCTCCAGGAGCAGTGTTATTTCAGTCCCTTTTGGAAGTGTTTTGCTGAAGTGCACTGGAGCACCTTGGCTGAGCATAAGCACAGCTTTCAAAGCAACAAGAAAAACCTGGACATACTAAAAATATATTGAATTGCAACATCGATGTTGCTGGGCCTAATATTACACATCATAAAGGAGATGGCTGTTAAGGGCCGACATGGGATGTTTTAGATTTTCATGAGGTCTGTCCTGTCATCTGTGAGCTCATTACAGGGTGTTGTACAGGAAAGGACCAGGAGCCCAATCAGAAGGTGCAGACATGCGGGCACACTAACAAAAAACACGCTACCACATACATACTCTGCCTTCCCAGTGCCTTTACTTGCAGATTTCACCCTGGTGTGGTAATTTTCATGCCGCTTCTCCTGTTTTGCAGTATTCTGGATTTCACACGGAGAGATCTGAGTCTGACCATGAGAGCCAGTGGGGTGGGAGCCCCCTGACGGACACGGCTTCTCCCCAGCTCCTGGAGCCTGTGGACAGGCCGAGCTCCCAGCACCACGACGTCTCCTGTGCCTACAGGCAGTACTCAGACCGCAGCGCGCTCTGCTACGGCTTCGCGCTCGACCACTCCAGGCTGGCTGATGACACGCATTTCCACACTCAGGCCTGTGAGGGAGGCAGATGCGAGGCTGGCCGCTATTTCCTTGGCACGCCGCAGCCGGGAAGGGAGAGCTGGTGGGGCTCTCGTTCAGCATTGCCTCTGACTAAGTCGTCCCCTGAGAGCAGAGAAGCGTATGAGAACAGTATGCCCCACATAACGTCAGTGCACAGGATCCATGGTAAGACACAACAAGGATTTGCAGAAGCGACACCATCTCAGCTAAAGCAGTATGGCAGAAACATACAGCTGTTTGTGTGAAAGATGGAAAACGAGGTGCTTTGGATGTATGTTCTTGTCTCAGAGATTGCATCTGTGGAAATGAGGAATACTTAAAGTTCAAGTTGAGTTGAGTTTTATAGTCTGGTTTATATGAAGCAAAATATAATTTTGCCATATTTTCATCAATCTGTGACATTAAGGTGCAAACACGTGACTGGGGAGATTTTAAGCATGACCTTAAAAATGAAAACAAAATAATCCACTTGATAGAAAAGTAGTTTTTATCTGACTTAGGATCAAGACATTTCAGATGGAATATGTTTAGCAAAATACTAGAGCTAAATCCAAGCTAGATATTAAAAAAGTTTGAAAGCTGTTGGAGAAACTGTTCTCCAAGTGATTTTTTCCCTACTGGTTGTTCCTAGATTCTGTATGATTTGATGTTTATTTAAAGTTGGCTATTGAAATTAATGGTTGTTTTTGGTTTCAGACCTTTATCCTCAATAAAAAGCCAGTTTGAATCTCTCCATCCTTTCAGCACCAAGCTTGAAATTTTGTTTAGTTTCTGACAGATTACAAACTCAGTGCATTAGCACATTTTCAGAGGCTGAAGCTCATAAAAAAACACAATGAAAGCCTGATACTGGGTTCGCAAAAGTCCAAAGGTCCTTGGTTTTAAAATTATAGGCTGAGTCTTGGAAGACAGTGACAGGCCCTAATGTCAGAATTCAAGGTTTTAAGGATAGATGCAACATAAAAACCACAGTTTTTCTACAAAATAGTCTATCAAAATAAATGTTACCTCTAAAAAACTCAGAAAAGCAGATTACATTAGTGCTATTCCATTGATCTGCAGAACAAGGCTCTGTAAACAAAAAAGAACTGTTCTGTTTTGCTCCAGTGTGAGGAAAATTATATCGAGATTTTAAAAAACCACCCCAAAATTAAATAGCAAGTACTAGGAAATATAATCAGAGAAAAAACAAGAAAGGAAAGGAGCGGAAAGTTTTGCCGATGAGCACTGTTCGCAACTTGTCCTGTGAGAACATGCTTCCTTCCTTGTGTCTGTTCTGTACTTCTGTCCTATTGTGTTTTTCTAGCTTTTTCTTCTCATTAAAAGGAGAAACTAGCAAAGTACGATAATTTGCTGGAAAATTTTATGCATAATTCTTGCTGAGTGTAGAAATATCATACCAAGGTACAAATGGAAAAGGATTAGATATTAATTCCATACCTCTATCAAGAATAATTAACGCAAATGTATAATATAATTTGGTTTTAGTTTGTTGTTTGGCTGCAGGTTTGAGGTTTTTTTAATATCAAGTGTTAGATTTTTTCAGTAGGTCTTCATCTTTGTGTAGATTTGAAGAAAAAAATCTGACTAGCCCTGGCATTTTCGGTCCAGCTCCTAAGAGGATGTGAAGGATAATTCATGCCCGTGATACTCCACAGTACAGTATTTCCCCAGCAGTGGCAGGATATTTTTATTGTAAAGGCCCATCACTGATTTTTCTAGTGAACACTGCAATGTAGTGTTAGTTCTCTGCAACCCAAACAGATCTGTATGCCCTGACCCAACACAGAACAGAGGAAACTTCATGGGCTAGTCTGAAAATGGGTTTGCTTTGAGGAGTACTGTCAGCCAACCTAATGAGCTTCATCCTCAAAGAGGACTTTGTGTGTGCCAAGACAGAGGCATCGATAACTAACATGTGCAAGTCTCACATATGCCTTCCCGCAGGAATGTATCTCAGCAAATCAAGCCCTTTATCATAATGTTGACCATTTAGGTTTTGGGGCCACTCACTTTCTTCCTGGTGAGGACTGACAGGTATGATTCTGCCCTTTCAGCTACTTGCAAGCTGAACACCTTCTCTGATATGTATATTGTTCTTATTTTTTTAAAGAGAGGTAAGAATGTTGTAATATTTTCCCATTTCAAAAGCAAATATTTATGTATGGGGATATGACATCACATTTTACAGTGTCCCTGTCTAGCAGCTATGAGTTCTCGAGCTTTTGAAGAGGAATTCCTTCATTACTTGTGGTTATATCTTGTTGTGTAACCCTCTATATAACCAGAAGTTATTTCTCAATGCTTTCTCTGTTTTAGCTCCTAGCTGTATGTTTGTAATTCCATGAGATTTTTATTTTCACCATGGCCCAAATTCACTCAGATGTTGTTGATGCAAAGAGGTAGTAAGGGGCCAGGAACCTGAACACTGGCATCGAGGGCACTTTGACATGCCCTTGCCTGGCCTCTAGCTGCTCTGAAAGATAGAGCTGATTTAGAGTTTGTGCCATATCTGCAGGGCTTATGCAGGTGCTTGGTTACCCAAGAGTATATCAGGTGGCACAGATACCTGTGTTGAGGTGCTTAGATCTCTCAGTATATTTTCAGCTGTGTTACTTGTTTCAGGTGGAGACACTGGAAACTAGAGTCTGTCGCTGAAAAGCATGGAGTCTTTTTTTGGTGACTGTTATGACTTACCTCTGACTTGATTTTCTATGTGTGAAATAAGGTTCAGATTACATGTTCTTCAAGATCACTTGCCTCCTTAAGCCTCAGTGCTTGCTTAAACCTCCTTTCTCTCTTTCCTAGGAAGAGGACACTGGGATGAGGACAGTGTTGTTAGCTCACCTGATCCTGGCTCTGCCAGCGAGTCAGGTGACCGATACCGTGCCGAGCAGTATCAGAGCAGTCCGCATGAGCCCAGCAAAATTGAAACTCTAATAAGAGCCACCCAGCAGATGATTAAAGAAGAAGAAAACAGGCTACAGCTGCGGAAAACCACTCCTGACCCACTGGTCTCCATTAATGGCACGGGGAAGAAGCACGCTATCTGTTTTGCAAACTACCCTCAGCAGCAGCTGGCAGTGGACGTCTGCCGCGTCCCAACTGTTGCCAACACTCCTCCTTGTGAACATATCCAGCAGCGAGATGGAAAGATCATGAGCCCACACGAAAATGACTATGACAACAGCCCCACAACTCTGTCTAGGATAAGTAGCCCCAGTTCTGATCGAATATCAAAATCTAGTTTGGTACTTGCTAAAGACTACCTGCATTCAGACATGTCCCCTCATCAAAACCAAGGAGACCACCCAGCAGCCTCTCCAAATTATTACAGCTCCCACAGGCAGTACTTTGATAAGCATGCTTACACACTAACTGGATATGCCCTGGAGCATCTATATGACACTGAAACAATTAGAAACTATTCACTAGGCTGTAATGGATCCCACTTTGATGTGACTTCTCACTTAAGGATGCAGCAAGATCCAGCACAAGGACACAAGGGAACATCTGTTATAATAACCAATGGAAGCTGACACTTTTTTTTCTAAAAATTTTTGTGCTTTAAAAAATGACCTTTAAGATCTAATTGGAAGATATTATATGTTTTCATGCCCTTGTCCTTACCAGCATTTCCCACACCACAGTGCACTAAAAAGAAGAACCTAAGGTTTGGGGGAATAAGTTAGTTAAAACACATTACTTAAAAAGAAAAAAAAATGCACTGGCATGCAGGGTTAGAGTAAATGGAGCTAAACTCAAAGTTGGTGCCATGCATGCTGAGAATGATAGAAGAGGTCCAGGCAGGAAGTGCTTGTGGCAGGCTAGCAGAGCAGTTTATCCACATTGTGTAGGAGGTGTTTTTTGGAAACTCTGCCAAGGGCAGATCTTCTGAACTGCACAGGTACCAGGCAACAGAACTGCTATACATGCTTTTTACACAGGAAGCTGGGATGTGTTCCTTTGAAATACACAACAAAATGTGTACTTCTGGAGATTTGTTTGCTCCCCAAAGGCCAAGCGTGCTATGCTGCTGTGTGGTATAAAGCATCCATGGCTGACCTATATAAAATCAGAAAACAGAGAAAGAAGAGAGACCTCCTCGAATCATTATGTCCTTGTGTACTCACAAACATAGCTATTTACATGTGCTTGATTTGAAGAGTCCTTATGATTAGTATGATCAAACATTTGCTTCTACCATATTAAAATGAGAGGGGCGTTCTCACTGTAGTTTTGAGAAACGCAGAGGGCTTGCTTGTCTTGCATCTTGTAGAGATGGGAGATGGTTCTTGTGTTTTTGAAAGGTTACCCATGGTGGGTAGTGGAGTGAAACAGAAGAAAATTGCCTGGAGAAACAGGAAAAACAGATTGGAATTAAGAGTGGTCCAAGATAAACAGTTAACCATGTAGCTATATATGCCATTTAGTAATAATTATAAAATAAGTAAAAGAGGCTGAGTAATTAAGAATTAATTTAAAACACAGAAGGAACTCAATAGAATCATAGAAATATTGCTGTAAAATACAAATGCAGTTGCATAAATGTAAAAATACATAAGTCAGGAACAGGTAAAAACCATTTGGCTGTTTGTCTAACTTCTGATCAAATTTTGGAGTAAATAAAGAGAGTATAGAGTACCATAACTACTCTGTCTGAAACACAGTGAAGTAATAGGCATGACCTTGATAAAGAAATATGAATTCTCTTCTTGATTGCAGCAGATAATTTAATGAATATCAGAAAATATTATGGATACTAAAATCAGGCATATGTGCATTAAAAAGTAGTGGGAAATCAGTGTTCCAAGGAATTAATTTGTATTAAGAATGCTGGTATTATCAGAGCCTGTCCTAGAGTTATACAAGACATCAAAAGAGACAGAGGAACTTTTTTTTAAACTCTTAATAACCTCGTGAACAAAGAGACTGATTGATTGGAGAAGAATAAATGCAAACATATGCTAAAAATGCAAAATAGGGCATTTGTAGTCACAGTTGCTAGACCTGTTCTTTTTTGTATGGCATTAATATGGTCCCAAAGTTGACTGCAACAGGAGGGACCACTGCTCCCTCTTATGCCAATGTGGAGGAAAGGGGACCTGAGGTGGTTACTGAAATGAGATTAGCTCTAAGACTAGCTTAATTTGTAACATTCAGAAGCTCAACATATGGGACTAAGTCATCAATGGGACTAAATATAAACCAGCATGCTATGGGTGGGTTAAAAATACTGTTTCCAAATAAAACTAATCAGAAGCAAAAGCTAAATAATAACATTATGAGCCACGTAAGTAGAGATGTACTTGAAAGCAGAGGAAATTACCTCTCTGAACTTGGAATACTGTGTATAGTCCCGATCACTCCAAAGCAGATTGTGAATCTTGAATTGAGTAGTACCTTACTCCATAAGCAAGCTTTGTTAACTGCAGTGTGATGGCTCCTGGTGAAATGCACGTTGAACACAAGGGAGAACAACAGTCTGGTCTTTATTATCTAAACCTCGTAACAGAAAAGGTGGAGCACAGCTCAGCAAAAGATAAAGAGACCGAAAGATCTAATAAAAGCTTTAAATAAACTGGATCTGTCATCTTTGTAAAGGAAAAGAGTAAGGGGTAATGTCACTGATGTGCACCAAACTCTGCACAGAGGAGAGATAAATAAAGGTCTAAAACTATTTGAACTAGCGGCAGAAATGAGAGGCAGGGCATTGAATGATAGCCAAGGCAAAATGAGAGCAAAATGATTTGGCAAGAAGTTTATTTGACTCATTGCCAAATGGATAATGAAGGTCATAAAGAGAAGCAGATAGAGATTTTGTTTATTTTAAGATAACATCAAGGCAAATAATTGAGGCAAAGAAAAACACTGACAACTGTTAACTCAGAGGAAGAAATGGACCAAAATGGGACTTCTTTCAGCCCAACAATTGTATATATTCCTAAAGCATGGGAATAAGAAAGTATTTTTGATAAATTTAATTCTGGATACATATTTATTTCACTTGTTCCTATGAATGATATGAATAAACTTGTACTTGGAGTCTCATTTTACAGTATTAAAATACAATTTGCAAAGTGAATCAGAATAGAGGTACATGATATCATATTATCCCCACAAGTACATATAGAACCATGCCTAAGTGTCAATATTATTTTGTACTAGAAAAGAGTCTCCTAAACTGTTTGAATGAAAGGGCTTTTCTCAGCACTCAAGTTTCTTGGGATCACGAAGCATTCTTGCTATCAATCTTTTAGTTAGAAGGCAACAAAGCTCTGCAGGCCAGCTGCAGTTCTCTGGCTGTAGTCTAATGGCCACAAGTAGCCAGGAAACCTTGCTCTGGTGACTGTTGCATTTGCATTCTGACAGGCACCTTTGAAAAATAGAAGACTTATAAGGCCAACAGACACAGCAGAAGATGCTACGTGACTTCACCTAGGAAAAAAAGCCAGTGTGCTATGCAATAAAAGTCCTCCATCCTTATTTACAGTGATCCCAAAACTATTGTTATTTATCCTATTTTCAATAGTTCTAGTCCACTACAAATGCAAAAAATTACACTGTAATGAATGTAATAAATCAGTAGAGATGTCTCTCTATGCAGCCACGTTGTGCTACAAGCAAAGGCTGATGCTCTCTCTCCTCATGAGATTCCAGCAACTGGTACTCCTTAACACTTCAATACAGTCTGCTGGAGATGGATGTCTTTTGTCAGCTTGTTTGCTATCCTGCTTCTTTAGATAGCCAGGAATTTCTTCTTAATTGACAGAAAGCATTGAGTTTTGCAAACATAGACTCTGCATGCTACAAGCTACATGAAAGCAAGACTGCAATCTTAATTATAGCATATAATATCACTGCAGCTCATATTACATGTGCTTTTCAATATGGTATAAAGCTTATTTTTCCATTACATATTTATTTAATTTAAATTTTCATTTAGTATCCTGCAAGGATATAATCTTTTTTTAAGTTTCTCCCTTTTCCAAATCAGATGGGAAGAAATACCTTGCAAAATTAAAAAATGCAAGGCATTTGAAACAAATAAGTTTCAAATGTATCACATTAGCTAAAAGTTATAATTTTAAATAAGGTATGTATGTTGTGTTTTGGAACAGAAACAATATAAATTGCTGTATTGCATCATTTCTCTAACATAATACTGGTTAGCTATTAACGTGAAATTAATGTTTTGCAACTACTGCAAATACAGAGTGACCACAGCTCTTTCAAGCCATTTCTTATTGATGTCAGTGGATGGTGCATTATGGTTTTTTGTGCATTACAATCATAGTATATATCTTTTGTTTGAAGAAATAAAAAATCCTCTTGGCTTTATATAAAATCACACTCCATAGGCATAGACCTTGTGATTTTGGACAAATTTAAAAAGCAATTCTTAAATTAAAAGAAGAACCTTACTCAGCAATTAGTTCCATTTATTCAAGTGGGAATATTTGTGGAGTAAGGTACTACTTAACATATGCAAGGGAAGGAAAGCTGACTTCTCATAATATATTTGAGTTGTTTTGTAATTCTTTTTTCCTTAAATCTCAAGATATGAGTATGGAGCTATGGAAGATAATAACTTTAATAGCTGTGTTTCTATAAAAAAGGTATTTATGTTCTAAAAAATGAATGCATCTCTCCCAGCTAAAGAGCCCCAAAAATATTTCTTAAGCTTTAAAAATGGCTTTTGTTGATCTGTCTGTAATACTGCTGTGGGTTACACAGTGAAATTCTCCTCTTTTAAACTCTTTCAATCACTGTTATCTGAATCTCATTTTTGTCTCTACACATGCAGTGTTTACTCATTTGTGTCCCTAAGTATGTTAACCACCATATGTTCATTTATGTCAGCATGCTGAGTGAGTTGGAAAAAAAATAAAAGGCCACATAGTATTTCTGTAAAAGGCACAGCCATCCCAGAAAATCAGCCTGGCTGTTCCAAAGGTCAGGTAACCTTTCAGTCATGGAACAAAGCTATGGCAGACGCACTGGTCTCAGACCTTCTGCACACAAACCTGCGTGTAACGGGGATTATAGCACACAGTTCCAGGATTAGACCGAGCTATGTCTATTTTAAGGTGGCTATAGTTAATGTCTGGCAGCAAATGGATTCAGGCCCTGCTCTTTCCTTGAGTTGCAAGTTTACTTAAAGCACCTAAGAGCCTAAAGGCAATACAGGCTTTGTTATTAGGAACAATGGTGGATAAACATGCTTTCCTGTAGGTATACTGGCTTAACTTCAGATAGCTCCACAGTGTGGAGGAGAAACTATTTTATTTGCAGTTAGTATTGATGGCTAGATATTTCAGCTGTGTGCACTGAGAAGCAAAAAACCCCAAACCAAAAGACCCTAAACCAACCCCCAAAACAACAACAACAAAAAAGCAAATCAACCCCCCCTCCAGATTTCTGTAACCCTTCAGTTTGGTGTTTTGAAAGTCTTCTAGAGGTGTACCTGAGGGTTTAGCTGTTATTTTGAAGACCAGAAAAATGAAATAATCTTCTGTTCAGAACGGTGAGAGCACTAGTGTGATTACATTTCACATTTCCTTAGGGCATTTACTAATAATAATAAAAAAAAGCTGTGAGGTTAAACTTCACTGTAGCATTTAGTTTATGGATACAAGAGTTCTGTAGACAAATCTGGCTCTAAGTTGTCAGGAATATATCCCTTTTTGAAAAGAGTTAATTTATGAGTCCATCTATTAAGCTGTATTTGAAAGGAAAGATCAAATACAGGATGAAAAAAAGCTTTTTGTCTGGTTGCATTCCCTATTTAACTACCCTCTCACACAAATTTCTTAATCTTTTTTTTGTTCTAGGATTTCAAATGCCATTTTAAACATTTTTATTTATTGAAATTTGCTCTGCATTTATTATTTTCCCTTTCATCTACTGATACAAGGGGAAGTTTCAAAGTGCAAGAAAGAGTCTCTTTCACACAATGAAAAAAGTTGGCACCTTTGCATTCTAAGGAAACAAAGTCTATTAGAAAAAGTACATATAGGGCACTGCAACTTTTTCCCAAGGTACATATTTCAATGCATAAAATAGACTAATCTAACAAAAAGAAAGCACTTGAGACATGATGAAGTATTTCATGTTCGCTTTAAACCAATGGTTACATTTATGGACAAAAAAGACACAGACTGCCACTCTTTCAAATGCCATGCTTTGCAATGTAAAGGGTCTAGTGACATTGTAGCATAACATCTGTAGTTTTCCTTTGGAATGTAATGTAGAAAATATAATTTAGTTATGTCAACAATATCTTGCAAAGTGTTCCCATTTATAATTATTTATATTGTAAATAGCTTTCTGAAGTAAATTTGAAGTTAATGTGCATAAGATGTATTTATTATGTGAAGATTTTTTTGTTTGTTTAAAATATAGTTACCAATATGCAATTTTTGTCTGTTTTTCTAGATTTTTAAACTAAGGGTTGTCCCATATAGTATACATTTTCAGGAATCTATTTTATGAGAGTATTTCTTAGCATTGGGAGGGGACAGGGTAAAATAATTTATTTTGGCTCCTGTGAATTCTAAACAAATTCCTGAATGAAACCCTGAATCTTGAATGGAGTTTGTCAAATTATGAAAAAACACTGATAAGATGCTGCAACCTCATTCAAGATGCCTTAATCTGCTCAAATACTATTCTTTAAGGAAGAATTTAATTAAGATCAATTATCTACTTTGTGTGTCATCTGCCTTGTTTCTTGAAGCCATCCCGTGCCCCTGAGGCTCAGCTAAATCATCTTGCTGACTTGGAGCATGAGGCCCTTTGAGTGCTTAAAACAGCGTACCCAAAGAGCAGTGCTCTGACACAGGAATAGGGGAGAACTTCTGCTAAACTGAACTCAGACCTGAGAGCGGGCTATGACTGCAGGTTTTTGTGTTTGGATATTTCAATCGACCCAGAGTAACAGGAGACAATGTGTAGCACCTGAGCTGCTGCAACCCTTGCCTGGTCTGGGGTTTAGGTCCTTCTGGGCTCGAGTTCTGAGTCACAGCTCTTACTTTCTAGGTCAGCTTCTGAGCCATCAAACTCCATCCTCTCAGACACTGCCATTTAGTCTCTTCCCTGCAGGGAACAAATGCAAGACAGATGGGACAGAGTAGTGGGAGACTGGTGTTATGGTGAGGTGAGACAACAGCTGGTTGTTCACAGATTTCCCCCTCACAAGACAGAGCAAATACACAAGCATCAGGGATGTGATCCGCAGAAGAGTCAGTTTTGAGTCTCAGGTAAATTAAATTCATAAAATGGAGATGCAGCTCTTTGCTCCTGCATGGATGTAGGCGTTTGGTTCTTAGAGACATTCCTGGGGACTGGGGAATACCTTGTAGTGTTGAATTAGAAGTTTAAACTGCACCCATGATGTTAGCAATTCCTATGGGCTGATTTAGGCAGCTCCCCTCTCCTTGGCCTGAATTTTGGTCCTGGTTCTCATGCAGGTAGGAAATGGTGTCATCTTTTCACCAAACAACGCTGTTTAGCTGTGCAAAACATGCTGAGGGTCTTTATTTTCTCTTCTCATTTCTCTTCTCTTCTCTTCTCTTCTCTTCTCTTTCTGTCTGTCTCTGTCTGTCTGTCTCCATAGGTGAGGGATTTCAGAAATGTCCTTTTTTACCCTACCTCTCTCTCTTTGAAGCCCACACAGAAAAAAAGCACACTGAGATCCACAGGCAGTCATGAGACCCCATTGTTCTCCATAGGACAACAGTAGTCCTAGTTTCTCCATGTTAAGCACTGCAACAAATCTGAGTATCCTCCTCACCTCTGCGTACTTCAAGTTCTGCCATTTCCATGCCTGTTCCTTGGTCTCTATTCTGGTGCTCTTCTATTGCCCACTGGTGTCTACTCACTCTTGATTTCCATACTCACTGGCAAATCTCTCTTCACTGAGGAAATCTGCTGTCATGGTCATTGTAATAAAAGTGTGCAATACCATCAGGAACTTCCTCTATCCACATATGGTGGCCATCAGAGGCTTCAGCATCAGCAATTTCATTTGATACAGCTCCTCTGACTGTCAGGAGGTCACATACAGCCTGCTGTGTGCCTGTGTGAGTGAAAAGGGCTATCCACCACACCACAAAGCCTGAAGGACTGCATGGCTTGTGCATGCATATAACATTCTGGACTGAGGCTGGGTGCAAGGCTGTGTACACATGGAAACATCCCAGCCTCACCATTACCAGGATTTCTCTTCCTTCCAGACACCTCTCTCTGCCACAGTCTGCCATTGCCCTTCTCCCACAGTCTGTCCTCTTGTTTTTGTCTTTTGCAGGAATAATCTGTTCTATTTCCCTTTCCTCCCTTCTGTCTGGTCTGTGATCTAGCTTGCTCAGCTCTAGCTTCTTCTCTTGAAGCTGAAAATCGTGTGTTCCTTCTGATGAGGAAAATGGCTATCTGGCAACAGTTTCCATTACTTGCTTTTCCTTTTCCCTTTCCCTCCTTTATGCAGCTGGTGTCAATGTCATACTGAGGACCCTGCAATCTTTTTCTCACAGGCATTAGTTCTGCTACAAGAAAGCTGGTTGAGGGAATGGAGGTGATGAACTTTTCAGAAAAGCTACAGACAAAAGATGATAGATGCCTTCAGCATACCAAATATGCAAGCTACTTTAGCTGCATTGCAAAATGTCATCACTTCTAGCCTGCAAACAGAACATAAAGATGAAAACTGAGACCAGAAGACATACACCTGTATTTGAAAATAAAAACAAAAGCTACAACCAGATGCATCTCAGAGGGAAACTTGAAATTGGGTCATTTTCTAAACACGCATTAAATTACATGCAAATAATTAAATGTTCATTATTGCTGCTCATCTCATCACTATTTTTCATTTATTCATTATTATCATGAGCTGTCATCAGTTTTGTCATTTTTGTCATGTTACCTGTATTTTTCCTTTTCGATCTATACTATTTTTTAATTAATAAATAAAAGCATTATATAATAAAAGTATTAATATAAAACGCAGAGCAGGAACCAACAGCTGGAAAATAGAACCCAGAAAGTATCAGCATATTTCAGGCTTTCAACTGACTGTAAGCTCCATGAATTTGTACCCAGTGTATCAGGAGATGATTTTGTACCCAGTATATCCAGAGGTAAATTTCATATGGAAGTCAATTTTCACATCCAGCAATATTCCTGGGAATTGTTAGTATGACATATTTCAAAGTTATATCAAAGCTCTGTTGCAAACAGATAAACTTGTACACTATGAAATGTATTACATATTTGCATTTTTTTTTTTTTTACTTTTTCTGATAAGGAGGCATCTGAGAATATAGTTATGACTTTAAGATACTTTTTCAAGCTGGATGCTTTCAATTTCCCCTCAAGATATATTTCCAGAGATAATTTGATTCACTTTCAAGGGTCAAGCAGGAATCTTTATATAGCTCCTTCTATCTCCCTTGAAGCTTGGGAGGGTTCTGAACTGTCTGGATATCTGGGATCTGCTAGAGCAGCCTTAAGGCTACACTGATTTCTGCAACCTACCATGATTGCCTGCCTGCCTACCTTTTCATCACGCAGGAAAAGAGGTGGCCCTCTAGTTTGTGGAGAGTTATCAAGTTCAGGATAGCTGAAATAGCACTGAGCATCACACCACCATTTAAAAACATTTTTTTACTATAGCACTGTCTATTTTATGAGGTAAAGCATGTTAGGCTGCCACCTTTCTTCTGTGCTATTATTTTCACAACTGGTAAGAAAAGCAAGGAAGAAGGTATCAGAACACATGAAACTATACTTTTTCTCCAATATTTTCTAGCAAAACTCAGTGAAGATAGGAGGGATTATTGTCATCACATAGAATAAATGCTTGCCCAGTGGAGTCATGCCTGTATGCAACCAGGTAAGGCAACTTTGTCGGGAATGCCCTTTGGCTGTGCCAGAGGGATGGCTGGTGACACCTCTGGTATGTACAAGCTAGCCAAAATTCCATGCATGAATGTCAATGTTTTCTAAATTGGTGATGTGTCCTGTCAAAAGACATTAAGACTGTGGTCTGCTGAGTCTTTTGCTCCTTTTCTTTTTACTACTGCATCCATTTGGAGCCCAGGATGGGGAGAACTGAGACAGCAAGCAGCTTATGCAATTTTAACAGGAGTTAGATGCATTTTTCATTTGAAGCTTCTTGGGTTTGATTCTGACACAGGACATTTCATCAGGTTATGAATTATTTTACCAAAAACAGGACTGTGTTTTGTCTGTCTGGTTGCTCTGTTGGACAGTTGTGTCTTTTTGTTTTAAAGAATACCAGTGAAAGGCATCCTTTGTGTTTTCAATTTGGAGCACATAGTGAGGTGAAAAATCCAGCCTAAGTGTTAAGTTTATTTTCATCAAGGGCAAAACTGTGCATTTTGATGTTATGTTTCTGATTTTTCTCTAATCACCGAGGCAGAGTCTTTCTTCTGTGCTGCTTTCTATTTAACCTCCAAAACAACTGCAAAGTATTAGAATGACTCCAGTACCCTCTTCAGCATGAATGTGTCTTGAGCTCAAGAGAAATGCTCACGGTTTCATTACGCTGGTTATCTGACAGACTGCTCATAGAAAACAGCTGATTCTTATTTTTATTTTTTCTACTGAACAGCTTTGGCTTCCTGTGATCAATCTTCTTGACTACAGCAGTAAATATGCTAAGCTGCAGGTGCCAACAAGCTTTGAGACAGTCTCAGGTTTGAATGCTGACCCGTGGCTGTGTTTTGTGTGTCACAAAATAGCCTACCTTGTGTACAACTATTTGGTCTATTCGTTGACTTGGATTTTTAACTTAATATGTCCTTATTTACTTATGGAATTAGATCCAGTGTGGGAGAGATGCAAAACAGCCAGTGGTTTAAGAGTTTAGTAAATAATCTCAGCTTTGTTCAGTTTTGCTCTAGGTCAGATTGCTGCACGGAGTAATTCCATATGGCAACCTGATTTGAGCTTACTCAAAGCAAACCTTAAAATGGATCTTGGCAAAATCCAGCCAGCCATCAGGAACCCATTCTCAGTTTCTGCTGAGGATTTCCTGATAGCTTTCTTAATTTAAAAAAAGCATCAACAAAAAAACAACAGCAAACGAGAAAAAACTTTGAAACTTTTTTACTGTCTGAAATACTCGTTCCCCTCTTCCTGAACATTAACCATTGAAAACCCCTTTAGGAAACTCTAATTTATGCCAAGAGCTATTGAAGTTAGGAGGTGCAAACATGACTTAAGTGACTTTGGGTCCCCTCGTGTGCTTTGCTCCGTGCAGTTGGCAATGCGGTGCAGCGGGTGCAGCCTCTCACGAGGGAGAAGCAAGGTGGGGCAGACTTTCTGCCCTTCTGCTCTGACTCCTGTGCCCTGGTGCAGAGTGGCAGCTGCCTGCTCCCTCTGCAGCCTGTGCCACTGGAGTGTATGGGCTACCAAAGCCTCTGTGCTCTGTTAAGGATAAGAGGAAAGCACGGGGATTTGAGCGGTGAGAGGGCCTCCAGTGGGGTGCCTCCAGCATTCAAAAGCCAGCAGTAAAATCCTGGCATTAATGAAGTCGTTGACAGAAATACTTCGGTCCCACTGAAGCATGGCCAAAAATGTAAAAACATTTTGAAAACAACACTTGAGGCAGCTCAGTGTGCCTCTCTCAATAGAGCAACTGAAAGCATAAGTAAACAGAAAGATTTACTTGTGTTGGGAACAAACATAATTTTAAAAAAATGTGGGTAGGAAAACAAGTACACACAAAAAGTCCTCTCCTGTAATTTATCTGAACGATGTCAAAAGTGAACAAAAACCCTGAGATAAAACTTGGGCTAGAGAGTAGAAAGTCTGTCAGGGCTGTTTCGAAGTGGGGCTCTTAGGAAAAGCTGCTGATTGAAATCAATACAGCAAGACCCAGAATCTGAAAAGACCTTGTCTGAGATCTGAGAGGGTCACTGAGCAGAACTGCCAGTTGATAGTATTGAGGCTGCAATTGCCTCCACCAAGGTGCTTCAGTGTTTGCTTTAGTGACTTCTTGCAGCCAGTGGCTGAGCATACATTTAACATCTCACCTGAGATCACCCTGCTGGGGGAGGGAGTTTTTTAAAGACTTCTATAGCTTAAACGACTCCCTCACCAGCCACATCAGCATATCACATTTTCTCTCTACTAATCAATAATGTTTGATTAACATACTGAATCAGATTAATTGAAGAAGTTATTATTTATGAACACAATTTAAAAAGAACTGAAGTTCTCTGTTTCTGTGTTTTAAAAACATTCATTGATTTGAATTTTTGACAAATAGTGATTTATCACAGGAAACATTTTTAAACAGACTTTATTTAATAATATAATTTTCAAATAATATCAATAGATCACATTTTGGTTTTAGTTTATTTACTTATTATGTAAGACTTGATTAGATAATGGCTTCACAGGGATAGGCAATATACAGATACTCCATAGCATTGCAAATTACTGTGAGCACATTCTGGTAGTTTATCAGAAGGGGATAGAAATAAATAAACAGCATTTCCTTTCTTTTCATGGCATTGTTTGTCCTCCACCAGAATGGCACTGTTACAGAAATACTATCAAACAATCAAGAGTGAGAACTGAACTTTTTGTTTATGCCTAAAGGCATTAGCTTTATTTTGATTACAGGGTACATGTACAATGGCTGTTTTAAAGTGCTGTTTTTGATGCTCACTTAAAAACATGCTACTTTATGAACATGTGAATAATTCATTCAAATTCAATTACACTGTATTTGTATTTCAAGGAGGTGCAGAGGAGAGAGAGCATTCAGGTAGAATTTGTCCAGCCCAATATTTCCATTTTAATTGCTATCTATTTTTAGCACTCAGCTTCTCGCCAATTCACTTCAGTTCACTGAGGTAAGTGAAGCTGTACTGACTTGTTCCAGTGAAAAATCTCCAGTAAGAAATCTCCAAATCTCTCTTTCTGTCATAATTTCCTGAGAGAATGAAGCTCATGCAACCACATGTGAATCTAAATTCTCACAATCTTTGTAAAAATTTGTCTTGTTTTAGGGTAAATTTGGGAGAAAACTCTCAAATGAGGTGGGGTTTTTTGAAAGTAAATTTAAATAGTTCTTTTTCTTAACTGTTTCTGGAAAAAAATTTCTTTGGAGAAAAATAGAAAAAATATTTATATAACAAACAAAGCCCTCACAAGCAAAAAAATGAATAATATGAAATAATAAAACTTTTTGTTGTTCTGAAGTTAGATAGTAAATTTAGAAAGTCTTTGTTGTGGGTAGCTTAGTTTGCTTAGTTTCTTATCAGTCTTTTTGGAGGTCTAGGCCCTGATGGGCTGCAGGTGCAAGCTCTTGGTGTTCTGGGTTTTTTAGTTTGGAGCAGGTTTAAATAGTCTTAAGAAAAAAGAAAAAAACACAGTCTAGGGAACTTTTCTGCTTTAGTTAGCTAAAACTAACTGAAAACACAGGGGATTTCTGTCCTACGGTTTGTCCATGNAAGCTCTTGGTGTTCTGTGTTTGTTAGTTTGGAGCAGGTTTAAATAGTCTTAAGAAAAAAGAAAAAAAAAACCAGTCTAGGGAACTTTTCTGCTTTAGTTAGCTAAAACTAACTGAAAACACAGGGGATTTCTGTCCTACAGTTTGTCTGTGCTGCAGACAACACTGTCTAGGAGAAAGAATGTGTAGAGTTAAGCAGTATTTGAAACAAATTTTGCATTGCTTCTTTCTCCTCTTTCGCTCTTGGAATTAGTTTTAATGGTATAGAATTTAACATACAGCATAAACAGAACAGACAATTGGAGTTATAAGCATTAAAGAGTCACCCTAGGACAAAATAGGATGCTGCAGAGAAGCAAGAGACTGTCTGTGCCACAGTTCAAGTAAAGTGAGACACAAGCTTTTCTTTTTTACAATGTCAGAACATGGAATCTTAGACACAAGACACCAGACCTTAGAATGAAATTCAATGGGCTATCTTCTCACAGAACTGCTTATTTTATTGTATTTAAACCTACCTCATTTAAAGTTACTATCCATTCAAATCTGCTTGGTAGATCCCTTTATGTGCCTTGAAAAGGCTAGATGGTGTACTGCATCAGGAGATAAACTAAGATTAAAAAAATACCTATTACAAGTGGATTTAAATCTTTAGAGTGATTTAATTTTTTAAAAATAATAATCTTATTTAGGACTGCTTTCTTGAATATGAATAAAATTAGAGGAAAAAAGTGTATTTTTAAGCAGTGTCCTTACTTTTATTGTAATATTTCAGTTCAACAGATTTTTTTATCATATCTTGGAAATTATTTGGGGAGCTAGTGAAGACTGCTATGACAATGCATGCATTGTCATAAACAGTACATTGTCATAAACAGCAAACAGCTAGTTTTAAAATCTCAGTATAACTGATGAAAGGATACGTATTGTGATATCAGACATTGCTACAAGGAACACATAAATTCCATGAGGTGAAGAAGAACAAGGAGAAATCATGCAAATTTAGTGGCACAATGCATTTGCAATATGGATTGCACTTATTTTTTATTTGCCGCAGACATATAATTTATGTGTAACAGAATGGAGATGCATGACACTATAAATTACACAGCAGTGAGTATGCTAGAGAAAAGAAGATGTTTCCAGTATGTAATTTAAATTAAACAGCATGAAACAGACAAGTGTAGAAGTTCAGCTATGTGTAGGTGTGTGTTATACATATAGGTTTTTCAAACACACTCTTCCAATTCACTTTTACTGTCAGGCAGAGGCAATAATATTAAAATAACAAGCACATGAGGTGGCCCAAGGTTTTTCAATGTTTGTATGAATGCATCTAGGTTTAGATCTTTAGTGTCTCTCCCACTGTACCATATTGCCCATGCAGCTATTTGTCCTTTTTAAGAGCTTCCTCTTCTGGTGAATGGGACGATCTGAGGAAATGTCTTGATTTTCCCATAGATTTTAACTTATTTTGTTTCTGACCTTGTTGAAAAATCCAAATAAAAGAGATTTCAGAAGGCAGAAAAATAACTGAGGCAAGAGTCATTCAGATTCTTACTAGGATAACAAAGAGGCACACTGAACTACAGAATATATTTCTGTCTTGAAACTGATGGATGTGTGATAGAAGGAACACTGACACAAGACCATGAAATGAAATTGGCAGGAACACAGTTACTTAAACTTCCTCTGACTTAAAAAGAAAGACTCAGAGGACTTACTAGTAACTAGTATGCTTTTATTTTTCCACCTTGGTTGATTTGCTCTCTTTTGCATGAGAAAAATAATTTTAACACTATAACAAATCTGCCCATCTCTACACATACCTCACTCCAAAAATATTTCAGCAAATTCAGCAGTGGTTTTCTGTGAGTAACCAGTGACACATCAGATCTTCAGTGAAGAGAAAAGAATAGATATAGGATTTTAAAAAATGTCTTTTTCTTATGTCTGGGTTGAAATGCAAGGAGAAGTGCCTGTGAGTCTCATCACTTAGGAAACAAGAGAAATAATAATTTCTTTTTCCATCAGAGTCTATGCTTCAGATTCTGATATCATTTACATCTTCATTAGGATGAGGTTATTCTCAAATAATCCAGAAAGATAGATGTCTTTGGGTTGTTTATGTTTCTATATCCTTTTCCATGCAATGACAAGAGAAGACATACCATCAATAGTTTTTTGGGTTTTCTTCAATGGCCTGATGGCTAGCAGACAATGAAATGAGACATTCAAACAGATTTCGAGAAGCTGTTAACCTTGACAAGGCACCAAGTATGTGGTTAAAGAGCAGTTTTGAAGTCTTTGTGCCTGGTTCCAACTCTAGCCACTCCAGAACAAGACAGGAGGTTGCCTTCACTGCAGTCAGAGGTTGTCCATATTCGAACAGCTTTACAGGAGACTCATTGAGGCAAATGAAGAAGGTATTCTTGAATTAAAATGGCATAAAAGAGAAAGAGAAGGCAAAATTAGCCTGGTTTACAACAATATACCCTGTGCTCATTGATTCTTAGATGTTGTAATAAATAAAACAGCAGGTGGTTTTAATTGATGAAATTATCCTTACTAATTTTGAAGCTGTCACAGACAGGTCTAAGGCAATTAATTGTGGTCTAGTTGGAGTGGATTGGTTTTTTTCTTAGAAATGTTCAAAACAAGTAGTCTCCAGTTTCAAGTAGAAGCATCTTCTTGGCCTTGCCTGGGCATGTAGGGCTTTGAAAATAACAAGACAAAAATGTATAAAATATTCCAGGAAGATCAGGACACATCTTCCCCAAAAGTTCCTTAACATCTTTTTTTAACAACACCAACAATAACTTGTGCAGGTTTTGACAAGTGTGGCAGTAACAATGGAAAAAACTTAAAATCAATGGCCATCTCAGGCACAGAGCTATTGCTCATGGACAGATTGATGTGTTCATGCACAATTTCTCTGAGAGGCCCTAGACATGTTGGGGTCAAATTGGCAAGATAGGTAGCAACTCTGTTCTTGCAGCAGCCTCTGAAAGAGAGAGGCAGACGTCTATTCTATCTTGCAAACACATTCTTTTACAATGTGTTACTTCATCTCTTTTATTGCACAAGAGGAAAGTGAGAGACAGAGAATTAAGGATAACACTAATAGTAGGCCATATGGAATACATAAACAAAGTTGTTCTAGGATAAGATGGTCTTTAAAAGGGGTGAGGGTCTTATTGTTCTTGGGCCAGACATTACCTAACTCGTCAGGTGAAAGAAGGAGAATAGGTGAGAATAAGGAGCAGACGCTGGGAGCATGTGATTCAGCTCAGAGCAAGGTTTTCTGGAGGATATAAAATTGCAGCTTAAACCCCTTTAAAGGTCTGAGTTCCACTGTATTGAAATAATATACTCCTCCTCACTGGGAGCTGAACCTTCCTCAAGAAGACTACTGAAGTTTTGAAATTGGATTAAAATCTGGCCTGCTCATGAACCACTTCGGAAATCCTGCCATTTACGTGAAGACATGGGGTCCCTAAGGAAGTGACTGAGAACATCCTTGAGTACAAAATGCCCTTTCTTTGGCAGAGGAGAACCAGTTATAACAACAAAGGCTCAGGGCTGTCTTAAAAAAAAAAAAAAAAAAACAAACCAAAAACAAAAAACAAACCCCCACAACAACAAAAAAAAACCAACAAAAAAAACCCCGGGAGCTGCCACTTTTACTGTTTTTAAAGCTCATTTTGGACAGCACTGTGCTTGGCAAGTCGCTCTGCTGGAAGCAGACATTGCCCTTGCTGTTACAATGTGAGCCAGCCCAGCCCATGGGCCAGCAAACGGGCCAGGTGTCTGTGGCAAGGAAGCTACAGGAGTTAGATGTTTCTCTTCATATTGTGTCTAACCGGCCAAAGTCATAGCTGCATAGGGAAGAATGATAGTATCTGTCTCCCACAGCATATGTGAAGATTTCAGGTTTTGGCCTTGCCGTATTTGACCTCATTTAGGACAAGAATGCTTTTATCTAAATCAAAGCCAATTTCTAGTATTAGTCTGAACTTGTGAAGACCCCCAGTGAACAAAAATATCACAGGAATTAGGCAATATGTTGAGAATGCATTTTGAAGTTTTAAGCATGTGCTTAAGTGCTTTTCTGGCTTTACTTTAATGAAAGATGGAAATGTAATGTGGAAATATAATCGAGAAATTCTGTTTCATTAAACTTGGCATGAGTCCCAGTGATGAACAAAACCCAAAATGAAGTACTGCTTTGAGATTTAAAAGTAGCTTCTCTTCGTATTAATTCTCTCTATTTCACTCCTGCCTGATCTGAGCTCATGGAGAGAACACCACAGCAAGCCTGCTTGCTACTTTTATAATGTAACATCAAATATAATACAATAATGATTGCCTAGTGTTTTGTCACACTAGGGCATGCTAGAACAACAGCACAAACAATGGCTGAGGAATGAAAGCATAAGGGGAGATTTCTGATTGATTTCCTTGAAAAGAGTGTAGACACAGAAATGGGTTACAGTAAATGGTTAATACAGAAGAAAAAAAGGCATTTTAACTTTCATTTAGTCTTTGATGTAATTCCACAACTTTTTTAGTAACAGCAATAAAATAGAAGCAGGTTGAGGAAGAGACCTTCATCTGATGCAAAACATTTTAACTTTCCTGGCTTCTGCATGCTTGTTTGGGGGGCAGAGCACAAATAACCACCGTGGTGTGTCCCCAAAGGGTTTTCTAGTTTAGGGCCTGTGTCTTTTCACAGCTTTAAACAGGTAACCAGGAGAAAGTAGTCACTCAGTCATCTCAACCAAGGCCAGTGAGAGGAATCAGAGCAGGGTGCCCTTTTCTGGTGTCTTAAAGAGGCAGAAAAAGTCTGGAAGAAAAGGCAGTCAAATGCCTGGGGAAATGGTAAGGGATTTTAGGAGGAACAATGCTCTGTTGTTTATTGCAGGATCTCTTGGCTGTGTTACAGAAGAGGAGTCTGTGTTTTGTCTCCTGCACAAGGGGATGTGACAACTTGGGAGGAGGTAATTGTGCTGAGACTTGGTGACCCCTCCTCCTGGGAGTACCTTGGTACTCATCACACATCTTTGCTTTGGGAATGCTGTTTTTTAGAGGTATTTGTGAGGACAGTGCCACCACTAGCATGGCAGGCTGAGCAGTGTGTGATGAAGGCTGCTGCACTGGGTCTGAGCTCAGTGGATCACTATGCGTGTTGACAGGCGACTTAGAGAGTCCTCCCCCTCTGTATTTCCTAGAGCCATAGATTTTGACTATAAGCCAAAAGCTAAATGGATCCAAACTGATGGAGAATAGGTCAGTCAGTTGCTGCTACATGGATGGTCTGGATGCAATCTGGATGGTGAGGATGGGTGGGAAGTTTATCTCTGAGCTCTGTTCCTCATGTGAAGCCATTGGCTGTTACTGTGGTAAGATGTGACAACATAGTCCAGCCCTTACCATTAGTCACAAAAAAAGCATCTCATAGTATCAACTTGCCACACTTCTTCATTTCTTAATTTAATAGAAGACAGACAGCAGCATCTTTTTTAATGAAAATGTTGCACAATTAAGGATACTGCAGCACAGAAACAAAAATCGGCACATTCATCTCTGAATACAATCAGTTATTTTTTAACATGCACACCCTGGGCACCCATGAAATTCTACTACATTATAATGGGGAAGTGCATGAAAGAAGAATGGACTATGAAAATGATACATACTGAAATTTTTCTTATTATGACTTTTAGTGGACTCTTTCATAGCTCAGCAGGAGATCTGAGCTATGCTGAGCAATTGCCAAACAGCATGGTAAACTAACAAGTGTGTTTTCTGTATGTTATCTCCAGTTTAGTGGAACTTTGGAGGGCAACAACCCACTAGTAGATCACAACTCATTTTGGCAGGCCATTTTGTGTGCATTATTGACCTTTACTTGCTGTCCATAAATCCTTGACAATGCTGACACAGAAACGCACCAAGTGACCTTTCAAAAAAATGTTGGAAATAATCCGTTGCAGCTGCAGGCTGAAGACACTGACCATACTCAAGTATAAATCTCTCCATCAGCACCATGGACTGCTGGCAAGAGCATCGTACATACTCCCCAAACTGATTCTCCACACCAACAGGCCTGATACCCCTCATGAAAAAGAAAATTCTCACTAGTTAAAAGCAACAGGAGAAAAACCCCATTTTAAAGCTGGCTTTGTGAGAAAAACTTAGGACAGCGTTAGTCTGACCTTCCCCCAGAGCTGGCTGGCAACCAGAGCGTCCTCCTTTGACAGCTCTCTGTGTAAAATGTTCTTAGCACCAGTGAGGTCCTGTCGACCTTAGCCTCCAGCCCAGAACAACCTGTACATTTCCTGGTTTTTAACAGACATCCTTTCGTGTTTAAGCACAAGGCTTTCCTTACAAAAGTATTTGAGCATTGCATACTCTCCATTTGCAGGTGCAATACTTGTTTTATCCTTTCTTCTCAAGAAAAAAACTTTACACCACCTTGGGAGCTGAATCTTCTGCTGTGATGAACTCACAGCTGCTTCAGTTGTGCAGGGATCCTCATGAGCCTGGACCCTTGAACCAGCTGCCTGAGTTAGCTCAGCTATGTTAAGGACAGAGCTTGCTGTCTGTGGAAATGGTCTTAACTTGAGGTCAGCAGTGGATAAACTGTTTTGAATGAGCTCTTGATGAGCATTTTCTGTAGGCTGAGAGCAGAGTAAGTTTGCAGGTGGTTTTTTGTTGAGATACTTTGTTCAAATCCTCAAATTAATTTGCTTTGACTTCTAGCCAGTTAGGAACTACCCCATAGATTTTCTATCAAATTGTGATAAAATATATTAATATATATGTGGGATAAATATCCCATACTTCCAAATAGCTGTACAGACTTCTGGTAACTTTGGAATTTAGCAAGGAGGCGCACTAAATCCTCTTTCAGGGAAACTTGTGTGCACCTGTGTAAAATGTGATTTGAGTAACTGAGACACAATCTAGGGCTGAAGTGCAGCACAGAAGTTTGTGACAAAGTGGCAGAGATCAACTGTGTGCTATGGTTTAAAGAGACAGTGTCTTTTTATATCATTAACGGGGGGTAATTATTAAACTTAAGGCTACAAAATGGAAGATTAAAAATCTCTCAGTGTCAAACTACAAAGTTCTCTAACTGCCAAGGCAAGATAAGATGCTGACAGGAGATTCTGCATGTTGCAAGGTGACTTTTGAAATGTGTGGTGCCACCCTCTGTCATGTATGAGGGAAAGTTCCATTTAGGCAAACAGAAAATACAAAAGCCTCTTACCTATTTGCTTCAGAATTACAGTGAAAAGAAAATCTATTGTATATGCATTAAAGTTACAAAGCTCAGTGGATTGTTACAATGGATACTAATAATATTAATAATAGATCAAATTTCCAGAGTAATGTAATTCAATCTGTTTCAATTTCTTTCCAGAAAAAATATTGATATGAATAGCAGGGAGAAGAAAGATACATAAATAAATGTAGGTTTGCAGTGAGCATTTTTTAAATTCTGTTTCTTCCTTATTAAATATCTTGGGTATTGTTATCAAAATGGTCTTTTTTTCAGCCCTCTTTTTATGATCTATTTTTCTTTATCACCCAGGGACTTGATCAATACAAATTTACTTTTACTAATATGCTTCTTTCTGTTTGTTTCTTGTTTAATTCTGTGAAAGTAGTAGTAGCATGTTATGCATATTAAAACGCTTCACATTTCATTTCCAGCTGCGTAGTCTATATTTTTTGTAGTTATTTTTTCTACATTTGTTTCAAAATTCCCTGCCTCCTTGAAGTAAGGTATGATAGTTTTGGAACAAGAGCATGGATATTAAAATCATCTGTGTAAAAAAGAATTCCAATAGCTTAGGTGACATTCTAACACTTTTTCTCTTTCCTCTTGTAAGGCCAGGAGTCATTTAATGACGGTCTATTTAAGCCTTCTATGTAAGAATGTAAACCTCACCATGAGTCCACAGACTATTTTCACTCTGTGCTCCCTGAGTTCAGTGTAATTACTAAGCAACGAAGAATCTGATAAAGTTCTTCTGAAAAATCAACGTGAAAAAAGCTCCAAGAAGTCTAAAAACTGGGCCCTTTAGTGGATATGCAATCAGCAGAAACCTTTCGGAACTGCATTTAAAGCTTTGGCAAAAAAGACAAAATAATCTACACTGCTTGAATATTTCAAAGCTCTTGGCTTACATGAAAACAAGGATTTAAGTGTATTTTTCTCTTAACAGTATAGTTTTTGTGCAGAAAGTTTCAATACTTTCATCAACTCAGTGTCTGCTTCTTTTCATTGTGTTCTTTATATATATGATGCTTACACTTGCTGTTAAAAATTATTTGTTCATACTGTGATTGTATGTCTTCAGGACTTATATGCCCTTATGGTGTAGGAGATTTTTAAATTCAATTCCAAAAGGAGCTCACATAGAAGGAGCTGGAGTCTCTAAGTTAGAATTTCACGTGTTCCTTAGAGTTGGCTTTGCTTTGCTTCATCACCTCATTACTGAGGACACTGAAGACAGTGGTAGTGAGCAGCAGAATGTTTCCACAAAACAAATACAGAGGTTCTTTTCATCCTCTCTATCACTCATTCCTCTAGAGGGTTTGAAAAATTCCTGGAAATGAGTGAACAAATGTTCACTAGTGGATCTGCTTAATGGAAGATTCCCAAATGCTTCTCTCACTCTTCATGATTTTGCTGACCAAATGTTAGGTAACCACAGTGTCTTTAATGTCAGCTTCTATTTCAGCTTCAAATCTCTCTGTTGCATTTAGGATGAAGGATCCAGGCTGGTGACCTACTTTTATAGTACAAGATTTTCTTGGAAAGCCATTTAAACCAATTCCACCACTTTTCACTCTTGCACCCTTCTCAAATGTCAGTAGTTGAAATAACAGGGAAGAAGTTTTCCCCTTTTTTTTTTTTTTTTAACTGTTCATTCTCATCATTAACCAATCATAATGCTGATGTCCCTAAGAGTAATCATATGGAGTTGTGACTTCTCCAGATAAGCAGTTCACTACGCTACTGGGCTTTGGCCAAGCTTTTAGTGTTGCATCAACCTATTCTGAAATAAAATGATTTAGCTTCCCTGATAAGAATTCAGTTTAAAAATAATATATATATATATATATATATATATATATATTACTCAATCTAGCTTTTGACAAGCTTGATGCTTTTGACCAATGCTTAAAAGCTGCTCTTGTCCTTTAGTAGGTATCTGTCTGCTGGGTAACCACCAAGAAAACTAAATCAGAGCTGTGATTTGGTTGGGAAATTACCTACACAAGAAAGTTGTATTTCTACTGGATCAGCTCCTTGGTCTGGCTCACTGTGAAGCTGCTAGAGGGGAGAGAGACTGGTGGTGCAAGAAGCAAGTACCTTGGACAGAGATTGCCACCATTAGCAGTGCTATCAGAGTGATAATGCTGTCAAAGAAATCTGTGTTTCCATACAAAACATTTTTGGATGACAATCTCTGGATGAAACCCCTCCTTCCACCACAAACTCATGGCCAACCTTGTGCCAACACTGTGAAGCCTGAAGGTGCTTCTTGATTTTGTGAGACGAAATAATTATTTGTGGAGATAATGAGTTTGGGAACGAACTGACTCAGCTGGCAGAGCATTCAGTTGAATTAATTTGTTGTCCAAGTAATTCCTTTGAAGGAGATGTAAAGATGGTTTGTGGAAATCAAACATTTTCCAGCCATCCAGAATTGATGAAAAATATTCTGTTCTGCGGTAAACATCCTAAAAGTATGTCAGTATAAAAGAAGAGTTTCTTAAATCATGACATCGCTAATGTATTTTTCTGGAAAGTGCAATAATGTTGACCATAGCTAGAATAATAATGGCAGTCTTATAATTGTCTAAACACTACTTAGAGATTTTTGTTCCATCTAGATGATGTGTGTTTCCCAAATATTTAAATTTGCATATTTATCTATAACTCTTGACACTGAGCAGGTTTTTGTGAGTCATTAAATGTTCAGTACAGTAACTGAGGTTTTATACACATAACTTAAATGGTCCTTTTAGTAATTTGAGGAAGAATAGATTGCCCTTTCTTTCACCCCTTAGTTCTTCTGATCTAACCACTGTGTTTTGTAGTAGAGTGAGCAATGAGTTTCCAATTAGACATGTACAGACGACATTTTGTTAAGCATCAAATAATTTTGGGGGGGTACTATGGTTCTTTTAAGGATAAATTCTGGAACAATTTTATTGAAATACGGTTTTAAAATACTGGCACCCACAAAAATTACCTTTTTTCACTGGGTAGTAAAATGCACACATCTACTCAGAGTATAATGGGGTGGGGTGCAAGAATTTCCTAATGGCTTAAATTAGTGGCAGACAATACAGATGTTTTTATACCCAGAGCATTATCTCTGGCCTCAATATAATCAGAAATAGGAAAAAAAGAAAGTCACTATTTAACAACAATGCATTCTGATCTTGAGGAATCCAAGAGAACATAAGCTTTCCACAAGTTGTAATTTTAAAATGCAATGTAAGTAAAACTGCTTCTGACGCAGGAACAGAAATACCAACTACTGGGAATGTGCCATCAGTGTCTGCTCTCTCAAATTTTTGGTAAACACTTCCTATGAGCCCATGGGTTGGCTTGTTTGTCTCTTCACATTCTTTGATGGAGACAAGAATCTCCTCACTGTCAGCTTCTTCTGATTGTGCAATTGAAGGCAGAAACTCTAGGCACCTTGGCCAATAGTCTGAGTTTTGAAGCATCTAGTAGACAAGGTTTCCATGTTTCTCACATGAGTTCTTGGGGTTGGATTCTAGAGTTTCTTCTCTTTTCAGTGCAGCAGAAGAAAGTGAAGTACTGGAGAAAAAAAATTCCTTTCCACAGTGAAATGTTTGAAATTACTGTCCTTTGGAATAAAACAAAAGTTTATTTTGGGCACTTAAAGTAAGAAAACAAGGGATGAGATTCAGATTTCCTTCTGAGAATTTTTTTGACCTGTAAATCTTCTAACAGTTCTAGGACCAAAGGTAGGGGTGTTGTAAATACAGTAAAAACTTTGCTTCCAGAAATAAGAAGGAAGGATACACCAAGAATAGTGAAAGTCTAAGATTTATAAATTAAGACCTCTGGTCAAATTCTGACTGGCCTTTGGGTCACAAACTAATTTCAGGGAATAAGTCTCAAAAGACATGGTCACTGAATTAATGCTTCACATTCACAGAGCCAAAAGTGACTACAGATTAACTGTAGACTCATTTAAGTGAGAATGATTCCATACTCTTCAGGACAAATTCAGATAGAGTCCACACAGTGACATTATGTGCATTAATATATCCCGTTTGCAGTAGTGCAACTTAAGGTTAGCGATTAGGTAATACAAGAGACTTTTGTGAGGCAGATTTTATTTGACATTGAACTTGCATTCATGCCAAGTTCCCATCTGAAAGTTCAATGATACCTCCATTTCTTTGCAGAAATGTAATTTACAGCAGCATGGAGTAACATCTAAGGCTTAAGCAGGATTTATCCTTAACAAGCTGCCACTTGGTGTTTTCTAACATCTTAAAATTTATAATAACTTCTCAATTGTAATTATTTTCTTATTTTTTCCCTAAACTTACTATGTATATTTTATAACATTTTTATTATATATTCACTTGCTGAATTTTTAAAATATTTTCTGTGAAGTGCTTTGAAAACCTTATTTTTTTACAAAGACCTGATTCTTTGAGGTCTCTTAGTTCTCAGCACATATATGTGAATTAAGAAGGTACTCAAAAACAGGCAGTAGACTCAGGTTCAGACTTAATGTTCTCATTCCCCTGTCTCTCTGAGAGCCCCAAGGAACAAAGGGAATAATAAAATCAGCAGGCTGTAGGGCTTTGAAAGAATTGTCTTAATCACTAGACTGGAGAGCCAATTATTCTATCTTGGGAATTGTTTACCCTATGTACAGAAAGAATGTTCCCTACAGGCAACTTGTTAGGATATTTCTAGTAAGGAGTAAACATAAAGTGGATTTTAACCTCACGAATGGTGTGGCAAAAGGCCAATATCCCATGGAGCATGCAAAGTAATAGAGAAGATATTGAAAATCTAAGGTGACCATTTCTTCATTACTCCTACTGGAACTGCTCTACTGCATTTAAACTGGGTGGTTTTCTTAAGTGCCCCCTGAAACAAGATTATGTTTTATACAATATTTTTAGTCATAGTCGATGGACAGATTTGCTAAGATCTTATGTTTCCATATTGGCATTTTCCCCCCTGACCTGCCTCCTATCTGTGAGACTAAAGTGGGTTTCCAATAAAAAAAGTATGGCACACTGCCTTGGTGTTCCCTGGAATTGGCTGGCCATCCTGGGCTCAGATCCTATCAGATCTTCATACTTTTCTAGTGAAATAATAAGCCTTCAAAATAGAAATAAAGTAGGATCAACTAAAGTCCAAATAGAAAAAAATGCTGTTGACTTCATTATATAAGTAGCAATGAGTGATCTCAGTTGCACCAAAAAACCTGATGTCTACAGGTCCTCTTTTCCAGTGAAAATAGGTTGACTTAATACTACTCCCATTAATTCAAGGGAAAGGGAAATACCAATAAGAAAACTTAATAAAGAGATTTTTCTAAAATCCTGTGAAGAGTGCATTAGACGCACTAAACAGTTAATGTAGAAACTCAATGCAATTTTGTTCTCAGTTTTGTAGTGATTCATTGAGATGTCTACTAATGTTCTATGTGTCTTACCAAGAAATTGTCCTTGGTTTTGACTCAAGGTATAAAGATGTGTCCTGGTCAGAGAAGGGAATCTGTTCTGTAT
This sequence comes from Pycnonotus jocosus, assembly GCA_013400435.1. Lineage (NCBI taxonomy): Eukaryota > Metazoa > Chordata > Aves > Passeriformes > Pycnonotidae > Pycnonotus > Pycnonotus jocosus. The sequence continues at coordinate 4,065 of VWYP01002427.1, read as the reverse complement.
TACAATTCTTTCCACATTAAAGTTAGTTAAGAGGTAACTGAATGGCAGCAGGGAGGAAATGGGATAGGATGTTTTTCTGCTGTGCTGTTGTACCTGTAGCTGTTTAGCAAGAAACACTGAAAAATGCCGGCTTAACATTTTTGTAGATTAAGGCTTAATCCTGGATAGCCTGTCATACAGTGAAAACCTGAAGCCAGGTACCTAGCAGCAGCAGGACCAAGTGAACTAGGAAGGAATCTTCTCATTCCATCATGAAAAAGCCAAAGCACAAATTTAAAAATAAATTGTTGTAATAAATTAACCTTCTATTCTTCTATCTGGAATTCACTACCCAATGCACCCAGCTTCCTCCTGGACCTGGCCAGAGAACCTAAATTTCTTGTGCACAGAACAAGGAAAAAGAGTAGAAGGAGATGGAGTGTTCTGCAATTACATCTGTTAAATGCTGTCTTATAAAATTCATTCCTATCTGTTCCTCTATGAGAGAACTCCCAGGAGCAATTCCTCAGGCAATCATTTAAAACTATTTAGCATGTTTGATTACAAACAATTTTCTGAAAGAGAACTTTTTTCTTGACAGTTACAACTGAAGGTCTTGGAATTTGGGTTAATAAAGTATCTGTAACTTATCACTGAACATGAAGGGAGTGGATATTTCTGTTTAATCAGGTGATGAGCACAACAGAAAAGCAAAGAAGCAAGTAAATATGTATTCTCTAAAGGGTCTGGATGATGAACACCAAGTAATTATGGGAGAAACCCAAAGAACTTGTTTTAAAAAATCTGTTTAGAGAATTATGTACCAATAAATACTGTCCATATTGTGCATCAAATGAGGCTAATGAAATAATGATGTGGTTCATAAAGACTGTTTCATAACGTGTATGTGAAAAGATTTGGTAATAAAATTGCACAAAAACATTTAGAACAGATGTCTTCTGAATTCTGATTGCTTAACTTAGAAATCTTCTGCACTGACTAAACTAAGTGAATTCCAGCGGTGGTATCACCTGGACTAAGGAGCCAGGAGGGCAGAATACAGAAAAGACTTATTTTTGCTTTGAGGCAACAGAGCAAAAATTCATTGGAACTCTATCCAAAGGGAGAATCCCACCCTCATCCTGCCTAAAAAATAATCATCTTCAACATAAGAACAAAATGTGAGAAAAGTATTGGATATAAGGTTTAAGTAAGAGAGTATGGGTGGACAGAAAGATTATTAAGCAAAAGAAATGACATTCTAGATTTCATGAGGTATTGAGTGAGCAGTCAAAATTATAAGATTTTAACTTATCTGAGCCTGAGCCAAGTTAGATGGCAGAAAGGAATTCAAAACAAAGAACAAAAGGTCCTTTAGCTTTATAAATAAAACAGGGGTGAAGGTAGAAGGGAGACTAAACTGCACTCAGAAAGGAAAGGATAGGAATGATTGGAAGGATGTCCCACCACTAAAGTTATATTTTGCTTCAATTTTTAATAAGTTATATGAATTAGACATGAGAAAGGCAATACAATTCCATGAAATAAAAAGATTGAAATTACTCTGTTAATGAGGGAATAAACTCTGAGTTTCATGTTCTTTCCAGAGTTCTGAGAGGACTAGCATATGAAATTGTAAGATTAGTGTCAAGATATTTAAAAATAAATTTAGCCACTGTTACCATTGTATCAAAGGTGAGATGCATTTCTATAAAGGATAAAAGATATGATGTGTTTTTAAAAAGTGTGATAAATGTATGCACTAGCCCTTTTTTACAAGTTAAATGTAGTAGGTGTAGTATATCTCAAATTGAGTAAGCTGATATTGTGCTCTGTGAGAAATTACTGTAGTTGTAGACAGAACACTTTAGAGCGGAGATTATGTTGAGTGAGTACTAAGAGATTTTGGAGTGTAAGGAAGCTGCAAGTGCTGAAGACATGAACTAAAAATATTGAAGTATAAATATATTGAGCAACCAGACTGGGTTATAATTGCAGTGAAATGTCTCTGAACAGAGAAAACCAAAAATTTGTGTCTGTGGGGGTTAATAAAAATTCAAAGGTCATCAGTAGAGGAGAAGAAAGATTTTGTATTAGTTAATCATAAAATGGCTGTAATCCACAGGTGGGATACAACCACAGGAAAGGAAACTTCCATCACTTGATTTATTATGCAAAGATTTTCAACAGAGGTGAGGAGTCAATTTTATGGTTATCCAGGGTAGTCTTCCAGAATATTGTGCATGGATCTGATTATCCATATTCTAGAAATCTACAATTCAACTAAAAATTCAAAGTGAGGATAATAGGATGATCAAAGGATGCAGAGTTAATGTGTGACAACAAACTAGAGGAACTGGCTTTGTGTCACAGCAAAACAAGACCTGGGGGAAATGTTAATTTCATCTCAAAATGTGTGATGGAAACAGCCCTGAGGAGCAAAAGGAATTATTTATGGTAAAGAACAATCTTGGTCCGAGAGTGTACAACAGAGCAATATTCTAGAGCAAAGACAACTGAGGAAACAAATAAAAGGCGTGGCAACTTGTGGGTAGTTATGATTGCCTGCAATAGCAGCTGTGTAGGCTGGGTAATTGAGATATTTTCCAGCCCTGTACTCCATATATAGTTCATGTATGCAACACGTAGTCAGGAAGCACTTACAATGTTGATTCAGGTTTTCTTGGGTAAGAAAGACACAAAGGCTGTGACAACACTAAGATAGAAATACTGATAGAAATATGTTACAATTGATCTAATTCTTTATGATCAGCGTTTCCCTTTAATTGAAACAACAAAACAATATCAGAATAAATTCCTCAAAATCCTTCAATTGACCCTACATCATAAATCTGTCAAAAAGTTCTAAAAAAGACAATTATTCTATTATATTTTTATGCATTGATTCAGAAATCATGAGTCATCTCCCCATGATTTCTCAGTATCACACAGGTGAAACAGTTTATTTTTTCATGGTGATGATTTATTTCCCATCCAGACTTCAAAACATTTCCCATTTGGCTAAAAAACTTCTGGTTTGCTTGTTGGTAGATGAGTCCCTATAGTTTTAGTGACCTTTACTGGATATTTTTCACCCCCATTCATTACAAATTTAATTGGCAAAAAATCCTGAATATATGTTTGTAGTTATCCTTCAATTCAACAAAATGATATAGCAAGTCCTCAAGGTACCTGATGTACAGTTCTTAAAATGAGACTTTTTTTTGGACTCCACGTTATATAAGTTTAATTGCTGTGGAATGAAAATTTTATAATAATATTTTGCACAATTCAGCATAAATTCTCACCTCTTTTGTCTAGCAATTCTCCTAAATAAAGAAATATATTAATCTGCACAGAAGACCTTTAAAGGACTTATGAAAAGCTGATATAAGTATCACAGAGCACAGCTCATCCATAGGAGAGTGGTTATCAGGTTGTGTGAATACAGAGGGAAAAAATTATGTGCTGTAAGACTTTGCATATGAGCAGGCAACTACTAAAAGCTTGCAGATCATAGTGACATATAAAGGACTGAGAAGGTGATGGGGTAAACTCAAGGAGAGCAAACCTGAGGAGGTTAATCCTTCAGACACTCTTCAGTGTTCAGAAGTTACTTCAGAAATAACACCTGAAATTATGTTACTTCAAGAAGTAACACCTTCTACAGTTCACACACTGTGCTTTTGAGCCTTCTCTACTCACAGGTGAAGAACATTAACTTGAATGAGGTATTCATTGATTATCACAGTAGAATCAAGTTGGTCTTGATGAAAGGTATCATTTGTGTAAAGAGAGACAGGTTCATCTCCTTAAGTCCTTTCCATCTGAAATATTTTTAAGATTTAATCTCAATGTTTTTAACCTCTTTTTCAAGCTTTACAAAATCTTTTGATATTTGCAAAAAAATTCTCTTATTCCTAGTTAACTTTTGTTCGTAAGTACAACAAACTGTGTATGTATAAACTGCCAGCAATACCAGCAGGACATTTGGAAACATCATCTGTACGGAGATTTACATTTGTGGGGAATACAGAATAGATAGATAGAAAGGATATAAAAGTTTTGGGTTTTGGTTTTTTGTTT
>VWYP01002424.1:0-10856 GCA_013400435.1 Pycnonotus jocosus | reverse complement strand
GTGGCACTGGGTGGGCTTTAAAGGTCCCATCCAACCCAGGATTCTTAGATTTCATAGTATAGGAACAAATGTGTGAAATGTCTCTACAGTATTCTGGAAAACTGTGAAAGACATTGATAGGTGGCCTTGAAGTCCAAAAACTAAAATTATAACTCTGTTACTGAACTTGTTAATGAACTTTCACAGATTAGTAGGAACATTGAGACTTTTGGCCTGCTCAGTTTCTAGCTTGCTTTTGTCTTTCATTGCTGAGCTACAGAGTAGTGGCTCCACCATTCTTCATGAAGACCATGTGCTTCTGTTTGGCATACAACAATTTCATCAATATCTGGTAGTCAGAATCAAATACAATTCTATATGTTGAAACCAAAATAATTTTTTTCTTTTTTTTTTTTTTTTTTTTCAGTTTGGTAGACATTCTGGTCTAATTTTCATACACTGCCCCAAAAGAAATTCAAGTGAGGCTTTTTTCCCTATCATTTTAAGCAAATCAGGTGTGTAATGGAAGTTAACTCTAAACCAGGAGAGATAGACTCTTGTGAGTTACCCATGCCAAGAAACAGTGAATGGTCTCCCATGGATTTTGCAGCTCCAGCAACATTTCAGTGCATGTGCCTCAGCTGGGCAAATTCACCAAAGTACACCCAGACTGAATGATTTCCTTACTTTGTTGGATTTTTTTTAAAAACCTCCTGGTTTTGCTCTGAACTCTAAACTCTCATGACAGAAGAAACACAAATGGCAGAAATGGCTGCAAGACATTTTTTCAACGTTAACATCAGTAAATGTTACAAGAAATCCAAGCATTGGCTAAAAATTCATACTGCTTAGCTCATGAATTAAGAAATTGACTATAGAGTTTATATATTTGAAAAGTTTCTTCTTCCCGTAAATTTCCATTGTCCTTCAAAGAACCTGACATGTAATCACAGGGAGTTGTCATTGGTGACTGCACCTTAATCTTTCAATTATTCTAACTGTGATAAGTTCCTGCATTATAAAGCTCTGGAAGTACTTAATATTGCATTTTTTAACTAACTGCACTTAAATCCTAAAATGGTCTACTGTAACCTCAATAATCAAAGATGTTCAAAGTTGAAGTTGAGAATGAAGGGTATGAAAGAACATAAAAAGCTCATTTGTGCAAGCTGAGAAAAAAAATCTGCTTGAATTTTCTTTTTTTTCTCTGGACGACTTTATTTCATTTTGGTTCCAAGTCAGACAGCAGGGAAAACTGCAAACCTAGGCAGCTGAAATACACTGAAAAATGTATGTGTATATATATTTAAATAAATAATACCACTAAAATATAACTGCAAAATAAGTTTTAAGATGCACAGTGTTCCTTGCTTTCATCCAGCAGTATCTGTGTTGTCTGAATATCTTTTTGATAAGCACATCTAGGAACAGGCTGTGAATGTGGCTTCAAAACCAGGTACTCATAGCACTACCAAGCCCTGAAGTTCCCCTGAGACAGTGAAACAGCTCAGCTCCTAAAGCTGCTTTGATATGTCAAAACAGAACGAGCCTAATAGGCCCAGATGATTTTTGTGGAGAAAAATTATCTGATTTAGACTTCTACCCTGTAAAGGAATTCAGTTCTTTACATAGTAGTGCAAGGTGTCCATTTACCTTTTAGCTCTCAGCATTTCCTCATCTCCTTCTTCTGAACCACTTGTGCACAATCCCACAATCCAGAAAATTCCCATCGAGCTGTGATCCTGGTTCTAGTTGTATGGACAGAAGCAAAAGAAGAGCCACAATTACTGCTTTAATTTTGGTCTGTCTGCAAGAGAGCATGTGGGATCTGAAGCCTTGTTAGCTTGAAGGTGGTGTTTTATCCTAGTTAGCCAGGAGTTTTGTGATTCTTTAAAAATTTTATCACAAAGTCTGTTTAATTAGTTAAGCAACGTTCAACTGTACTATTATACCTGCTTTTGATTTAGACCTATGTTGGCTGAGTGTCAGTAGAAAACCTGAGAAATTGCCTCAGTGCACCTGCAGAAAGGAACTCCAAGGACCCACAGCCCTCAGAGAACTCAATCAATAGCTGAAGAAAAAAATTCAGTAAAGAGTGGTTTCATGGTTATCACATAACCAGAGATGAATTAGATGTCAGAGAACAGGAAAGATGTCTTGAGAAAGTTAAGGAGTCAAAGACCTAAACGCCCCAGAAAACTTGATTAATACATTGCAGATGCAATAAGGGAGCCACTTCATAAGTTTGTACAACCCAGAAAACTTAATGGTAATGGTCTAAGCAGGACAGCAAATTTAGAAAGTGCTGTCTACACAGATAAAGCTTAAGTTTCCATTAAACAAAGACCGATGAGATCTTCTGGTAGTAGTTAAAATAAACAAAATACCTATATCACGATTGGGAAGACCTTTGGTAGTATCTATGAAAAATCTTTGATGTTTTACTGTAAATAAATGCCTGAAAATTGTTGGGTTTTTGAAAATGTTTATGGTGAATAAATTCCCAATACGTTCCCAATTTTGACCCAAAATTGTTATTAGGAATGTTCATCTAACAGCTTTTTGCTGTGAGATTTAAAACACTGTTTCAGTGGGGAGAAGAAAAGGCCAGAGTGATTAACTGATCACAACTCGTCACAGTTGGAAATAAAATGAAATTCTCAAAGATTCAGACAAAAAAGAAGCATTTCTGAGGTTTGTAAACTGAATGGTAATTTTTTTTTTTTCAGCTGTACATTATCTCTAATTTGCATTCCCAGTCTTCGCAAATCTCATTATCTAGACCTTATTATCACTGTAATGATCTTGGTCATATACCTAGCTTTCTTTTGTGTAAACAATCTTCCTGATTTTTTTAAAATTAGTTTATTTCCTTCTTCTGACTTCCTGGGAAAAAAAAAAAAAAAAGTTTTGAGAGCTTTCCTAAGATCTAGCTGTAAGAAAAATATTGTTTCCTATGTACATTTTTTGACAAATGCTGAGTACTTCATGATCTATAAAAATATTGAATATGTTTTTGACTTGAAGAACATAAACGACCTCAGTGAAAATACTCCTTTTCCTAACTGCTAGTCTGGACAGCAAGCAGCTTACTTAAGATATTTCTCAAGTAAAAGAATTTGCATTTTGGAAATTACAACTTTGAGGATATCTATAAAGATAACTCACCTGCAGCAGGAAGGTCTGTGTTAGCCTTGTATTGCTGATATCAGAACAGGATGCAATTTATTTCTACTCTCCTTTGCTTGAAAAAGAAAGGAGAAAGATGTGCAGATGAAGAAAATATCACACTTTGAGAAGAGCTTGTATGGAAAGATAAAATACATTAAGACTCTTCTGTCTGGAAAAGAATACTGGTGTGAAATTTGATGGAGGTAAATAAAATTATGGATGGCACAGGGAAGGTCAATGAGTTGTAATTATTTTCTCTTTCTCATACTATGACAGCTGGAGGCATGAAATGAATGAGCAGGCAGATGTTTTAAAACAAAAAAGTTTATAAAATGTGTGGTTAAACTGGGGTGTTCATTGCCAAAGGATGTTCTGGATGCCAATGATGTTAATGCCATCAGAAATCCATGAGGCAAATTAATAGGGAAAATATCCATGAGAAGGTGTAAAACACAGTAATTTACATCTACAGCTGCCTCCAAGTACTTGAGCATAAATTCTTAAGGGTAAAGAAGATATATGTGAAAAAAAATACCACTTATGTTTCTCCACTCCAATATAGCCATACTCAGGGTTATTTTTTGTGGTCTACACATATGTTTAAAACATAACCTATGTAATCACAAGACCAGAACTTTTTCTGTTTAATTTCACCTGCTTAAGAAAAAACAACAACAACAAAAATTTAACCATTTCCTCAGTTTATTTACAAATTTCTAACATTTAAAAAACCTCAAACAATTTTCTTCATATCAGAGAGCTTTACTAAATTGATCAAAGTTAAAAGAAAGTAGAACAGTGACTTTTATGAATAGATATAATTGCATTTAGCTAGGCTATTTTCCTTTAATTTGCATATTTTTTTCCAGTGAATATTTTTTTGCTTACTTACCAGCTGACAGTAGAAAGTTCAGCAGTATTAGGGACTCATTGAATAATTGCCTGGGAATTCTGAACACCAGGTTAAGTACAAGCAGAGTAAAAGGCATTTTGCTGGAAATTGTTCATGCTTTTTAGTAAATTCAGGTTTAAGTGATGGCGATAAAAAAAATCTTCGGTAAGTGGCTATTGTTGGTTTCTAAATATGTGCAACACGTTTTAAAAGTGTTGTTATTTCACCTAGAGCAGCATTTTCATTGTGTTTAAAGGGTTGTGTGTGCTGGAGCCCAGAATGGAGTGGTATGTGGTAGTTAAATGTTTTCTCTCTCTTTTCTCTCTAGGTGTTGAACAGGGAGAGGTAAAAATTTCTCTGATCTTCTTTATGGATCACACGGGGTGTAACTTCTTCAGCTCCCAGTTCCTTCATTTCTAGATGATCCAAACTGCTGTTTTCCCTCCAGTGACCCAGGAGTCTTTCCTTGCCTGGTCCCACTTGGGTCTGTCTGTTCAAATTAATCTTTCCCATCTGGAGGGATGGAAGTGAAGGGAAACACCAAGAGCCTCTGTGCATACCCAAGCCTGAAATATAGCTCTGAAATTAAAAAAAAAAAAAAAGCCATATAAATTGAACATTTGAACATTCATTATATCACACAAAACACAACATTATTAATATTATTTTTACACTTTTTAAGGTCATTTAAAAGCTTCTCGCAACTTAGATCTGGTGTGTCCTTATTGCAGCTTTACACTGCCTGAGAAGAAGGATGGAGAGACACAAACTACAAGGGCCTGGAGTGACAGAATGAAGGGTAATGGATTCAGATTGATAGAGGGCAGGGCTGGATGGGATCTTGGGAAGGAATTGTTCCCTGGGAGGGTGGGGAGGCTCTGGCACAGGGTGCCCAGAGAAGCTGTGGCTGCCCCTGGATTCCTGGCAGTGTCCAAGACCAGGTTGTGCAATGGTTCTGGCTTCTTTTTCTCTGCCAGGGTTGGGATTTATACACAGGAGTCAAAGTTCATGCTTGGACGCAGATGTTTATTATTTTTTATCTATTTACAGACTCAAAAACTCTGACCTCTAACTAACAAGTTAGAGAAATGAGGTAAAATGGAGCCTTTCTAACTTTTCTATGGTTATTTAAGCGCTAATTACCCAGTGACGATGTGACACCTATGTTATTTATATTTCCAACCCAATAATGATTACCCAAGGCCCGCAATGCAGACCGTTTTCACGCAATTACAGAACNTCAAATGTGGTGTTTGCTTGAAGGTCAGCACCTTTTAGCACAGAAAGCCTGAAATTTTAACCCTCCAGGGTTCCAACAAAGTTGGATAGTCTTGGAGCACTCTGGGATAGTGGGAATTCTCCTGCCCATGGCAGTGGTGGCCCTGGGTGATCTTTAAGGCCCCTTCCAACCCAAACCATTCTATGATTCCATAATTATATTATTATTGTCCTTATAACCTGCCAGAGTGAAATTTGCTAAATGTCTGCTATGCTTTTTCAGTCATCTAAGTGATAAGAAGACACTTAACTCATATTTTTATGATCTTTCCTTCCTTCCAGGACATTGAGATCCTGCTGAAATTCAAATTGATTTTCTCAGTAATATTTTTTTTTTAATATCCTGGGTGATTGCTACACATTCTCTATTTTTGCAGTTTCTTTTATAAAATTAAAATCTGTGTCATGAATTTGTACTAAATAGATTTACAAGCAGAGTGTCATGTAAAATGCAGGTATAACTGGCTGTTGAAGAGACAAAGAGGCTGCCAATAATGGTCTGATTTTCCACCCTGGGGCCTGTACTTGCATATCTACTAATGATACATCCATACTCGTCCTGGTGGAGCCCATTGAGTGAATATTCTGATTTTGAGTAGAGAAGATGGGGCCAATTCAACTGATATTTATGTAGGTAAAATTGCTCATGTAAGTCAGTTCTTTGACTATCCAAAAGAACATCATCAAAAAGATTTGTTCAAGCTATGATCCTGCAACCACCAGTTTAACTGAAATAATAATAATAATCTGTCTTTCTTTTTCCTCACCATTTATGGTAATAGTGGATGTTCATCAGGAAATTTGTAATAAAATATTAACATTCATCTGTTTAAGCTGTTTATTGCTCAAAGGCAAAGCACCATTTTTTTGTTGGCTGCCTCATGAGAAGTTCTGAGTTTAGGTTAACGAGATGGTGCATAGGTTAATGAGGTTTTTGTCTGGGGAATACCTAACTTTATACATCTCTTGTAATTAATAACGACAGCTTTGCCATTCTGAAATCTGCTTCTTCACTTACTCATAATTATGAAACAAATTTGAAAACAAGACAAATAAAGTTACCAAAGAAGTAGACACAATATGAAAATTAAGATTGATAAATATATTTTTAACTTATATTTTTACCTGAATTAACCTTTATCTTTTGTTGTTCAATACTGTTACTATATTTATATCTGCCTGTGAGCTTCTTCTCTTATGTTCCCTTCCAGCTAAATACAAAGCTATTTGAGCCATTTCTTTTAGATATTCTACATGAGGAAATTTTAATCTTCATAGACAAATTTACTTATCTGGAGGTGTTTGATATTAGATATGATTTTTCATTTAGTTGATACAGAAAGGTAGGTAGATCCTTTTGTTTTGATCATAGAAATTGTAGCTACCTCATGAAAAAGTTTTGAGCAGATATATTTCATATTTCGCATCTTTTTTTTTTAATGATCTAATTTTAAACCTAGTTTATTTGAAATCTAAAATAAAGACAACAGTTCTCTAAGTGGTCAAATAAAAAGAAATGTGACTTTTCATGGCTATATGTCTAATGTCCAGGGTTGGATTCTCTGGTGTCTTGAGGAGTACCAAGAGTTGTAGTAGTAGAGAAAAAAAAGGCACCGAAGGCACTGCTAAGGGCTGAGATTTCTCAATCTTTCTCCAGGATTTCTTAGCATTCTGGAACTATTAGAATGTCAAAAATAACAACCAAGCTGAGAAATTAGCAAAAGTAAGAAAAAAAAATTTCAGCTGCCTAACATTTAATAGAAAAAACGCAGGTTATTTAATGGTCTTTAAACTCTTTGTCATAAAATAGTCTCAGAAAATGTTAATTAACTAGGATAGATCTACCCATTGCAGCTTTTTCTTCTTTTCATCTGCTTATAAACACAAAAATTTTAGTCACTTGATATTTCTGAAATTGTTTCTTCATGCCAAATGCACAATATGTTTTTAAAAATCCTGGATGGCAAAATTACGTATTTGCACACCATATGTTCTCTTTGCAGTTGCCAAAATTATTTCTACACCTTCCAGCAAACCATTATGTTACAGTCAGCCTAAAAGAAATCTCTCTATGAATTGAATCTGCAAACATCAGACATCAGATCCAAAATGATCACATTAGTAAGAGACTGGGATTCAAAATGGAAGTGTTTTTTTCCCCCTCATCCTAACAAAATTAAGAGTTTTGTCACATGGGGTGATGAAAGCACATCTTTCTGATATTGTTTGCTATTTGTTGATGGTAATTTACAGGGGTACTTTTGTTTGCTTCTGGAGATGAAATTGCTAGTCAGGAAATTTGAATACAGAAGTCTTATGGTAAAAAAAAAAATAACAAGAAGAAAACTTACTGCAAAAATTAAAAAAAAAAGAAAAAAAAAGAAAAAAAAGAAAAAAAAAAGAAAAAAGGAAAGGAAAAAAGAATGAAATTATGCTAACTATAAAGCACACATTTCAGCTATCACTCTAGTTATTAAGCAGTATCATGACCACACAATCAAATGCAGTGAGTTACAGATATTAATCCTGTTGAATATGAGTGTACTAGAACTAGTTCTGAAAAAGTAATATCCATTGGTAACATTTTCAGCTCTCAACTTCGTCTTTTGTCCCTTTTACAGAATAGACTGGCCAAATAATTGATTGGATAAGCTCAATTTTTGGCATTTGTTCATTATCTATGCAGGTATAAATTAAAATGGACCAATTTCTACCCAAATTATATTCTTTTTGTAGCAACTCATACATTAAACATAGAAGGTCATGTTTCTTTTCCTGATTTGTTGTTTTTGTTTGGTTGTTTTTGGTTTTTTTTTGTTATAGAGCTTCTAAAAAATTGCTAGAATTGTTATAATTTCAATAGAATTCTGAAATGAAAACTTAGGAAATTGGTATTGAAACACACATGTACAGATATCCTCTTGATTATTCTCCTATTTAACTCAAGTCTAGAAAAGTCTATAAAATACCGATGCAGTTGAAGACATTTCATTTGTGCTACCACTTCATCCTCTCCACTGCTTCTACTCTTTCTAAAGCAATTGCCTAAATGTTCTTGGTCAAAGTGAAAACATTTTGAAAAGTCTTAATGTGCTCACTCTCAGGATGAGAATCTCTGCTTATAAATTGCTGGGAAATTTTTAATTTCAATGAAAAGACTGGCACAAGTCTGTAATATTATTTATGCCAAATGTAGCAAACATTGAAATTCCTTTTCCAAACTATTTGGAAATTTATTCAGCTCTCATTAATGTATTTTATTTATAAAAAAGCATAGAAGAAGATGAAGGTTTGTTACCAATAAAAAATAGAGTATTTCAGATAGGTATTTGAACTGGTTCTCAACTCTACTGAACTTAGTCCACCATTTTATCCAGAAAAAAATTTGTAAACACTCCTTATTCAGAAAGGCAGAATTTTACAGCTGTTTTCTCACAGGTGGAAATTTTTACTAAGGTAGGAAGATGAGGTGAATTCATTCTACTTACAGGTTCTTTGTATTTAAAAACAAAAACAAAAACAAAACCAAAAAAACCCAAACCCAAAACCAAAACTAAAAAGTTTTATATTTGGGCAGGAAAGAGAAAAAAAAGGCAAAATGAAAATTAGAAGACAACATTCATAGTAAAGAGTAAATTTAACTCCTGAAATACTTTTGACTGAATATATATGGCCTGGATGAAAAATGTAGCTGCATGAAATAGAACAGGTGAAAATTCAATTGTATTGAATTTAAACCATTAGTAACTGGATGCTGTTCATGGTCAATGGAGACCTGTGACAGGACCTGTAGCTACAGTCTAAAAAACAGGCATCTTAGCAGGCTCCAGCTGTTAGAATTATTTACTCTCCCACAAGATAGGAGTGAAATGCACAGATAAATTTAATGCAGAGAGTATCTAAGAGCCCAGCTTTCAAAAAATTATTTCTGTTCCATTGAAGAAGCTTCAATTACACTTAGTGAAACTTTGATTTCTATTTTTGTTTCTAAAGAAAAAAAATTATTCACCTGGAACAAGAAAACATTAGATTATTGTTGTGATTTTTGAAATTAATTGCATCCAATTTTACTGAATTTCTGGATATGTTACATTTTGCTGCTGACAGGGCGGCAGATGGGCAAGGTCAACCCACGATAGACTTCCATGACCAAATGTCATTTATATACAGGTCTTTTTAAAAAAAATAACCAACCAAAAAAAGCCTTCTATATGTCTTGTGTCTTGTAAAATTAATTACAACAAAACCCACAGGATTGTCGAAATATATGAAAGCATATACCTATTTTTTCTGCATTTCTGAAGCATTTTACAATGATATATGCCAATTTATTGTTTTGGTGACCTCTTGAAATGAGGTGATGTTTATTTGAAGAGAGCAGTACTATTTTTCCAATTACAATTATGTAAATTAATCAAATTTGAGACACTGCTGCTTGACAGGAACCAGGTGAGTGACTGCGAGAGGGGTGGTGAATATGTACAGCCTTGGATTCTGCTCTGAGTCCCTTGCTGTGAAAACTTCTTTACTGACCTGGAAAACAGAAATGGAAAGGGTATTGAATGTGCCACAAAGTACAGGTATCCGATATATATTTAGTATTTAATACTTGCACATGCACAGTTCCAGAAACAGAAGCCTTGATATCTTCCTTTTAGACCTAGGCAGGAAGAATTTTACCATTTCGTGAAAAAATTAAATGTGTTGAAACAAGTTTCCATCCCAAATATTCATAAACACTATTTAGGGTCACATTCTTGAGCATTCTTGTGCTCAAGAATCAACAAATATGTGAAAAGAATTGACTTTTTAAAATATTTCCAGTAATTTTCCATCAGTGTGAACGTTTTGGGTAGTGTTTTTGTCTGGCATTGCACAAAAGCTGAGGTTATGCTAACAGAAAGACTTTAAAGTTTTTGGCTACCCCCCCTTCTAAAATAAAATAAAATAAAATAAAATAACAAACAAATCCCAAACCCAACCCATACCAAAACAAACAAAACAAAAACCCCTAAAAACCCCACAGCCCAGCACAAAAAGCCCAACCAAAAAACTGCCCCAAAACCACAACAACAAAACCCAACAAAACAAAAACCAAAACCACCCCCCAAAAAGAAAAGGAAAGAAAAGAAAAACAAACCACCCAAAATCCCAAAAAGCTGAATATGGGGTTTTCACTCATTTTTTTTCTCATGTAGATGGAGAAGAGCTATTAATGATGATTTTCATTTTGGGTCTATTTTTAATGTGTCAGAAATTTTTACACAGATGGGAGATTAGGGCAGGGTATGAAAAATTCCAGCCTCTCTTGCTCCTCTAAATGAAGGAAAGTAGAAATTCTTTCTGACTGATCACAATAAAATATGTGGGCCAACAATAAAAAAAATATTTTTACAGTCATATTTGTGGACAAAAGGAGAGTTTGGAAAAAGGCAGGTAATGCAGGTGAAGATATAAAAGCCAATTGCATCAAGCAAACATATTTGTGTTCATATAGAAGCATTTTGTCCTGATTGAATACAAAAATCCATTATAT
>VWYP01002419.1:12880-50463 GCA_013400435.1 Pycnonotus jocosus | reverse complement strand
ACTTACTGATTCTCACTAAAATTAAGCTAACTGTTCACAGTTTCATCAGCAGAGGTAACCACTACTACTCCTGAAATTTTCATTATATTAGATGATTTTAAAGTTATAAGAAGCCCTTCTACCAAATATAATTAATTTTTTTTTCTTTCCATGTGCTAATCTTGTTTCTCCTTAAAAACAAGTTCAGTTGTATAATTTTACCAGGCAGCTCTTTTATTTTCAGTTACTTTAATGATATTCCTTATTCCACATTAATAACACATTCACAAAGATTTTTAAACTCTTGGTTTTATAACTGTTATGGACTTTACTGTGTTCTGTAATCATATTTTGGACAGTGATAAGAAAAACATGGGGACTAACTGACTCTCCATTAGCATTTCCTTATCTTCCATTTAAAGCTCTCATCAAGTTCCATAGGATTTCATTCAACTTTTAAATATATTCACAAAGAATATATGCTTTTTACTTATAAACTAATAAATAGGTGATTCAGAAATTCCACAGACTCCCTGTTCAGCACAACAAAATATCTGGTAGAATATCCTGAATTTTAGTAACAGTCACCTCTCATATTTAAAAAAAATGCTTGTCAGAAAAAGAATGCAGGTGTGCATAAAATTAATTCTGAAAAATCCCACCAGTCTTTATTTTAAATGTCTAAGACAATTTCTGAACTATATTTAGAGCACTTAATAATTGTTAGTTAATGTATTTTGAGATGCAGAAATTTACAACCAGTCTTTAGTTCTCCATCCTTCAAAAGGATTCATACTCATAGAGAGCCATCACTTAAGTAAAATCACAAGTACCTCAATGCCAGCAATTCTCCCTCTTCTCACTGTTCTCCATACAGAGACAATGTCTTTTAATTAACTGTTGTTAATTTTTACTTTGTAATGTGACCTGATTATGTAATTATCTAACTGCTTAGTAAATTTATTTTAATGAATGGATGTGTTTAATAAAACCAAGTCTATTAATGTGATGTAATTCTTAATGACTGATTACACAGAGCTGAAAAATGAACTGTTGACTTACATTTTCAATGTCATTAAAATATCATCTGCATTCAGATACATAAGGCTAGAATAAAGACATTTCATATTGCAAAGTAAGGTTTAGTCTACCAGTGTATTTCATGGAGAATATTGCTCTTTTAATTGGAAAAACTGAAAAAAAATCAACACAGCGCTTAATAAACATCCATGTATCAGAATGTTTTCAATATAAGGTTCTCTTCTCCCAGGCACTGACAACAGGACAAGAGGCCATGGCCTCAAGCTGTGCCAGGGGAGTTTCAAGCTGGATATCAGGAAAAATTCTTCAATGAAAGGTACACATCAGAACTTTATATTCATCAATACAATGACAACTGGTAATGTCTTTGTTTTCATATGCTCTCAGAAAACAAAAATCAAAAGCATCTATATTGGAAAAGTTTTGTACAATATTTTATGGCAAGAATAATATTTGTTGTACAGAGGAGAAAAAAAATTGCTTTTTTCTTTATCCTTTGAGAAGCAAAGTCTTTGAGAAAGCTTTTGGTTCTATGCTGCCGAACTAGACTCTTCACAAGACCAACTAGAATGGTTGAAAATATTACATACAAAAAACCCTAAGGTAGTAATTAAATGACCTCAAGATTCAAAAAGAGCTAGTGAAAATTTTCTAGAAAAGATGATGTGTTGAAAGAACTATTTATGACTGGTCTGTATGGTGAGCATTTAATCTCTGTTTCTGAGGCAATTAAGAATGAGCAAGACAAATCTCTGTAAGAGACACTCTAAATACTTTTGAATCTGCTCAAGTCCTTTCCAATAGGATCTACATTCAAATGTTTGTCTTCAAACACTTTTATATTGTCTCTTGACAAAGGTTCAACTACTTCTAGTGTCTTCTATGCAATTGCCAGGGCCTGGCTGGCAAACAGAGACATTCATGCAGAAAAAGCAAAAAAAGCAAATGGCTCTAAAATGTCACCTTAGGTTCCATGGTGCGAGACCACTCTATTTCAGATTGTGACAGCTAAGGACTCTGACTCCATCATGAAGCAGGGATCTATGCCTCTATACCTTGGCACTGGGAGAGGCTATTTTTTTGTTTGTTTTGTTGGGGTTTTTTTTTTTGTTTGGGGATTTTTTGTTTGTTTTGTTTTGTTTTTTGTGGCAGACACTCATACATCTCTGGCTACCTATTCTTTCTTTTTGTGGTAGTCCTGTAAACTATGTGGTTTGTTACCAGCCTTCGTTAGTTTTGATTTCTTGAAGAAATGTTTGGCTCAATGAACATCCTGTCTTTTACACTGACACAAGACTTGATTCATTCTTTATTTCCACTTTTTAAAAATATCTATTACATTACACACAGAGAATTGTGAAGATGTCTTTGTGGACACCCAAATGCCATTACTACTGTGAGAATATGATGGTTCGGATACCATCAAGATTTGTTTTTCCAAGTTTATTTGTAATTACTAATTTGTTGAATTAGTATGGAAGGATTTGAAAGCTCTGAAATTTCACATGTAGCCTTGTAACTTTTTCCCCTCAGTATTTATATATCAGCAATGTAAGTTTCAAGTTCCTGTAGGAAGATCATGCAAATTCCTTTCTCTTTCACAGTCCAACAGCAATGTAAAGCCATGAAGATATTTCAAGTTTGCAAACAAATATAACACAGTTTATAGAGCCTGACCTATGCTGCAGTCTTGGAAGAACTGCTAGCAGCAACTGTGAGCTACTCCATCTACCTTGTTTCGTGTACTGCTTGGCATCTAGAAGACCTTAGGAAGTCAGAGATAGGTTTGACTGTCTGCTGCAAGATAAAAACCTTACCACTACATAACCTCATAAGCTTTTTAAGATCAGTATCCCACATTTGCAAATTTGCTATTGCATGACCAACACATCACCCATAACTTTGCAAGAATTTTACGTATCACCACTTTCAGGGAGCATAAGATGGTATATTTCTTGTTGATTGAGATGTCTCTTTTTTCAAATACAGTAATTCTGCAGCAAAGGCTTCTATTCTCTAAAAATACTTTCATTGTGTTGGTCATAAAGTAGTACTTTTAAAGTTTACAGAAAATAATTCTTCCTCTACCCATTCCTTCTTCCAATACCAGCAAACACTACAGCAGAAAATAGAAATAGAATTATATGTAGCTACAAAACACAAATAGTATTCCACTTTAGGTCTTTCCTTTATCGCAATTATCATGCAAGCAGCCTTGGCTTATATTAACCAGGAGTTTTTTTCAGCAGTTATGAAAATACCAAAAAAAAGAGAAAAACCAGAAAAGATCAATTTCATGCAGCAAATTATACTTATGTCAATCTTTAAATAATTTCTCTCTATTTGCTTATTTTGCTTCCAGGAAAAAAAAATCAATACAAATATTTTAATTTCCATTTTTTTCTTACAATTAACTTCATGTTTCAAAATTAGATGCTAGGATCTCCATTCTCAGAAGTCTCTGACCAAATTTAAACCAAGTCACTTTTAATTCAAAGTGTTTGTTCCAAGATCCCTAACCACACATTTTGCAAAACATTCCTCTCTGTTGTCAGTCTGAAACTGACATTATAATACAAATATACAAATACCTGGCACAGACACTGCAGAAAAAAAAGACAAAGAAATACATACCTCCCTTTTATTTCAATTAAAAATAAGACATTTTCTATTTCTTTTTCTTTATGGGTAGTAAAGTCAAGAATGGAGTCCAACTCTTTTAAACATATTTTACTATCACAAAATAAGAATTTCTCACTTTGGGTTAAAATATTTGACATTGAATGAGTAAAAACCTTCTGCCCAATTTTGAAACACAGTTACCTTCATTCTCATTTTGCTATCCTTTTCTTCTTCTAAGATGAAAAATAACATTAATGTTGCAATGACCAATGACTACTCTACACTTTAATGGGACCTATCCTGAGAAAGCCAAATTAAATAAGGGCTCTTCCAACTTATGATCTCATTAAAATGTTTGTTGGCAACAATTGTTAGAGTTGGATCTGTTACACAATACCATTGTCAGCAAAGAAAAAACATCTTGGGGCACCTGTTTTTCCCTAGACAATGGCAGTCTTTCTAGTTAATCTATTTATTTTGTAGCTATAAAGATTTTTTTATTACTTCAAGTCATAAACATCTCCATAAGCTACATACCATATATCAATACACATTATTATTATTATTATAATTATTACTATTAACTGAAACACTATTTTCTGAATTTTTCATTTAATTTAAATCCCCTCCTTACAGAAAGGAAGGGAAAATGGAAGTATACAATCAAATTAGTTCAAATTTTATTATTATTACATGCAAATGAATAACAGGCTTTAATATCCACATACTTACTTGTGACCCATTTCATGGGCAATTGTAAAAGCCAGATTCAGACCATTGTCCTCTGCAATTATACATTTTCTTTTTTCACTGCACATTCCACTCAGGTATGCTATACCTAGGAAACACAACCACCACATTTAATTATTTATTTTTATTGCTAACTTTATATATTATGGCATAATTAGACCCAAACAAGACTGAAACCTTGTTGTAGTCAGAGCCATCTAAGTATATAAACAGATATCTGACAAAGGTTTACTTACTTAATTTGCAACCAGTGGTAATACTATCTCACAGTAATGATTACATGGACTGCAACGTACAGGAATCGCATTCTTTAAAAGCATTGCTAAATGAGATGTGATAGAACACATGTAGGAATGTCAGTACTGCTGCAAAGGAAAATAAATGTCTACAACAATAGGGCACAAGTTTGAACAGGTATTTCATCTGACAGACTTAGAAGAACAGAGTGCAAAGCACAAAGTTTTGCCCCTACATTTATCACTACTAAGTGCTCACGTTCAGCATGTTAGAGGTTTTAAAAATGTTTAGAAGAGTCAGATGTCCCAGAAGAGCTCACAGGAGACTACAGCCTGTCAAACATATTTATTGTAGAGGCTATAATGCCTTTATTACATAATACCTTAGTTTTCAAAAAACCCAATTAAGCCTTAATATGGTTTTTAGTTCAAGTTCAGCTTCTTAAAAGTTGAGTTTCTGTAACTGTAAAAGCTTGAGGAACGTGAAGGTTAATTTGGGTAATGGTAAATTTTTCAGGCCACAAACACGTTTAGGAGGGACAATTGTCATCACTAGTCATTTGAAAATTTGGAGTAAGCAATCAAAACACTGTTTCAAGTGTTTGGCCTTCTTCCCAGGAACTTCCTTTCAATGGAATGGTGCCCTCCAGTTCAGCACGTTTGCTGGGTATTTGCATGTAAAGGTCAAGTTTGAAATGTTTGACAGCATTTGAAATTTAGTCATAATTATCATTCCAAGTTAATAAGATAAGTCATTCTTCTTACAGTCCAAGTATCTGTCAGTCTGTGAGCACAACACTTCATCCACAAGTAGCAGAAACCTCATCACTGTTCTGCCAACTTTTGAGCATTGCCCTCAAAAGAACTGGTTGAAAGCTTTGGGATACAGAACTTTTGACAAAAAGTGTTGTCCAGGACTAAACAAACAATGACAAATTAAATTTGAACAAGGCAGAGTATTTCAACTTTTACTATTTGTTTCCAAAATAGGGAATAGCCATCTAGGATATGAAAGAAAAAGCAAATTCTGCTCAAAGAAAGAAAAAACGTAGTCCTTTGAATGAGACCTCATGCTAAATGTAGGTATCACTTATACTAACTCAAATAAAAAACAGAGAAGAAATGCTCTGAAATGTAATGTTTTATTTCAAAAATGTTATGCTGCAATGCCTGAAATAAAAACAAGCATATTTCTAAAATCATTTTGTGCCTTGTTATTATATTATATGCATGTTCTTTTAAGAATTGTCGACCAAACTGAAAAAGATAGAAAGACTTTTAATACTGGAGCTTGTGGTACAGCTGGTAACAATACCAGAAGAAGTAAATATCAGCCATCATCAGTGAACTTAAACATTAGTCCAACAAAATAGAAAAATCACTCTTGCCATAGACAAGACCCAGTACTGCATTTTGAAGTGCTTAGAGCAATCCTTTATTATAATGCAAAACACTCATAAATACTTTTCTTGCTTTGCTGGTTTTGGCTGTGATAGAGTTAACTGCCCTCACAGTAGCTGGTAAGAAACTATGGTTTGGGTTTGTGTGAAAACAGTGAGGGTAACACAGGGAGGTGCTATTTGTTGCTGAGCAGTTTTTACACAGATTTACGGCATCTCCTCCTCCTCCTGGCACCACTTCACCACCAAGACAGCTGGGGCGGGGCAAGACACTGGCAAGGGCACAGCCAGCACAGATGGCCCCAGCTGAGCAGAATATCCATCCCCTGTAGCACTGTGCTCAGCAAAAAGACTAGGCAGGAGGCTGTCAAGGGGCTGATGATCAGGGACTGGCCAGGTTTTATCATTATTGCTGTTAATTTATTTCAATTAGGAAACTATTCTTATCTGAACCCATTGCTTTTTTCACTCTTATCCTTGCAATTCTCTCCTCCCATTTCACTGTGTGGGGAGAGAGAAAGCAGCTGTGTGGTGTATAGTTGCCATCTGGAGCTCAGTCATGACAGTGTCGATGGCTACTCTCAGCTGGATAAAACTTACTTGCTGGGATCTACAGAAAGAGAATTCCCAAACCTCCCTCTTCCTGACGATGCTCAGTACAAATAGAAAACTGTGTGATAATCTCTAGCTTTCTCAAGGGAAAAGTCCCCTAACTTTCTTCTGACCTCTAAAATGCAGGTTTTCCATGTAACAACATGAGTACTACTAACTGTTGTCCACTATTCGATTGTCCCGCATTTACTCCCAAAGAATTATGAATGTTCCAAGCTTCACACCTATTCTGCAAAAGAGGTAGTCAGCATTATTAGGAATTTTCTATAATATTCATATATTGATCATATAATACTCATATATTACTCAAGTATTGCTCATATATATCCCCACATATCATCAAACATGTTTTCATATTTAGAATTCTTTGAAGAAAATTGATTATGCTTGAACTTTGTAAGTTTGGCAGACAAAACATAAGATTTGAATTTCATTGAGATTAAATTATGTTGCTGATTCTAGAAATGTCTGGAAGCATCAAAAGCAATTAATGCTTTATGACTTCTCCCTTATTAAAGAAATTCAACCTCAATGTGCAAGCCACATTGAACAGCAGCTACTGGGTGTAAATCAGCCAACTACTAGCTGTGAACCAGTCTCATGTCTTTGATTATGAATTTCACATGTAGTGACAAAGAAACTGACTTCAGTAAGCAGCTCCTCTTGTCTGTGCATTAAAGAATTTCTTCTTTAAATATATTTATGTTCACTGCAGCTTCCCATGGTTCATTAACACAGCTGGAACTGCTCCCAGGTTAAATCCACATTAAAAAAATACAAAAAGCCAACAAACAAAAAAAACCCCTACCACCAAGGGAAAAAACCAAAAACAAAACAAAAATCAATGAACAATTGCTCCCTTGTTATGATTAAGGTATTCCTAGTGAACCCCATAGCCTCAACACACTGTTTGAAATTAAAACACTTAGTATCTGGAAAGTATTGGCTAGAAATCAGTAACGTCATCTCATTGACAATGTAAGAAAGGATACAATTATTTATCTATAAAAAGCTATGTTTTGAAAAAAAAAAAAAGCTTGATTGAATACATGTCAAATGTAATATATTCAAATTACTCCTCTCTGTGGATATCTTTTTGTCAAATTAATTCAGAATACATGCCACATCAATTGAAAGAGTAAAGCTGTAGTTTTGTGCCTGAGAAGAATCACATAAGGGACTATATTTTCTTATCAAACATGTAAATATCCAAATGAAATAAATGTTGCTTCAAAAAAGGAACTTTTCCCCAAGTCATAGCAGTAGTGTATCACTCCTACTATTAGTGCTGTCCATAGACATGGTCGTTTCATTCTATGAACTATGACAAATTTTCTTGTTAATGAACATCTTCATCAAAGAACTTGTTCTTTCAAACTGAGTGCAAATTTACACCCTTTCTGTTGAAAAGTGCTAGTTCAGCTGACAGGGATGTTACATTTAACACCTCACCAGCTAAAGTATCTGAACAAGTCTCTTTCACGGCCAGCTGCCTGTAACATAAACCCACTACCCATGTTAAACAGCCTATTGTCAGCATTCCCCCCAGGAGCCAAAACTCCGCAGTAAGAAAACCCCAAACAGAAACACAGTAAGAGATATGCAGTCAAACTTACCAACACTGGTTTTCCTTACAGTGACCACAAAACATGTAGGTATGACTGTAATACTACATTCTAAAAGGCTAGAAAATGGTTCTTTTCCTTCTACAGTGAGCACTGCAAAAATAGAGTTAATATTCTGGTAGTCTAATCACCCAAATAACTTACTTATCCCACTTAAATTTCTTTTCCTCTGAACTTCCTTTGTTTCACAACACAATAAGGCTTTTTTTGTCATGGTATTAGATACATATTTATTCAGAATTTCCAATAGCATGATCTTCATTTGAGATATCGGTGATGCACAAAACTCACAAACCACTATAATAGAAACATAATTTAATGCCCACATCTGGCTTCTGATTCACAAATAAATATTTTAAAGTAAAAAGCACTTAAAAAAATATTTTAAATGAACTGGCAAATCAATGGGCTTGTCAGCATAAAAAATATTAAGTGAACTTGATTACTAATCTAACAAATGATTTTTTTAGCAGACCAGATGCTTTTCTTAAAAAGCAGAAGAAAAATGTTTTCCACGGAGCTGACACTTCAAAGTCTAATTAGCACAAGCTGTTCTGAAGAGAGTCACAGATGACTGCTAGGAAAAACAAGTTTTTTCAGTTGTCTGTGAATCAGCAGCTCTTAACCACGGCAGTAATCAAAACAAGACAGTTAACAATCAGAAATCCCA
The DNA here is from genome assembly GCA_013400435.1 of Pycnonotus jocosus. Lineage (NCBI taxonomy): Eukaryota > Metazoa > Chordata > Aves > Passeriformes > Pycnonotidae > Pycnonotus > Pycnonotus jocosus. The sequence goes on along the minus strand of VWYP01002419.1, from coordinate 41,528 downwards.
AATACAAAATGCAGAGCCCAGGAATATTTATTTTTCTCTTTTAAAGTGAGAGATGTAACAGTGAGGTCAAATATATCTATACATGTGTGTGTGTGTGTGTGCGCATGTGTGTTGTATCTTCACAAACACACATCACTGCAAAACATCGGAAAAAATAATAGGATACAACAAAATCAGGTTCTTTTGCATTATTCCCAAAAGTAACATAAATTTTATTTGTGTATTTTGTTATTTTATTAGAAAATCCATGCTTTCGGGAGAACATCAATAACTACACTAACTTATATGTATTAGTAAGTATATGTTCCAGAATAGACTATCAAGCTCACTCTTACACCTTGAAACAAATTGCTGCACTTTAATCCTTACAGCAGGGAAAAAAGACTAAAAATGGAGAGTGTGTATGTATGCCATAATCACAAAATCAAATTTTGAATGTGTGTTTACACAGTTTTAGGCTCTTAGTTCTTGCAACATCTGAAGAGTCCACAGGTCTCTAAGATGCTATTATGGGGATGGGATGACAAAAGTGCTGGAAGATAGTAATTTTCTTCTAAAATGCAGCCCTCATGAAAAACAATTCTTCCAAGATGAATACACAGAGGAGACAATAAGTAAATTTTCCCTGCTGCCCATTCTTGGCCTTTGCTGACAAGGGATGGGATGTCCTGAGCTAAAGGCTGGCTGCACAATACTGTCAACTTTAACAGTCAGCAAAGTACGTATTCTCTAAATTTGGGTATTCCTTCTTATCTGCATCTATCTGGGTCCATAATGCGTCATGGCAAATAACTACAGAGTGTAGTTGCCTACAACAGTACCTATTTCTCTTTATATGAAGACTGCAGAGAGGGTATTCTAACTCAAACACAAAGCTCTGCTCATCTATTCAAAGTCATTTATGCCTTCCTAGACCTCTGTCAGCAATTTCAATGATCAGCTGAGAAGATCTAGCGAATTTGGAGACTCCTTCAGCAGAGGCTATTTACATGTATTTGCCATCTTATGTACCACTGCATACCTTCCTTATTCTTCTTCTACCACAGTATTTCAGACAAAAGTGGTTATAGTCAAAAGGACCATTGTACCACAGGTTAATAGAAAGCCAACATAATGGTTTTTCTGTGATTTTCTGGTTTTCCCTAGTCAGTCCTAACATTCAGCTTAATCAGCTGATCATGAGGACCAGTGGTATCCAAGGTACATTGGGAAGAGCATTGCCAGCAGGCAGAGTGAGCTGATCCTGCCCCTCTACTCAGCTCTAGTGCAGCCACATCCAGAATGCCATGTGCAGTTCTGGGCACCATGAAAGACAAGGAGCTACTGCAAAGGGTCCAGCAGAGGCCACAGAGGTGAGTTGTGATCTGGAGCATCTCTCTTTTAAGAGGGGAGACCAAAGGAGCTGGGCCTCTATAGCCCAGAGAGAAGAAGACTTAGAGGTGATCTCATTAGTGAATATAAATATCTCAAAGGCAGGGGCCAAGAGGATGGTGCCAGACTCTTTTCTGTGGTGTCCAGTGATAGGACAAGGAGCAGTGGCCATAACCAAAACATAAGGAATTCCACGTCAACATGAGGAAAAACTTCTTTGCATTGAGGATGTCAGAGCACTGGAACCAGCTGCCCAGGGAGGTTGTGAAGTCTCTCTCTCTGGAAACATTCAAACCCACCTGAATGTGTTTCTTTTTCACCTCCTTTAGGAGAACCTGCTTTTGTAGGGTGATTGGACTGGATGATCTCCAGAAGTCCCTTCCAACCCCAACAATTCTGGGATTTTCAGAGAACTCGCCCTTACCATTCTCTGATCTCTTTCCTCAGTGGCAGCAAAGCCCATGATTTCACACATATAGGCTAAAGACTACTATGTAATATGTATTACTTTGTCTATACTTCCATCTTGTATTTTATTTCCTTTTCAGTATCTTCATATCTCTGAACAATCCTTTTTGTCAGTTTTATACTAAGCTATCTAGAATGCTTCAAACCATATGAAAGCATATACAGGCTACCACTATTCCAAATAGTTTATGAAGCAAGGCAGCTCTGAACTCAAGGGTACTTTCCTCTAGTGTAAAAACTGACAAATAATTCCCATGTCTTCTTTTTCAACTTATAAACCACATATAAAAAATTCTTTAAAATGTAAAGGAAAATATTTAACGTCATAACACACTGTAACATGGTCACTGCATACAGTCAGTATACTTTTAAAATCTTTTAATTGCCCCTTTTTTTCTTCAAGGCAACATCACCAAGTGGAAAACTCGTCCATAAAAATATGCATGAAGAGGAAAAGACACAGAAAACTGCATAGTGTTAAATGAAAAGCAGAAAGTCATAAGTTTGAGAAAGTCACAACTTCCTTTTCTCCTCATTTAACCTTCTTTCTGTAATCTAAAAAGAGAAAAACACACAACCCAACTTGAAAAGTTTGCATATAATTAGTGTTGAAGATGTCCTAAATGACTCTACTCAGGAGAAAATATGAAAAATTGGATAACAAATTTTATGCAATAAAAATCTTCTTTGCTTCATATTTTCTCATACTATGAACATGAAAGAAAAACTAAATATAACCTTTCTAAGAAGTAACTCAATCTTCTAAGAAAGAAATAGTTTACTTTAACTTCCTCATGGCATAATTTTTATGAGCAACTTTTCTAGATGTTTGTTTTACATGGCATAGAAAATTACTAAGAATCTTGATCTAAATTTATAAATTAAACATTTGGACAGAAGTAGAAATGTCTATGTTTAGGACTTACACAATAAAAAACTTTCAGTCCTTAAATTACCTGGGTAAATCATAAGTGTGCCTTATGAAACCTTCATGGAACTGCTGCATACAATCAAATAGGATGTGACTTAGAAGACCTCACATACTTGGCTCACCAATGAGGCTCACCAAATAAAGGTAAAGTTACTTAAAGAGCCAGTAATTGGTTTCAAGCTTAGCATGAGAACAGCTCTTACCAATTACGTGCATAAATGAGTTAATCTTGAGAATATGCTTTTCACTGATGCATTGGACAGACAGAACAGATACACGGCTTACTTTGAATGATTATCACATGTCCCAGATCATGAGTTTGGGCCTGCTTCCTACCATAAAACTGTTTATGTACGCCAACAAAAGCCTTTGTTACTCTACAAAATGGTGAGATGGTGACAGAGAACACTGCAGTACACCAAAGGAAGTAATTTTAGCAATTCAAACTTGCTTTCTGTTTTACAACTTGTTCTACAATTACAATTTTTTTAAACGTGGGCAATGTGACAATGTTGCTTGGCAGTCTTTCAGGCTTTCCCACACAGTACCTAAGACTGCTATGAATGGATCGTCACAATGACTGGGAAATACATAAACCAAAGCACAGATTTCCCTTTTACTTCTTTACCTTTGCACATGGTATGATGGCGACATCTTATTCATTTGACTGTCTCTACATTTCTGTGCACATACATATATTAAATTTTCTTTTTATTCTCTTCTGACTTTTATTTAGTCCATCTTTCATTTTTCTTTTCAAAATCTGCTTTTCTTAAATAAACCTGTTGATTAAAAAAAACCCAAAACAACCTTTTGATTTCTTGTCAGTAAACCCCAAAAAGAGGCGTGGTGGGCAAGGGTGACGAACTTCTGAAACTGAGCAAAGAATGTAGGGAATGACTGACCACAGCTGCTGCAAAGAAAACTGAACCCAAGCTGCTAAAGCTGCCCCCATGTTCTGTATATCTACACACATTGCAACACCTTTGAATTCACCGCCTGTCTCATCCATCAAATCATTTTGTTTCCCATGAATATGCTTCCCAGGCTTGTGTAACATCAATTCCCCTTACCAGTTTGATCTACTCATAATATACCACTGATGCTTTTTTTTGTCTTAAAAGAATTACAGCCTTGATACCCTATTAAGCTCATTCTCCTGTAATGTAGTTTCTGGTGCCTCCTTCCTGGAACATGGCTGGTACCATCCCCTATTCAACAAAGGTGTGTGAAATTGCTCAGGTAATTTTCACTCTATAATACATTATTTAGACCTGATTTTGTTCCTGCAACAAACCATGAGAAAACAAGACTGTCTTGCTTTTTTCTGCAACCTGAGTGATTCCTGTAAAACATTTCTCATTTTTTTAATGATAAACTCAACTTAAAAGTGATATGAAAGTGATTATTTTACTGTTGCTGAGATCATACTTAAAGAAAATATTCCGGATTTCTTTCCCATTTTTAATTTTAGGGGCAGCTAGTGGGATTGAAAGAAGTATTAGTATTAGTCTGTGGGGTTTTTTTTATTTTTTGCATAATATACTACTCTATGGCCAAAATTTTCTCAGTTTGTGCTATTTAAAATTTTTGTGTGTGACTGTAGTTTATTTCACTTAGAGAGAGATGCACTATAAGAAAGTGACTGACCTTGGGGCTGTTTATAGCAGAAAGTAGTAGCACATCTTTAGGAAATGTGAATTGAACAGGCAATTGTTCCTTTATACAGAAAACAAGGACTAGATATGGATGCATAGCTTAGCTAGTATCTTTTGATAAATGAGAACAAAGGAAAAGCTATCTTGAGAAGGGTCTTCCACTGTATCTCTTTTCCATTAAAATAATTTGATTTAAAATTACTATTGCTATCTGCAGATAGCAGAGGAAGACACTCATCCTGTATTTTGTCTATATCAATATAATTAAGGCTATGTTGTTTCATGTTGTATTATCACACGTGATGAAAGCATTTATGCTGCCCCAGTAAGAGTCAGTGTTAACTGACCAATGGCACAATCTGATGAGTTTCTTCAAGTCCCTGTCTCAATGTTCTTGCAAACTGTTTTAAGCTCATAAATTCCTAGAGTTTGCTGGGATGATTCTCAGGAAGTTTGAATTCAATGAAAGCAAGCTGAATAGATTGGGAGTATCAGGCTTTTCTTCTTTCAGGGTACCCATTATCCAAAAATCGTTCACAAATTCTGCAAGATCCAAGGTAGTTGAGAACTAGAATGCAGTATTAGCCCTCGCTTGAGCAATCAGAGTAAAGGAAGACTTACTTGATGTTTTATTCAGTGTACGGTACTATCATCCTGAGAACACAAAAACTTCAGTATAGACTCAAAACAAACTACAAAAAAACCCCTCGTTGTCACTTAAATGTCACGAAGAGGAGCTATGAAATGGATTCAAGCAGAATGTCTTCTCAAAAACATTTAAATGAAGAGTGAGACTTGGTCTTATCCCTCTGTTCTATTCTGGTGACATTTGTGGATGTCATTTGTTTTCTTTGTGTTTGACAAGTTGAATGCAGTTGAATATATCATCTGCAGTTCTCTCCACAAATATGGAACTGTTTTTGTCTCTTCCTCAGTTAAAGGACTCATGTAACACTGACTTCTAAAAAAATTTCAATTGAATTCCATTACACTGCTTTTCCCCCTGCCATTATATATTTACAGGACACAGATAAACTCATGCATTAGTCTCAAGAAGCTATCTGTGTCTCTGAAAACATTGTTCTGAAAACATTTCCACTAAAAAACACCAGGATTTTCTAGTGCACAGCACTATATAAAGTTGACTATTCATGCCTAACTTCACAAAAGTTTCTTTTGAAGGGATAAAGATGCTATACACAAGGATATCTGTGAAGAGCTGAACACAAGACTAATATTAGCAAAATGGATGGCTAGCGAGAAAACAGGTATCTTACAGCCATATATTTTGAATACCTTTAATTTGTATGTGTGGCAGCACATTTTATTTTTTTAATTTTAAAATTTAATTGTATGCAGGATACATTAAGTGAAGAACAATTCTTTATACAAATTAATCCAGAGTATTATGGCATATAGAGTAATTTATTACTGATGTATGATTATTTACAGATCCAATGCACAAGATTTTATATTTTTCACATTTAAAAAACCATAAAAGAGAGCAGTGAAGTTGTAAAATCCAAGAAACAATGAAATATATTTTTAAGTGCTCACAGCTGCTTGGACCTGATTCAGTTTTTCAACAATTTCAATTAATAGTGACACAAAACATAATTCACTGTTTAATGCACTGAGAGGGTCACTAAATCACTTATGCTTTTTTTATCTTTTGTAATCTGATTAGCAAAAATGGTAAATCTTCTCGTGGTGAAAAGATATTGCTTAATCTTAAGTAAGTCATGTCCTCTTCTGTCCTCTGTTTTGTGTCTCACCACCCTGCCCCATCCTTGGCACGATCATCTCCTATGCACCATGACAGGATTGCTCTGAGGCTTCACTGATTCTTCTGTGTGTGGCATGCTTAAGTGAATGATCGCTTAAGCATGAAGTTAGAAAGTACGCACTATTCGCAACACAAACACAAATTACTGTGATAATTGACTTGCAATTTCCTTCTCTTTTCTTTAATGTATAATAAATATACACTGTATAATACATAAATTCTTTTGTCCTTACTTTGGAATCCCTTTTTCTGATGACATGGGAATTTTGTCTATGGACAAAGTTCTGAACTGAAGTTCCAGGTTGAAACATAAATATTTAAAAGGCGATTCAGTGTAATGTTAAATTCTTATTTATAGTATATATCTCTATATTTCAAATTCCTTTGAAAAATAATTTTAAATACTTCAGATAAGCTGAAACTAAACACAGGAAACAAATAAAATTAAAGATATACCTAGAGATGAACCAGCATAATCTGTAGAAAATGACAAAATTCTACTGCACTTCCACAGAAAGAACATGAAATTATGAGGGCTTGTGGATAGTACTGAGGCATATTACACCACCTCTCACTCAAGCCAAGAACCAAACTCAGAGTTTGATCTTGTAGCTGAATCCACTGGGATTCAAACATGTGTTAAGAACAAGGATCACATGTTGACTAAGTGAGAAAGAGCACAACTAAATCTGAACTGGGAATGCGCAACAGGAATTAGATATGGGCATAACTTAAGAGTTATTATTTCAATGTAAGAAAAAATCAGAGATATTTCAAAACAGACACTATCTGAAAAAGTTTATTTCTTTAGTAACTGAGGAATGATTGCACATTTAATACTATCTTAACTATAGTGCATTTATTTTTTGTTTAGAACTATTACACAAATAAACAGCTATTATACTATTAAATAAGTAGTGTCAAAGACAACTATGTATGCCAACACTATCGACAAATACACAAAATTATCCTGCATATCAAATGCGCAACATGTTTCAGCCTCAAAAATTCCTTGAAGTAGAAAATCCAGAGGCCAATCGAAGCTCAATACAGAATGTCATACATTCTAGAATGTCTAACGTTTACATAGATTTCATTGTAAAGATCTGAAACTGTATGTAGACATGAAAATTAACCTTCCCATCCTCCTAAGCACACTGGAAGGCCCTACTGCTTCCTAAGACAGACTGTTAACACATGCTTAGCAAGAAAGCAATATGTGACCTCTGTAGTACAATCTGAAAAACAAATCAGAAAATACCTTTTTTACATTACTTTCAGCTCTCTGAATACATTGGCTAACTACTTCAAAGTAAAATAACATAAAATAAAGAAAACAAAGGAACTTCCTGCATCAAGTCCTTGATCAATTGTTTAATGAAAAAAAAAAAAAGACTTGTTTTTTGAAAGTATGGTAGGGGTCACTAATTAAAGCTCGGTGATTATGAAATTGCCATCAAGAGTCCATTCAGAGAGATTCATTCTCTGTCACTCCACTGCTGTTGAGATTAATTAAGCTTTAAACACTTTAAATAAAGCACTGGAAAATGAAACAATCTGAAGTGTTGTAACGCAGTTATTTTCTGTCTGAGTTACAACATCGCTTGAAAACAAAGGTTTGCATATCTCAGTGTGAAAACTTATTGCTCTGGTCTCACTGGAGTCCTGTCATTTATTCCAACTCAGTAAAACAAGAGACAAAGACAGGACTGCATATGTTTTATGACATATGAGATACACTAAATTCTATTTACTTATTTTGCTTTAGGTTTTCCACATTTCCACATTATTGGAATTCACAATTAATTAAGATCTGTTTTGCTGTACTTGTATGTGGGATGACCCACACCTCTGAGGGTCAGCCCTGCAGAGAAATGGCTTAAAAATTAGCAAGACAGCTCTTCGAGTGTGTTTTGTAAAGTAAAAGGTTTTAATAAATGCAAAACAATAAACGGTTACATAAACAAAAGATAAAGCTGAGCATGCATGCCAGAGGACCTCTAGCTCCCGGCGAAGACACCCCAAAAAGCCCCTGAGCTTCCTTGTGTTTTTCTTTAAGTACCTAATGTTTCAGGTGGGCTTTACTGGCAAGCTGCCAATAGAAACAGATACAGGCTTTGAAATACACTGGCAAAACCCAATCAGGCTTCCTGGATTGGCAGTGAGCCAATTGCTGTAAGAAAGTTCTAGGTAGACTTCCTGAAATGTCTAGAGGTAAACTGAAAGCCCTTTCCTTATATAAGATTGCCCACCGAGGTGTGAGGGGCGCCTTACTACACTTATAGACATGTAACTCACTGACAAAACCAAATTTTATTCTGTAGGATGCAGAAGTCAAATTTTCCTATTATTTTTTTTAAATCTTGTGTATTAAAGGTATTTGTATACTAGATACACTGGACTACCATATGGATATCACTTCCTAGGGAACGTTTGCATTTCTACAGAAGAAAATCAATGTTCAGAAGTCACACGTGAATAACGGAGCTACTGAGGCAATTGCAGCTACTGACTACTGACACATCGGAGCTACAGTGCTTTTCTTTTGGAAGAAACAAAAGTCCAGGAATTAAATTTGAGTGAGATCTCTTTGTCTAGCTTTTCTATAAAAGCACTTAGAAGATGGTCCTGCTCTCACTTAATGAGATGTTCCTCTCTATGTAAGTCTGTGAATTATCATCATGATTTTGCTGTAAAAGAAAATGTTGTATGAATGCAAAATTGTATGCATTGTAAAGGTCATGTCAATGATTTAGATTAGGTTGGAAATCTCCACAGGAAATCTTCCACAGATTAAATGGTGAGTCCAGTTCTCTGAGTGTCAGCCATATTACAAAAAAAAAAAAAATCTTTGCTTTACATAGGATACATTCTTAGAGTATCTCTTGTTGAGTGGGGCAAATCACTTCACAGAGCAAAACTCAGAGCTGAAAATGCTTTTGCTGTTTTTGCAAATTTTGTCTACCATCAAGCTTGGAGATATGTCAGAGAACATTAAAGACCTGGGAAATTTAAGAGACTGTAGTTATGCCTGTGCTGGGAGAAACTTGCTGTAATTTTTTCACATCATCCAATCTTTCTTTAAACCACCCTCCTCCCACTCTGAATTCCCCATGGCACCAAGAACAGTAACATTCATAACAAAAACAAGCAAATTAACTACACTAGTGATGAATATCTGAAAAAATTGCTAGTGTACATCTCTATGTACAGGTAACCTCAGTCAGTAGAATTTTAAAACAGTATATACTCAAACAGTACTTAGTCACCTAAAACATAAGGCTTTTCACCAATATCCAACTAGACTGTGGACAATGCTGAAATGTAAAAAAACCTAGATGTTGCAAAAATGTTACAAGATTCATTTTTCTAACCTTAACTGATTTCATCCTCTAAGCATACTTCCTGCACTTCTACCTGCAAGACTGACTGTACTCTGCTATGTACAGAGCAGGACCTACACATACATTCTATATTCCATCCTACACGGTGGTAGTCCTGGCCCACACCCTAGTTTCAGCTTTATCTGTCTTGTGGAAAAACCTGTTTCCAAAAATGCGTGTCAACTTTAGAACATACCATAAGTGACAGGCTCCGGGATTTTTGGATTCCTCTTTGCCTTGACAGATCAGAAACCTTCCTATACCCCACAAGTGACAACACCTGAATAATCCACAGTGTGGATTTGGAACTGCTGCAAGCGCATTTCTTCAACACCTGTGGCTCAACAAAAGAGAAGAAACAAGCAAAAAAACAAAGACTAACCCTACCAGCATCGCTTATGTCTCAAGGGCTCCTGTTCTGCAGCCCACAGGTACTTGAATTAGGTTGGAATTAGCAGCATTGAACACCCGTGGGAGTCCCGACACAGCAGCACACAGCTCGGCACGAGGAAGCTCACTGCAATTCCAACAAACTGTTACCAACTAGTTAGGCTAAGGGCAGCTGCGTAAGACTACAACAGAGCACTAGTCTGGTCAAGAGGAGCAGTGCCAGATGAATGGATTCAGATGAGGAAGCACAGGGAAACAGACCTCTTCAGTTTACTTCTGCTGTGCTGCTGCCTGCATTCTGTGCAACTTCTTTGGCTGCTTGTTCATTGCTAACTGGCCCTAAGCATTCAAGTATTTTCAGCATTAACCCTCATTGGACATGGATAGTCTGCCCAATTCCCTATTTCTGTCATATCTCTTAATGCACAGGGCCGGTCTAAACCTTTGTCCCTAGGGTAAAAGTTTGGAGGAAAACTCCAAGCTCTTTGTATTAAAGATTGATAGCTTTCCTATTAGGAAAGAAAAGTAAAAAAAATCTATCTTTGGTATTTTTCTATGTTGGATGGAAAATATGTTCTTTCACTTCATTTTGGTTTGTGGTCTTTACTATGTAGATGTTTGTCTGATTCCTTATTGGTTATGATTCGTATCCACGCCATCGAGTTCCCTTGCAACAGTACAAAGACCTGATGGCGCCTTAATTTTCTGCCCTTTTTTTTTGTATTTGCAACAGTAGGTGTTACCAAATTTAGAAATTTTTAATATACTGTATTTATGCCCAACGACAATCTGACAAATTTTTAGAGAAATTCTGTTTGGGTTGAAAAATATTGAAAGTATTATTGAAAAATACTTTTTAGCAAACAGTTTAGATACAATCATGTTCTTCTAGCTGTTTTTTTCAAACTGAAAATGTTATCTAAAAAATACATGACCAAAACCAGAAGTCACTACCTGAGTTTCAGCAGACTAACAGAGCACTCCAAACTGATGCCAACACAAGACAAGCATCATTTTAGAATCTTTCCATGCCTGTAACACTCCACTCTAAGAATTCTATAGCATACTGTTTCCACAGAAGGCATTAGCTAGCAGCAAACAACAAATCTAATCCAATGAATGGATGCCTCAGAGAGTTATAATCTTGATTGTTTAAGTAGATAAGAGGAAATTAAAATGTGCATACACTTGCTTCAAGAAATATTCTGTGTTTACTTGTAAACCTACTTATTGAGAAAATATCTGTTGATTTCAGTGAGAAAATATGTTTATTTCCATTTGTTAAACGTTTGTGCAACATCCCAATAACAATTTTCCCTATGAATTATTGTCCATCTCAGTTATTTCAATATGATAATACCAGAAGAGTCACACACAAGAACAGTACAGCATATGCAATCCCCAGTTTACATTTCATGATGATTCTACTGCAGTGGACTTAATTCTCTAAAAATTGAAAATTGAATTACTTAATTTTTTTATGGAAAGTCATTGGGATGTTTACATTCCTAATTTTACCTGTCATCAGTGCAAGAAAAAGAACAACATTCCAAACCACCACAAATTCAAAAGGTAGCCTCCTCTGATTAAGTTAACAAAGCTTGTCAGGAGGAGAAACATGCTAGGATCCCAAAATCCAGTCGTTTTCTGGGGGAAAAGAACCTTGGACAATTACATATCAAAAACAATCTTTTCATTAGCTACATCAAATTTAATTTGTATGAAAACATAATTATATTTTCCCACCCTCAGAAAAATCTCTGTTGTAATCACAGGATGTTCCTGATGATCATATGGAAAACAAGGTCTGAAACCTCTCTTTAAGCTATAGATGTACTGTGGGAATCAAGGGAGAAGCATGATATCACTTCTGTGCATGAGTAAGGGACAGAAAGCATACACATGAGCAGAACAGGAGGAGCAAAAAGAATAAAAATGCTGCAGCCAACCAACCAATCAGAGAAAGCTCAAGAACACTTGGAACTGGTCAATTTTCAGCCTGAAACAATTGCTTTGTGGTTCTCCACCCAGAATGAATTTGACAGCAGCTGCAACAATTGGCAATGCTGAAGTCAGAACAGCTTTGCAAAAATCAGTTGATCTAGGCTGACTGATACCACATGAAAGTCTAGCTTAATGTTTTACAGAAACATGAGATTAGATAAGGAAGGCAATTACTCTGGAGTAATCCACAATTATTCTGGAGTAATCCAGTTACTCTAGATTTACCTTATGAAGTAAGAAAGAAGACCCTCAACTCCCTGGCTACAGCAGAGATTTCCAAACATTTCTAGCAATAGGGAAATACTTGATATTGAAAGGCATAAAATAGATACATTCTACTTCCTGAATTTCAAGATACTTTGGGGAAATCAAATAAAATTCCTGAAATAACTCTTCTCTTTCTGTCTACTTTGCAAAACCATAAAATATGAAGTATTAATGAGTTTTGGAATCACAGAATGGTTGGACAGGACCTTAAAGATCATCTAGTTCCAACCCCCCTGCCATCAGCAGGGACAGCTTTCACTAGATCAAGTTGTTCAGGCGCCCATCCAACCTGGCCTTGAACTCCCACAACTTCTCCTGGCAACCAGTTCCAGTGCTTCAGCACCCTTTGAGTAAAGAACTTCTTGCCTATATCTAAACTACACTTGTCCTCTTTCAGTTTGAAACCATTTCCCCTTGTCCTGCCACTATCGGCCTTCATAAAACCCCTTCTTCCTTCCTTTTGTAAGTCCCCTTCAGGTACTGGAAGGCCACAACGAGGCTTCCTCAAAGCCGTCTCTTCTCCATGATGCTTGGTCTCCAAGAGAGATGATTTTTTTTTCCCTAACTAAGAATGTAATATTTTAACAGTCAATGCAAATCATGTTTTTTATCACTATAGAGAAAAAACCCAAAACTTGTATTTTTCCACCTTAAATGCTTTTCTGAAGGAATATTTAGAAGATTATCGCCACATATTTTGCTGAAAATCATAAATGAAAGATATTTCAGCATATTTCTAGGGAGGTTTGTCATATGGTTTTGATTTTGAGTAAACATTTTTTTCTGGTTAACAGAGTTCTTGGTTAATTATATCTTTAAACCATAAAGTCTTCACATAAATCATTGTTATTTTAAGAGACAATGAAAAAATATTTTTTGAAGAGTGTGTAAGTTCTGTACTTTCTGTAGAACAAGACTGGAAGTACAGAAAAGTGTGTTATTTGCCACCAAAATACATGAAAACTTTGTCTATATAACAGAATACTGGCACTTTCTCTCTCTGGCTTAAGAGGATACTCATGTCCAGTCTGAAAACTGTGAGTCTTGGCATGTAATGACTAAACAATAAATCCAGTATTTGTCTGCTTGGTATCCATCACTGCAAAGAACTATCATCCAACATGACAACCCTTTCCAATAATGAGGTCTGTCCTGTACATGCTCCCTTCCCATAACTTGCATTTCTAGATTGCCTAAAGTGCTACAAAGATTACCTTGAGTGCCTCACATTCCTGTACAAAAATTCTCAAAATTCTTCAAAAGAGAGAATTTATTCCTGTCTTTATGGTAGAGAGGAATCTGTACTGTACATTCCTCTGGATTTTTTGAGAAGCAAGGTCTGGACATTGGGGAATCGTATAGTACATTAGCATTTCTCATTTACTGTCTTTGGCAATTTCCGTAATTTACAGCATGTGATACGTCCTTGGAATGTACTGTCTCTTTTTGCCTACAAACTTGTTGTATGGATATAGGAAGATCGAACTGGCCTTCATTTCCTTTCAACAAACTTTTACTCTTGATCTAATCTAAAATCTTCCTTTTGGTTTTTCTAGGGGGAAAATAAAGTCAGAGTAAAGATACCAAAATGAAACCACCTTCTACATGATCTTTCAACAATTTGGTGTTATAGACCTGTTAGCCTAACAGTAATTGACATAATACATCTGTGACAGTGAGGCAACTTTAAAATTCTCTTCAAGAGAAATGTGCAAAGTTTTTCAACACTCTTCCTTAGATAAGCTCCAGAATGATGGTGGGCAAGACTGTCAGAAAATTATCTTCTAAACAGTGAGCATGCACCCACAGTACTATAAATATTCATGGAAGAAATGATACCCTACATTTAGGAAAGGCACTATATTAATCAGGGAAAATAATGACTGAAATTCACAAAATAAATTATGAAACACAGAGAAAACAATGACCTTTGCTTTTGCTGTACAATTGCACCTATATGGAAATAACTATACATACAAACTGTGGTTCAATTCCTGAAGAAACCTCCAATCAACACAGAGAATGGGAAAGTCCACAACAGCCAATCCACAATATGCCAGACCATTCAGTCAAGGTTTCTACTTCATTTTGCTTATCACAACATTAAGACTGCAAATACTTTACTTTCTGTGCTCTTAACAATTAATAGACTGCCACATTTCCAAGGTTCATCCCAGCTTATTCACAACAGAACTGTTAATTACTGATACTTGAGTCAGCTTAATCTTACTCAAATTAAAATTCTATGGACAAATTCAGAGATAAATAGTTCTCCTACTACCTCCAAGCTTTAGCCAAAGAGAAAACATTGTTCAGGGGAAATCCTTGAATATATTCACTTCAATTCTGAAATTCAGGAAGCAGCCTGTCCTGATTTAGATAAACTGGAAGTACTACAGATTTAAACTTCAGTTTAGATCAACATAAAATGAAGAAGACTTCTTGTCACATTGCTTCCTCTTTCAGCTGGAAGGAAATATTTTTTTCACTAGTATGTCAAAAATAAATGCCTCTAAACAAGGAACACTCAGAAAAAAATTCACCTAAGACCAATATACCAATTAGTGAAAGAACATTATGAACTTTTAATCATTTACTGCTATGAAACACATTACATTCTTATTTATATGGCTTTTTTATTGATACCATCCCACAGACACACTTGCATACACTTGGGATACAGCAGTTTAAAAAAAAGACTATCAAGTGGTGAGGTAATACAGTTTACATAAGAATTCTCCTCAAACCTTTGCAACTGAAATGAAATATGAAAAAAATGTACTTCTTCTTTATTTAGCAGGGAGCACACGTATGCAATAGTACATCATTATCATCCTAGTCTTACCGAAAAAAAAAAAAATAGGTTTCTGAGTATTTGCATTCACATACAGAACTGTTAAAGGCTTCTGTTAGCAAATTGAAATTCTAGGTTAAAAACATGCCATGACATCCTTTAGTTAAGGTCATGGTGTGTTTTCAACCAGAATTGCAACTGAACAGAACAACTACTACTTTTTGCTACTTTTTCCACTAGACTTTTACACTGAAAAAATGTCTTCCAAAAAGTGTGTGAACTAAATAAATGTTTATAGAAAAACTCAGTGCAGCCTACACTTACTTTAACTGAAGATGTCAGAAGATGCCTTTCAGAATAGCTCACATCCTGTATTCTTTTGAAGAAGTTCATAAACTTCTTACAGACATAGCTCATAAAGACTGTATCATGCATTAGATTGTTATGGAAACGTCTTTTATATATCATAAACATATTCACACCAAAGATAAATTCGTTGCACAAAAAAGAATCATAAACACATTTTCTTAGCTTCCTATTCAAAATTTAAAATAGTAAAATAATTTTCTATTAGTCAGTGACACTAAAAAGAAAAATGTTTTAAAGTTTGCTCTATGAAAAAGATGGAAATATTGTACTAAAACACAGTAGTTTGCTAGAAGCATACACCAATCTAATAGTATTATTAGCATTTAAGATGTATTTTGAATTTTAGCTAGTTACTGCTTTCCATCACTGATTTTGCTGTCATCTTTCAGCTTCACATTTCTATTTACATAAAACTAATTTTATTACATAGTTTATACACAGTCTCCTATGTTTATTTACTTACCAACAGTATCACATGGTTCATCTTTATGTACACAGAAATCCTTCCTAGAATTAGGGGTAAAAGAAAGAATATTAAGCAAGTCAAGCTGTTAGACATTAACAACTGTGTAACCTATTTAGAAACATTTTTTACGGCTCAATGAATAAATACAGAACACCATTATCTCAACAAAGAACAAGGATAAGCAAAGGCCGGGCTTACACAGAGCACTTAAACTCCAGCTTATTCTCAGAGCAGATGTAAGAGTAGTCAGGTGATAAAACATGTACCATATATTCAAATTGCATTGCACCTAATTTCGTTTGGGGTTTGTGGGGTTTTTTTCTTTAAGTATCTTGGAGCGTAACAAGTCTAAAGCTAGTCTTCCCATTGTTTGAAATGAAGATATTTCCAGTGCTTTACATGAGATTCAAATGCAGCATTCAGATCAGTAATGGAGTCAGGAAGTTTTTATTTTAGCAAGTCAGTGGTTAAAATCACTAATAGAAATATTACAAGAAGCATTTCTGGTAGATCATCCCCTTACAGTAGCGGAAGACTTAAAAACATTAACTACCCTACAAACATTAACTATCCAACACATATTTTAGTCCAGTCACAGGACTATAAATAAGACTGCTCTATTGCATAAAGGAGAATAAATATTTCAACTCTGTCTTAAACATCTGTTTGGAATTCATTTTGATTTCACACGTATTTTACTTCTCAGAGACACACAAGAAGTGAATAAAAAGCAAAAGGAAAACTTTACTGGAGTATTTATAAGTGATGTTGATTTGGTTTTTTTAAGTTAAAAAAGGGCTGCTGAAGCATGTATGAATTGGGGAGGCTGGGTTGGAATCAATGTGGAAAAAAACAACAAAAGAACCTCAAGTACAGCAACTCCGCAAACAAGGAAGTTGTGTTTTTCTGCTGTGCCACAGAGTAAGGGTCTCTGTTTTTAGGGAGAGACCATAGAATCAGAGAAATTTAATTCCTATATTCTGTCTGTGAAGGTACATAGATAGACACATTGATAATGATAAATATAAATACATAAAGAAACACCCATTTTCCAGGAACAAAATGCAGGAATTGTTCAGTGCTTGAAATGAAAGATACTGACACTTATTTTTTTTACAAAGTGTAACTACTCCAAGAGTTGTTTGTTTGTTTCCCAGAGACTGTTTCTACATAGGGTTTTAGACCCAAAAGCAATTTCTAGAGGCTGGCAAATTTCTGACAGTTGTCAAGGGCCACACAGACAGATGCATGGGGTTATATAGTTTTCAATTAACTTGTCACCACTCTCAGACCATTTCAAATAAAGTTGTGAGTAAACTGATAAGGACAGTCTGGGAATACACTCAAAAGGCCCCAGAAATTCAGCAAAAGGTGGTGAACAAGAAACTATAATCAGACACAGAAGAAAGTTATTTTATTTTTTCAAACCTGCAAGAAATTGCATTAATGCACTGGGTTGTAACACAATTCTTTGTTTTGTGCTATGTGACACAAGGGACTTATTGTCTTGTTAAGCAACATGACAGAATGATTAGAAATATGGGACTTGAGGTGAAGCAAGAGAACGTGTAAAGACAGTCTAAGGACATTGACTGCCTTCCATGCACACCCACACAACCATCATAAAAATTAATTGATGCAATAATAAGTTAAAAAAAACCCAAACAAACAAACAAAAGAAAATAAATAGATCATACCTTCAGCTGTAAAAAATACTGTTACATTTTAAAACTGCCAATACAAGAGGTTTCTGCTCATGTAATAGCTTTCTTCTCGTAGACTTACCAAGCTGTTTTTCTTTTGTTTTCTCTTCTTGGCTGAATCTGACTATAATTATGTTGTGCATTCAGGGTTTCATTATGGGACTTCGGGGAAATGGTACTGCTATAATTTGCCAAGAGGGAAATACAGTAAACCATTCTTGGTTCCCGACTTACATTGAAAGAATGTAATACCTCCTTAGATTTCATAATAAAGTAATGAATGCACTACATACAATTGAGACTAGGCTCTTTAGTAAAGATTTACAGTTCTAGCTAAACCTACCAGTGACGCTCACAAAAAAAAAGTGCACTCCTAAGTCCTCAGACAGATTATTTGCCTTCATCCCCCTCATCCTTTCTCTCAGCAAAACAGAGCAAAGATGTCAAAATTACTATTACAGCTAGAGAAGCTTTAGTGGCACCAGTTGGTAACTGAGTCCATCAATGAAAGCAAGAAATGGTTAAAGCCCATCCACTCCAAGCATTACCCTGCAGGTAATGTCCATTACTCTAAATGGTTACTTGGCATACACATGGAAGGGAAAACAACTCCTTACTCAAGTAAAGGAAGGGAGGAGCTCTCACATTATTTACGCCTGAATTCACCACTTGAATGGATTGGCTAACCTCAGAAAAGGATTCTAAGCAAGGACAGGTAACCACAAATGCATTGTTTCAGAAGACTATGTTTAGTCAGTAGATTTTAGTTGATTATATATAGCATTATGAAAGACCTTCACAGCAGACAAAGGCTAGGTAATTTCTAAATAAATGTATTTTACATTGTTAAAATAAATACTGCAGGTGGGATGTACAACAGAAGAGAAAAAGAACAGTAAAGGAACACTAAATTAAAATCTAGACTTATGTTTTATGAATAATTTCCAGCAATTTATTATTTTAGATAAATTTAATACTTGTTTCTGGCAAGTCAAAATAGTCAAAAAATCCATTTTTTTACTCAGGCTGGTGTATCGTTTCCTTCCATATGCTAGATTGGAGAAAAGAAGAAAAAGGACATATAACAGATTTTACCAGTCTACCAGATCTTCATTCTGGGTTCACTCTACTCCAATTTCTGCACTGTTTGCAATTTTGAAACATGTAGCCTGGACAACAGCAGAAGTTAGGCTGCCTGAAACTGCACTCTGACTTCTGCTGTTATTGATTGCAGGGCTTACATTTTTGAGGCTTATTGCTCAAGTAGTAAGTTTCATCAAATCATTAGATTTCTATAAGGAATAGTTGCAATTAATGGCACTTGCGGCAAGTGACATTATCATCAAACTGCAGATGCCTTGACTTGCATTGTGCAAAGTGAGTAACCACACACTGAAGATGTTCTTGTCTCTTCCACATAACAGGACATTCTGAAATAATTCTCACATACAAACCAAGCACGTATGTACTAATTAATAAACACACTTTTAATGATGATAATTAAAGTTATTTTGGTGTTAATGAACCACAAGGAAAATTACTTATTTACTATTTATTTGGGAATTTAAATAAATGAACAATGGTACTAGTGTAAATGGTATTTCAGAAACTGTCTATTATTTTGAGAATAAATCTCAAAGGCATCAGTATGTATTGTCATTGTATTTTAGGAAAAGCAGGAAATAACATGTTTAACTATTTCAAATGGTAAACACATCACTTAGGTTCTGTAAAGCTGAACTGAGATTTTAAAAGGTGATATAATTAGTCCATAAAAAGCTCACATTTCAGTCAGACTGAAAAACAAAATCAGTTTGGAAAAACTGTTCAGAAGTGTGGTAAGTGAACTAACAGCTGAATTGAATGTATCGATAACATATCAGAACAGATACAGAGTAGTTAGGAATCCAAGAAAGGGGCTTTTGAGTGGAGTCAAACAGAACTTAGATTGAGCATTAGCATTAAACAACGATGTAGAAGAAAATATGAGAACAGTCCTGGTAAAGCTTAAAAATTACATGAGTTCTGATAGATACACACAGGAATCAAGACAGATCAAATTTTAAAGATAACTCATCTGAGTAAATTTTCTTCTAGAGTAGTCAAAAGTGGCCTCCCAACTTGATTAGACAAAACAACAATAAAAAATGACCATTTGGAAACAGGCAAGAGTAGGAAACAGCATCCTTGGATAAAGATACAGGAAAATATCAGAATAACACCACTACCTCTGCTCACACAATATCATGTCCAGTTTTGGTGCTTATGCTTGAAAAAATAATTTTATAAAGGTCTAGAAAGAAGTGAGAGAAAATTAAATAGAGTAACCTCTGTAAACTACTCTGAGACAAAGAAGAGTTGTGACTTGAGCACAGCCTGCAACTATTTTCATACGGAAGAGTTTTCCAACAGATTTTAGCAATGAAGGGTACAAAGAGGTGCATGGTTGAAAGCTGAAGTAAGAAAAATTAGAAATAAGTCCAACTGTCTATTCAGAAAGTAAATAACTGCCAATAATTTACTGCTGAACAGTTAATCTTTCTTTCTTTCAAATTTTTGTCCAAGACTTGCTTACCTTTCTTAATCACCAGGAAAATTGAAATGTAAAAATAACTGTCTAATTTTTATGTTTAGGTCTTGCACTAGATACTCAAGAGATTTTAAATTCAGTTTAAGTCCATGTATTCCCATGGAACAGATCTATACTAGTGAATGGAACATATTTAGCCTAACTATTAAAGCTTGAAAGAGTAAGCTGACAGCAACAGGTAAATTCAGGGAAATTTTTCCCACACTCATCATTATAACCATTATCACTTTACAGTGATACTTTAAAAATTAAAAAACCAAACCAGCATACAATGACTTAAAATCAGTGTGATTTTTTTTTTTTAATATACAAAAAAACAATACAGGACTTCAATTTTACAGGAGATTCTGGCTTTAAAAACAAACGAACAAACTTTTTTTATTTAAATATGCTCTTTTCAGGTTTCCCTGCTTTCTTCTGCATCTACAAACTTATTACTAAATCATTAATATAAACGTCATGCAAGATTCTCATGGACTTTTTTGATGCCTTCTTGTAGTGTCAAACAAATCAAATTATCACCAGAGTTGATAAATCGAGTACAAAATTATCAAGAGAGTTGGCAGTATTGAAGTTACAGTGATGAAGACAAAATTAAGAATAATCTCATCTCTCACCATGCATTTGCAAGCATTCACTTTTCCAAAGCTGAAATTCACTAGGAGTTTAAGGACAGCAGTAGCAGCTTAACAACCCAATCTCTATCTCAATATATTTCAACAATTTTGACTGCCAAACACTCCAGGCTTTTGGGGTGACCCTGTAGTATCAGTTTCATTCATGCCGGGATCTTTCACTGTTCTCTTCCTCTGACTTTCTTGAAAATTTATTTTTGGTTCAGAAAGCTAATAAAAAGCTAAGTCAGAAATATAACTGTATTTCATCTGTGGATTGGAAGGTCATAGCAACACTTAAAAAAATCTTGTCCAAGCTTTGAGGAGTGTTCTGGGTGGTTGAAACTATTGGAAGTGAAACAATATTTGTAAAATCTAAGAGCTCTTCATGCCATTAGGTACTTTTATAGAACAAGGCACTTTCTTACAGGGAAAACGCCTAAAGTACTGTTTCAATTATGTGTCACCCAGGGCAAGGAGATCTCAGATACTGAAGATCAGTATGAATAAATGGCTGATGCACACTATCAACGTGGAATATCACCATCTGATGAATTCTAGGAGAATCAGAGGTCTACTTTCTGTCATAAGAACATGTGAAAATATCTGTTCTGAGAACAATAATAAAGAACTTGGACTTTTATTCTTTTCACACTTGTTCAACAAACTACTTTGACACAACAGATTGATCAATGCACTGGAAAGGCAGCAAAATGCATACTTTTTTAAGTGGAAGAATTCTGCCTCATTCTTGTAACTACGTGTTTATACACTTCAGAACTCTCATTACGTAATTTGCAGTAGAAGCTATACAATCACATCAACACACAACATCTGGGAATACCATGGGCCTTTTCCTGCCTCATTTTCAGTTACCTAATTTAGGTCAAGCAATCTGTGCAGATAGCAACTGGTAATGTCATCTCAGGGGCCACCAAAATCAGGGCTTGTCTCTGCACACTCAGACCCTGTAACTTAGAAGGCAAGGAGGATGTTGATGCAACATGCTGCATTTTTTCCTCAGAGAAAAGTTCTGATACTGTCTATCTCTAAAGTAGCTGCTAACTTGTAACTGAATACAGTTTACTGTGAACAGTAAAACTTATCTGATAAAATAGCTAGTTTTATCAACATAGTCCTTAAAGCAAATTTTGTCTTAATTATCACATTCTCTTTATATCCAACCTCTCTAGCAATTTTTCTAAATACATTGCAAACCCTTTCTGCCTTTCTTCTACTTCATGGCACATATTTTAAACCCAAATAAGCCAATTTAAAGGGAAACTAAACAAAAACTGACATCATGAAATAGGACATCCACATTGCACTCTTTGTACTTAGGCATTAAAAATTAGCTCCATAGAATACTCAATACTTCATTTCTAGCTTTTGGTTACTACACAAAACTGGCATGTAAAAGTACAGGAAAGCTTTTACAAAGAACTCTTGCTGTTGTATTATCATGCAAGACAAAAGAGCAGATGTGGCAACTTTTAGGAGGACTGCCACAGAATGTGTTGGATACTCAAAACTTTACACCTTTACGTGAAAAACACTAAGCAATTGGTATTCATCCATACAAACAGAATCATTTCTCTCAATAAAGTAGACCTGCTGTCCAAAGATCTTTGGAAGTTGTGACAAATGAGCTTGTTCCATGCTTGCAAAACAGAATGAGACTCTGAATTAACAAAACACACGTGTAGAGCCACACATGGTGTTAGCTACACCATAAACCTGATGATGTGTAGAGGTAGCCTGGATTAGCAAAACATTCCCAGTCAGAAAATTGCTCTGGAATGATTTATTAGCAGTTAAAGCAGCTCTCAGATGGGAGGCAGTACAATCTAGAGAATAATACCATTGAAAAATAAAAATGTCAGAAGAACAGGTCTTTAATTTCTGGCTTCACCACTAATCTACTATCTGACATCGAACCAATCACTTTCACTTCTCTCTACTTCAAATCCCTTAAAACTGATCAGAGATTTAATCCAAAAAAAATTGTAATTAAACTGACAGGTTAAAAATTGTAGACGGCCCTGGAGTAAGTCCAGATGAGAGGCACGAAAACAATCTGAGGGCTGGAGCACCTCTCCTATGAACACAGGCTAAGACAGTTTGGGTTGGTCAGCCTGGAGAAAAGAGGAGGTCTCATTACAACCTTTCAGTACCCAAAGCAGGCCTACGAGAAGATGACAGGAACTTTTTATAGGGGCATGTAGTGACAGGACAAAGGAGAACGGCATTAAACCGAAACTGGCTAGGTTTATATTAGATATAGAGAAGAAATTCTTTACTGTAGAGGTGTGAGGCTAGGCCAGAGAAGCTGTGAATGCCTGGGAATTCTAAAGGCCAGGTTAGATGGGGCTTTGACCAATCTGCTCTAATACAAAGTATCCCTGCCCATGTGGTAGGGAGTTTGGAACTGTATGATCTTTAAGGTCCATTCCAAGCCAAACAATTCTATGATCAGAATATCAGTATTACAAAGTAAAAAAGCATCTCAACGTATGATCAGACTTTTGCAAAGCTTTTTTACCATTTAGAATCCCAGAGTTCCAGAATTTTTAGGGTTGGAAGGGACTTCTGGAGATCATCCAGTCTAATCCTCCTGTCAAGGCAGGGTCACCTGAAGCAGGTGACACAGGAGCATGTCCCAGTGGGGTGTAAATGTTGCCAGAGAGGCAGATTCCATTCCCTCCCTGTGCAGCCTGTTCCAGTGCTCTGAAAATCTCAATGTAAAGAAGTTATTCCTCATGTTGAGCTGGATTTTCTTGTGTTTTGGTTAATGGCCATTGGCCCTTGTCTGGCTGTTGGGGACCACTGAAAAGAGTCTGACACAATCCTCTTGGCCCCTGCCTTTGAGATATTTGTATTCACTAACGAGATCCCCTCTCAGTCTCTGGGCTAAACAGGCCCAGCTCCTTCAGTCTCTCCTCGTAAGAGAGATGCTCCAGATCACAAATCATCTCTGTGGCCTCTGCTGGACCCTCTTCAGTAGCTCCTTGTCTTGCTTATGCTGAGGAGCCCAGAACTGAACACAATACCACAGAGGGTACTGCAAATAGAGGGGCAGAATCATCTTCCTCAACCTGTTGGCCACATCCTTCCCAACGCACCCCAGGATCCCATTGGTCCTCCTGGCCACAAGGGTACACTACTAGCTCATGGTCAACTTGTCATCCACCAAGACTTCCAGAAATGCTGAATTAAATGCAAAAGCTGTGTGGCCAAAAGCACTGACAGTTGAAGACATTTCCACACCACTGACTCTCATCAACTTAACTAATGCCTCAATTGCATCAGTTCAGAATGCCTCTACCTCTTCCCATACAGGCTCATTAAGATGAAGATAAAACAATGACAGGAAAAAAGTGTCACATGCTTTATTTATTTTATAGCATCTTACTACTCTGGACACACAGCTTACAAGCTAAAAATGCAGCCCTAGGTTCACTCTCCTGGCCCATACAGGCTTGAAGTATTTGATACGTGCTCAAACTGCTGCTGCTATTGCAGATACTGCTGGCTGCCTCAGCTGTCTCAAATAAGAGAGCCCAGGGATAAGATTTCTAGCAAATAAGCAGAATGCTATTGCTCATTATCCTTCAACAGTCACAAGGAGCATCTAGATGTAAGGAAGTCTATTCCCTCTTAGCCATCCTGATTAACTCAAGGTCATGTACAATACTCAGGTATCCTTTATGCCTTGGCCCAAGTTTACCCTTTCCTACTGCTTGCTTCTTTTCTCCCCCTTCTTTTTTTCTAGACCTTCTCCCCAACCTCACCCCAGCCTCACAATGCCCTCACTACTATTAAAATCAGTTTGAGGTCTTAATCTACAAATTTCCTTCTAATCTGTCACTCCAAGAATGTTTCCTGATGAGCTAAGGAAAAGATGCTGCGGAGAACATTACTTCTTGTGTCTTCCACCAGACTTGAAAGGAGCTTGTGAGAAGAGCTACTGCTTAGCTAACATATAAATGTGTAATAAAGAATAATCTGCCCTCTCAAAGCCCCAACAATCCATAAAACTGATATACACATTAAATAGAGGGGGATGACAGAGAAAGAAGTGTGGGCTTTTCTAAGAAAACATAAGGGATTGAACAGCAAAACTAGCAACAAAGCTCTCACCGCAGACAGTTTCGACTTCTAAATTTCCTGCTTCCCATAAATGACTGCCTCTACAAAGCAGGAAAATTTAGAGAAGCATTTTTCTGCTTCAAAAGAAATACAGTATAGATATTGGAGTAATCAGAATGAAACTAATTTAAAGAAAAAGCATTATTTTTATTTTATATAGGTTCTCAGTGAGAGTGCTCTGCTTAAATGGCAAAAGACTCCATGTAAGTGTAAAGACTACACATGGTTTTCAGATACCATATCACTGACCAGCACAGGTTGGCAAAGCAGTATTCCGCTACAGCCAATCACAGGAATTTTCTTTGGAAGGGAGCTCTGAAGGTTATCCAGTCCAAGCTCCACCTCAAAAGTCCAATCCTAGGCTGGCTGAATCATCATTCTGTCCTTTCCTCTGGATCATGCCTGTATGCTGGCTGAACACCAGGAAGCATCCCCTATGTGCACCACTTACAGACAAAACCATGACAGTATCCGCTTGGAAGGAAAGAGGGGAACTGGAGGCCTATTTCCTTCTCAATGTATGAAATGCCTGACACTTAGGAGTTACAAGAACTGCGGATCTGGAATCATACCCTCACGGCTGCAAGGCACGTACTAAAGATGTACATCTCACAGCAAATAGTACCAGTTCTAGGTCAGTAAGGGGGAAGCATAACTCAGTAATGTGCCTAATGCTGATCTAGCTCTGAATGGTTTAAATATGCTTCTGTGTTTTGACAGAAAGTATCTACAGGTCTGCATCTTTTCAACTTAAATGCACACGGATGAAGGATTCCAATGTTTGCTATACAGGTAAGGCCTTAGCTATAAAGCCAAAGAAGGAACAGAGTAATTTGCTCATCATTTCAGATGTCTACCATCTCAGAAATGCTGCTTTCTGCACCACCTTTTCCAATACTTTACCACCATATTTGAGATGCCTCAAAATGCTCCCTTTCTCACTGCAAACTAAATTCCTGCTCTGTTGGCCATCTACTTTGATCTATGTTCACACTGGCCTTTTGCCTGTTTTTTAATGCTCATCTTTCACTACTTTACCTTGTGATCAGTATGGCTGCATCAACTGAAGTCATGTCTTCTCCCCAGCTTGTTGACATTTCTAAGTGTATATCATTCTTCTTGCCAAATTCTTCATGTTGCCATTTACAAAAGCTTTCCAGCATTTTTTCACCATGATGTCCAATATACATATCTGCCTGGAAATAAAAACCAATTAATGTTATTAAAATTAGGATTATATAAATAGAATTTGGAACCTTTTTTGACTGAGCTAGCAAAAATATTCTGCTTTTTATGGCATAATATGTCCATAGCAGAACAACTCAAACTTCAGGTGCAGAGACCATCTTCCTCACATGTTAAAGATACAAATGAAGACAGTGCATTGAGAGTGTACATATATCTATTCACCCAAACTCTAGTCTTATTTATTTGCTGATTTCTCATTATCCATGGTGAGGAAAAGTATAATGATGTTAAGATTCAGAAGTTGAACATCAATTGAGATTACTCCAACTGGTGAGAGGAACTGGAGAAATAAATACTTATTGACTGGAAAATTATAATATTTTAGATTAGAACTATTCATAAGGGAACTCCATTTCCTTATGAACTAAGCGCTGTATCAGCTTTTGTTTGTTTAGGGATTAGACAACAAAGACTGTCAGTTCTCCTTCTACAATCCAGTGGACTTAAAGGAGATTTTTTTTTAATTGAGATATATGAATGAATAAAAAGCAGAGCAAAAGTAGATTTTGCTAAGATCTACTTGATTTCCACATGGAAACTTTAATTGTCTTTTAATTGCAAGCACAGAAAAGTCTCAATACATGCAGCACATAAATTAGGAGAAGGTTAATATTTATTTGGGCTGCTCATCAGTGCAAATCACTAAATAATATACAAAAGCCAACCAAGGAAATTTTTTAGCCATTAAAGTTCATTAATATTGCAAGCTTTTGTGGAGCGACAAGCTAAGTAGCATTACCCTATACAGACTAAGGGAAATGTCATAAATACCTACTGGAGTCTCATGAAGAAGGACAAGTTTAGTCACCCGAAGATTTACTTGTAATCCTAGACTCTTGTGTTGGAAAAGATTAAAAACCTAAGAGAGGAAAAAAAAACCCAACAAATAAAAATATGAACTTGTATTGCATGTACACTAAAAATAGCAGAACCCCAAAGAACCTCAAAAGTTCTCATATTCTACTGTGACTGCTTTTATTTTCTGTAATCTGAACAGAACATTAAGATAAATGTACTGTGTTGGTTTTCTGAAGTGAAAACAGAGCTTAGGCAATATTCATTCTGGGAACATTAAAAAAGACCTTTTCTTATCAGTGGGCCATGATCACTTTATAAACTGTGGCCAGTTTCTTGAAATATTTACACACATATTAGCATGAAAATTTCTATTCAGTTAAATCCATGATCTTGGACCAAGTGGTCTGAGCCAACATTTAACTCTCTAATTCCTCCTATTATTCAGAATGGTTAAAGTTTATATTTATTTTTCAGCTTATGCTCCTTCTTTAGAACAATCTTTCCTTGTATATTAAAGATGCTATTTTTCATTGTTTTATGCAGCAAATGAGTGCACTACAGCTGAGATGGAACCAGAGGGGAATGTAATTGTCCAAGTTCATTACTCTTTCTTTGTTTTCCACCACCACTCATCACACAATCCTTTTCCATAACAATGTCTTGTCTTCTTAACAAGCACAGGTCACCAGAAACTATCCAATATCCCAACCTTTCCAACAACACCATGGGATTCTAACCAAAAAATCATCTTGTTCTCTCACTTCCAGGCTTCTCTGAGATATATGACCAGGCATTACGCACAAGCCTACAGCACCATGGTTTTCTGCTGCAAAATGTATGGACTAAGCCTTGATAGCTTGCTGATGCTCCTGTTCTGACTGTTCCTGTATTCAGTCAGAACCACCAGAAGGAGCAAAGAGATCAGCCTGCGGTGCATGTGTTGTTGGCAAAACATCAAAATTAGTTTTAAATTTCCTACCATGTTCAAGATGGTTAGAATAAATCTTCTGGCAGCATCTGTTCCATGATACGAAACCATAGCTGGATCTGCCACCACAACAGTTTCTATGTTGTACTCCTGAGGTAACTTGTAAGAGTATCGCTTTCCTCTTCCACTTTCTGATGCTTTTTGAGTCTTGGATTTTCTTTTATCTGTAAACCAAAACAGTGCTTGAGAAACTCATCCTTCAAACTACCCCTGCAGTACCTTTTAGGATTTGTTAACCTTGGTTATGTTATAACTCTCATTATGTGGAAAGTAATAGCTATGAACTTTAATATATTATGCTCATTTGCCACCGCCGGTACTAAGGCTCATACTGAAGGTCTCTACTACGTATAAATATTAGCTCATACCAAGAAAACAGAAATTTTATCCATCTTTTCAAATAAAGTCAGAAAGATTATTTGCATCCTTTCAACTAACGTATTTATAAAAAGAGTATGTGTCTCTTTGGTTTGTGGGAGAAAACCCAACTCATGTTGGGCCTGAAGGAAAAATAGTCCCACTGACATTGCAGAATTTTTGTGTGTCCATCTTCATGAACCACAGAGAAAATATATTGATGTAATTATATCTTAGTATACAAGACAACAAATACAGATTCTCCATAAAATCATGTATTCAGTAAATACATGCAACAATTCCATGATTTGTGA
>VWYP01002419.1:0-12850 GCA_013400435.1 Pycnonotus jocosus | reverse complement strand
AAGAAGGAACATTTCAGATGAATGACAGAGAATAACATAGGTTTGTTAGAAAAAAAAGTGATTTTTTTACTGACACGACCTCAAAATCAGTGCTCCTGTCATTATAAGCAGCTGAAGCAAATTAACAAAGGCCTGGAAACAGGCCTCTAAATCTACAGAAAGCTACAAATTGAAAATGTGTTATGTTTAAGGTAAGGCTGAGATTATTAATGGCATTAAGGTTCAGTTTCCCCTCCAAAAACCCAACAAAATCCCCATTACTACTATGATACATATGAAACCCCCCACCCAATTACATAGAAACAGTTCAAGCCAGAAGCTGGTCAGATTTACATAGAGCAGTTAGCAATGCCATTTTAAATAATCTAATTTAAAACAAAGTGCAAAATTAAACTTCTTGTTGTAATAGCCAAATTTTGTTAGATCCCCTTGAGAGGATGCAAAACTTCTGGGACTGATCTCATTGAAATCAAGTAAAGTTTTTTCCAGTGTCCACAATGGAATATCAGGTTCTCTGTTTACAAAAAAAAAAAAAAAAGTTATGTTTGAGATGACAATTATGTTCTGGAAGCAATCAAATGTTCAGAAATTTTGAGGAAATGTCTTGCAATTAACCAATCTCATCTCTAACAGGAAAGTTCCTGCAGTGTATTTTATAATATATGACCACTCTCCAAAAGATAAGTCACTCTTCAAGACAGTGCTAAAAGTGAACTCACAAAATCAATTAACCCACAAATTGAAATTAAAATCTAAAATACCAGTGGAAGAGGGGGGTGTGTTTTAAATACGTTTGTAATATGTATTTATGTAAATATTATTTTATGTAAATAGAATGTAGATACATATTTAACATGTATTAATTATCCACATTTTAAAAATGTTGTCTATTCCTCTCTGAATCATTCGTAAAAGATTATATATGTGAATGATTTAGTCCATCCCACTACAACTGAGAAGTTCCCTCTACAACTGGTGACAGCATAAGACTTACTAACACATTTACTAAAAGAAAAATGTGTGTGTTCTCCATAAATAAGCGTTTGGTGTTTGATGACCTAGAAGTAGAAATAGCTTATAAATTCAGGCTGTCTAAAACTAAAGTCTCTTATTTTGATCTTTCAGACACTTGCTTAGCATTATAACTTCTGCTACACTCTAGCCTTACTCATGTTTGCTAACTGTGGATCTACAGCCTAGTTTATAAAATATTATGGTTTTTGTGTGTTTTCATCACTCTTTTGAGGATAATTTCTAGTGAAACCTCAGTGTTAGTATTTGTGCCAATAAAACCACCTTCTATAAGCTATACAAGTATGGCTTACCATACAAACATCTAATGCTTGCAAGAGTAATCTATAGGTATAAGTTTAAAAAGTAAATTCATGTGGGTTTAAAAACATCTCTTATGACCCACCTAGTCAATCTACCTTCCTCCCAGATACAGTGCAGTTCCAGCAACAGTTTATTCACTGTTCACTTCTTTGTAAAAGACAGCAGCTAGTGATTGAAAACTTTAAATTTAATCTTAGCGCGTACAGAGAGCTCTCTTGACGCCTCTCTCTAAAATTTATAGCCAGCAGTGCATTGCTATTCAGAACTGACAGTCCACAATAAAAAACATCATTGTGCTAAAAACTAAGAACACTGTGGTCCCACAAGCTGTTGTCCCTCTGTCTTTTGAGATAGTAGTGGATGAGAAGATTACACAGCTCTGTAGACAAACTGTCTGCCCATCATTTGTCTTAGATATCTCTCCCATTAACAAACCAATGGACAATCTGTTCTTGGCCAGCCAGCCTTTCAATTTGCTGGCAGAAATCCCCATCACGAGATCTCATTTGTCTGAAAGTTGTAGCTCTTTCCTAAGAACTTTAAATACACGGAATTAGTAATTTTGGTACTACCGGTATTCAAACAACTGACACAAGTGGTGCCAAATAACAAAGGAAACAGGCTTTAGGAAAAAACTCTTGTTTCTTTACATACTCATAAACAAGTAAAAATTACAAAGAACTGGTCATTATTGAAGGCAAAGTATGTAAGAGGTAATAACTGTTCCAAATAACCCAGCTACATCAATAATGCATGAGCTAACAAGATAAAAGTTTAAAGATGCATAAATTCATCTCAAAATTTAATTACACTGCCAAAATAAAAAACAAACTCTGTAGGAGGGTTCTGTGCAATAAGACTTCTGTTTGTACAACCATGGAAAACAAGAACATTCCATATCCATATATTACTTAAACTGAGTTGACTGAAAAGAAAGGTAGGAATACTGCATTACTTCAGCAAGAAGGCTAAAAATACTGCAGCAAGTACATTTGACATAAAATAAGCAATTAAGAGAAAGCAAGCAGAAATGTTAACAAAACAATAACCCCACCATAAAAAAAATTTAGAGATTTAAATCCAGCTACTATAATTCTAGGTTACATAAAGTGTCTGAGCCAGCTTTAAGAAGAGACTGTGACTACACGACTCCTGGACACCTTCAAGTCCTCAGGCACAAAAGCATTTCCTGAGTATATGCACATGCAGCCCAGACTACAGAGGAATCACCAGCACTCCCCGGGGAGTAACCTATTCATACGGAAATTGCAGTATTCTGCCTGAGTAGGGAAAAGAAGTCATGAGCTATACCTCCACTACAATCTGAATGGAGANCCCAGCTGACTGCCCAGTCTACATCTCTTAAAGTAAAACTTCTGCTTTTGATTCAGTGAAACTTAGCAGGCTTTTTCCTGCAATATTATATCATTCTGAGAGGAAAAGCACAGTTGTATCTCAGGACAGTTTATTGTTTATTGCCAGAACTAAGAAGTAAAAGAGGAATCTTCCAATCTCACAAATTCAGAGGGGATTCAAAATTCACATTTACCTTATCTTGAGTAAGAGATTTCTTTTCTCCCAGTGTGCCCCATGCCTTCACCATGGGTTCAGTTCACTGTGCAAGCAATTTCAGTTTGAAAGAAGTGCTTCAGAGCAGGTAGAATAAAAAAACCTTAGCTTCCCAACACAGCCCTTTGCTCTAATCACAACTGCTTCACTCATTTTTTCTGTACAGGCTTCTGCACTGGTTTCTTTTAAAGGTTTCATGAGCCACGGGCTAAAGAAAACTGTGGAGTGTAAGGTCTGTGTATGAGCAACTCACATACATAAATAAATCATACACTTTCAACAAAAGGATATAGATGCACATTGTCAACAATCAAGAAAGCATCTGCTTCTGTCAGTATGATTCCCTCCCTCGCCTAATTAATAAGAAAACCACCCCATTCACAAAAAAAGTTCTTTGTTCTCTCCAAACAAGTTTGGCTGTGTAGCAACTTTCAATCCAGCCTTCAATAGTAACGGACAACAAACAATACCTTCTTTGATTGCCTCTGCTAGTTCTCCATGAAAAGCTATTATTCCCAACAGTGATCCTTCAACACCTCCAGCATAGACATTCATTCCTTCTGATAATTACAATTCATCAAGCAATACACATTTGCTTGATAGGTAGCCAGCCTTTGAGATCAATTTGGATCAAAACCAGCAGCAGAAATACCTGTCTCTATTCTGACACACAAGCGCCGTAGAAGCAAGAGAAATGGTTGTAAGACAGGACCATATTGCTGAGAAGTTGCTGTGTTACCAAGGTTGTAGCTGCTCTATGTCACAAAGTAACGCCTCTAGTAAAAGCAGCTGAGACTATCCCAGCACCCCACGTACTCATCTGCTTTATTTTTCTTTAACTGATCTACTTAGCTCATTATTTGACTTAGAATTCTGAAATAGTTATGTAAAGGCTTACCTTTGATGCTTTTATTCACCTTTAAGGCTGTACCATGTGGGTAAGCATGCATATGTGTAGAATGTGTCGGTAACACAAATATTTTGGTGCTATTAATAAATTCATGTCACACCAACAAATTGCTCTCAGCATAGACAGTTTTTAAGCATGTAACTTACCGCAGTCTCTCTTAGCAAAATAACTTGTAGCAGTGGATTGAGGTCTTGCTACAACAGCTGCCTTGGTTATAAAGTGCAGCTATTTCTACTTCCTGACAATAATATTCAGTCAGAAGATGCTACTCCATTGTGCACAGCTTGAACTATTTTGAAATTTTAAAGCTGGTAGATATAATGAAACTTCCTTCAAGCAGGTGTTTGATTCTCTGTTGACAGATTATTTATAACAAATCAGAGCTTTGAGTGTAAGATTATTACAAAAGAGTAAATAGGCTTTCCCTGGGTTTTTTTAGAGCATAAGAGAAAGTGAAAGGGTATTTGATAACAAACATCACAAAAGAATAATGTCCTTGCACACAAGTTTGCATCTTTACTTATTTTCATACCCATCACAGTTTGCTACTTTGTCAGATACTCCTCCCTGCTTTTCGTAGTGTATGCTTTTCATTTTTTCCTTCTTATTCCCATGCACATGCAGGCATGCATAGTCTAACTCACTTTTCTCTAATAGGGAGGAATAAACAGCTTTATTTAATGTGAACAACTTTTGATAATACAGAAAATTTAACTTTCAGATGAGCAGTGTCAACGTAATACAATTCCTAGAACAGTAATATAGAGCCAACTGGAGGAAGTTATGTGTCATTTATTTCATCCCACTGCAAAAAGAGTCTTGCTTTGCTAATTTATCTTTAATTTCAAGCTCTGGATGGATGCCTAATTATAAAAAACATACTTCCAAAGTGGGGGGAAAAAACCCACAAAACCTGTCACATTTATTCTGTAACGATATAAAGTGGACAGAGCAGTAAAAATTTTCAGTAAGGATCAGACTGTCATGGAAAAG
Organism: Pycnonotus jocosus; assembly: GCA_013400435.1. Classification (NCBI taxonomy): domain Eukaryota; kingdom Metazoa; phylum Chordata; class Aves; order Passeriformes; family Pycnonotidae; genus Pycnonotus; species Pycnonotus jocosus. Next base: position 8,043 of record VWYP01002419.1, on the reverse strand, counting down.
TTTAGGCTGAAAATGATCTCCAGAGGGCAGCTAGTCCAACCTGCTGCTCAAGACAGGCCAAGTGTCAAGAGTATGATCAGCTCTCTTAGAGCCATTTCCAGACATGCTTTATAAATACTTGAGGATGCGGACTTGACAGCTGCTCTAGGCAACCCCTTCCAGTGCTAAGCATTCTTGTAGAGATTTCATCTTCCTTATGGAAATTGAAATTTTCTTGAACACAATTTTCTTACAACTGTTGTCTGCCACAGCATACCTCTAAGGAATGTCTGGCTTCAACTTTTTCTCTGCAGACCCTTAGGCACCAGACAACTGCAGCTGCATCCCTCCTTTATCTTTATTTACCTGCTTGAAATAACTTAGTTTCTTCCATCATGAGACCTCATTCTAAATGTCATACAATCCAGCCTCCTAACCATTTCAGTGCACTTCGGCCATTTTCTTTGCATTTTGCCAGGATCTAACTTACACATGAAAAACAAGCCTAAAAGTGTGCACTCATTCTGGTTTATTTCCTAGGAGAAAAATAATTTCTCACAACAACATTACAAACATCCTCAGCTTGTGCTGAGGTCAAAGGAGTGAGATGTCCTCCATCCTTTGAAGAATGACAGCTGATGATGAAGCAGAAAAAATAAAACACCATCTTTCACAAAAGCCATTTCTCCACTGAAAACTATGAAGTTATCACTATGTGCCAAAGCTCTGTTGAAATCCTTTTACTTCAACAACTTGCTCTACCTGCTACTGAGGAAGATGCATTAGGATTGTTTCATACACATCTTCTAATTATCATTCACAGAATAAGAACACTTATAAAAATAACTTCAATTCAGACAAATTTAGATGTTCAAGACTAAAAAGAAGCCAGGGAGAACTCTTTGTTTAAAAACAGAAAATTAAGTACAAGCATTGCACATAGTGAGTGATTAAGCAGCTCTGATGACAGAGACAGACAAGAAATAGATTTAATTATTAAGTTGCAATTTAAAAAGTACCCTAAAGATTTCTACTCCCATATGCAAATGCATATTAAGAAGCAGTGTCTATTCCTAATAGACAATTCCCTCTCCCAGCAAGTGAGACTGCAGCCTTAGCATGCCACCTCAGAGTCCACGGTAGGGTACCGCTACAAGAATAATCAATTATGCTTCTGTCAAGGTCCTTTTGTAACTACTATCTACTTTTCTTAAAAATATATTTGCTATGTTACAACTTTTAGTGCGATTTTTATATTACCTGTAACAACACCGCAGTACTGATTCTGAGAAGGTGGCTTTTCAGAAATTTTCTCCTCTATGGACCTTTTTCGTCTGTACACCCTGTGTGCATGTCCTGTCACAGCCAAAGTGCGATTGAGTGGCTCAATAAATATGAAGTCCTCATTAATCTGTATAAAGCCCATCTGCAAAGGAAAACAAAAGGAACATATAAGGTAAAAATTTCTTAAGCTGAGCACAGTCCTGCAAGAGAAAAAAACCCACAGCATTCCATTTAAAAAAACATTTTATTTTAGTAACCTTATGAGCAAAGTGAGTACCTTTGTGTTTTACAAGGTTTCTACTTGAATGAACTAGAATAAATTTCATTTATTTCAGCTAAATCTGGGTGGGTGGGTGGCTACATGCCAGTAGCATATGCACAGTAAAAGATATGGAATGTTTAAAGTTTACTTTGGAAGACCCAGGGGGTCATTTATATATGTACAGAATGTACAGAAAAGTCTATTCACTAGTTTTATTGTTTAGTATTGTCACCTTTTTAGATAACTATACTTAATTAAATAACAGGAACAATGTAAGACACATGAATACATCCCAAACAAATGTGAAGATGGAAAAGAAATCTTGTGGCATTCTTTTTACTCTTTTCCAAACTGAAAGAACTCAAAACTATTTTTAAAAGGCAGAAATCCCTCCTTGGTTTCCAGCAGTTACACCAGAAAAATATTTGAATACAGCCATTTAGCTGGTTAACTCTTTCCCTGTCCCAACATATTTATACACACAAACACACATGAAAAGTTAACACACCAGATGCACATCTAATATTACAAGAGTATAGCCAAAGCTAAAAAAAAAAAAAACCTAACTATAAAACATACTTATATAAATACCACACAAATAAAACTCAGCTCAAACTGTTAAGCTGCCAATAGACACAAGTTCCTATCAAGAGTAAAGCTGGAGACAGCAAGGTTTTGTGGGGGCTTTTTCCCCACATCAGCAAGACTGACAGTTCATTTCCTCATTCTCTAAACTTAAAAAATCTATTATAGTGTTTTGCTGCAGAAAGAAAACAATGTGATATATCTGGCTAAGAGAGGCAGAGAGCTCCTTTGTATGTTTCTATGTAGCATCAATGGAGAAAAATAGAAAATAATTTTGTTTCTTCTGGCATCATGCAGATGCCATTATCACACGGGATATCCTGCTTGACAGATGAATAAACCATTCAAAAATATTCTGACCCAAGAAAGAAAACAAAACCAAAATTATTGAGTGGCACAAAACACAATTTCATTCAAACACAATACTTTAAAAACTCCAACAATCTTTCTGCACAATCACATGAAATAAATGTGAATACACACAATTAATTTTTCCATCAGTTACAATAGCTAAGGAATGCTGAACAGATATCAAAAGTTCATCATTAACATTGCACACAAACACAAAAGTATCTGGGGGTTTGGCTGTTCCTTTTCCTTTTTGCAATTAGTATTCAGGTTCAGTTCAGCAGGAGCTTTAAATGCCACACACTAGAAGACTGGTATTGCTAAGTACTTTCTGTACACCTACAAGATAACACTCCTTGAAAAGTGTATCTTTAAAAATGTTACTTTTACATAACAATTAACTTGTTTTTTATAAACTATAAATTATGTGAAATTATTTTTTATTTAAAAGCACAGTTCTCAAATACTAGTAAAATGTATAAATTACTTTTCATTTGATTTTTATGTCCAATGCTGAATTTCACTCAGGCATAGATATTTTTACTTTTTAAAATACTTATTTAGCATATGAAAGACGCTGATAAACTGAATATAGAACAGCAATAGAAGCCCATTAGGTGATGCTGCAAGTAGCCCCTCCCCACCAACAAAAAAGCAAGGCCTTAGTCCATCCTGAATGGCCTCAATCACAGAACTTTTGCCACATTTCTTCCACCTCCATTCTCTTTGTTGCAAAATGAGACCATGGCTTTAAGATGATGATCCTCAGACTGCCACCATTCATTGGACGTTTCTGAAAAGTTGTGCTAGGAACAACATTTAGTGCTTTCTTTCAGCTCCTTACATAAAATGAAGTTTAATTCATTGGTAGAGAAATCCAAAATTTATTGCCTGTTTCCTGAGTCAGAAGTTCTGAAGTTCTGGAGTGAGATGGCAAATTGAGAAAGTCCTTGCCGTGGGTGTAGCTCGACTCAGTCAGGCCTTTATCAGTCCCTCCAGAGGTCCAGGCTCCAGTGGGCCACAGGGGCAAGCTCCCCGGTGCTCCTCTGGGTTTTCAGTCCAGAGCAGATTTAAAGAGTCCCAAGAAAAAGGGGGGGAAAAAAACCAAACAAACAAAACCTGTCCAGGAAGCTTCTTTGCCTCAGCTAGTTAAACTAACTAAAAGCAAAAAAACCCTGTCTGGCCACTGTCGGTGTCTCCAATGAACACGAACCAGAGAGCAAAAAATGCAGAGAGCAGTGAATGTTGTTTTCTCAAAACAAACTGCGCGCTTCTGCTTTCCCTGCTTTGCTCTCAGAACCAGTCTGAAAGGCTCAGAACTCAATATACAGCACACTAAGGACACACAATTGGGATACAAGCATCAAAAAGTCATCCTAGGACAGTACATCATATACATGCTCCTCCTGGAGGTTTTCTCTACCTGTCTGCTTACTCCACTCTGCTGCCAGAGTTAGGAGACATCATACAGGGGAGAGTCAGTATTATCAGAACAGTATTACCACTGTTGAGAGTCAGTATTATCAGAACAGTATTACCACTGTTGACTGGCTTTCAGCTGCTGACATAGTGATCAATCCAACCCTTTCTGGGATCTTTTTTAATCACAGAGCTGTGCCTTACTGAAGTACACATACATGCACAATGCTATACCTTGTAGCCTCAACAGAGGAAAAAATATTTAGACTGTTATGCAGAGATCACTAGGTTCAAAGCATGCATTCAGGTACTAGCCCCCAAAATTTGAGGTCTGTGGAAACAATTTTTGCATGGCTTTTAAATCCTTCCAAATTCCTATACTCTCAATCTGGTTTAAGATACATACTGCTCTGAATTCTTAAGAAAATCGTTCTCTATAGGATGCTGTTCTCATGTTTAAGACAATGGCTACTTTTTCAAAACAACCTGATGTTGCCCAAAGATGCAGGAAAATATTTATGTTGTTACTCTGCAACACTCACTATGCTACTCACAATTAAACAGGTATTCCCAGCACTAAGCCATAGGCTGGACTCAATGACCTCCAAAGTCTTGTCCAACTTAACTGATTCTGTGATACACACAAAATGTAACTGCAAACAAAATAGATAAATTTTATCAACTATAAAAGCTCAAATTTTTTCAAGTATCTTTTTTAATAAAAGCCCAAATGTGCTTCCTAAATTCATGGCTGTGTTTTAAAGTCAGATATTCAGTCACTGCTATCAGCAGTGACATTCATGAACCAGACAGGAATCTCTCCAAGTGCCAGAGCTCTGTGTGCAATGCAACAAGCTGGTCATCAGGCTCAAGTGACCACTTCCTCCAAATGCCAACTGCTCTCTGTCATTCTTGTTACAAATGTCAGCCGGCTGTGGACTCTTGGAACTCACACTGTCACAAAGCTCCCTGGTTCAGCTTGTACCACTATTTTCAGAAATGTCAGTGCAGTCTCAACTACTGCCTACTTGACCTCTGACCATCAGAAGAATTTAGCAGAACTGACAAACCATTTGTAAAATGCTGAAATTACATGTTCCATCACCCTTTGTCTTCCCTTGCCCAGGAAGCTCTCACCCACCTTCTGGTTGACTAATCTGTGGTTTAAAAGGTCAAAAATAACTGAACTTGAGAAACACCTGTGACAAAGAAAAGCACACTCCAACACATGGAAAGACTGAAAGACACTGTATTTATGAAAATAATAAAAACCCAGCAGAAAAGACCACTTGTAAAACTCATCTGGTGTTCTACAATATTGATTGTAGCATCCAGTACTAACACAACCAAGCACATTACTCAGAATGAAGGGCACGGTCTTGAGGGAAGCACCAGCTCAGAGAACAATTGGCTGATTCCTCCAGCAACTTACCTAGCACAATGGAATCTCAGCTTTCTCTCAAAGTCATAAAAAGCCATTTAATCTTCTTATTCCAGCCAGAAAATCAAACATATTAAAATATATTTATACATCATTCATGAGTTGCAGCTTTGCTTATAAATTTCACTTGACTATTGAAACAAACTCAGCTAAACTCAACACGCTAAATCAAACCAAATTTTCTCTTTACATCATATGCAGCATGCAATATTTCATTATTTTCACTATACAACCTTAGTTGCCACTGCTTAGGTCCTGTAGTATTGGAAAAATAATGAATAAGACACAATAGAGAATATACAAGGCAAATTACCTCTGTATTTTAATGTCTTAGATCCACACATCAAATCCAGTCTCCTATGCATTTGAGATTTTGAAAATAGAGGTTTTCCTACACTTACTCTTATAACACAAATCCTTGGTCAGACTATACCTCTTTTCACATTTCCTTGCTGCCACTGTTAAATAAAATGGTTTCAACAGAACTGCTGCTCTATTATTTTAATATCCTTATTTGAAATGTTTCATATTTTTATCTTCTAACATTTGGAAATTTTTCTCATATTACAACTTTATTGATTCATGGCCTTTATTTTAGATCCACCTGACCAGGGTCTACACTGCTTTTCTTCTGTACCAGCTCTCCAGGCTAGCTTTTGAAGGTCCCTTGATACTCACTCTGAAGATTTTATAAAAGGTAATCACACTGTATTGCAGTTTCTACTGTGTGATTACAAATACACCAGCCTTTGACTATTGCTTGATGAAAGAGGTTTTACTGTAACTCTGAGATTAGCTCAGCTGTTTAGAGCCAGGTGCTAACAGCATCAAGGTTTGTGGGTACAATCCCTGTATGGGCTACTCACTTAAGAGCTGGACTTGATTCTTGTGGGTCCTTTCCAAGAAGAACCAGAATATTCTCAGAATATTCTGATTATGTAATTATCCTTGTAACCACAAATTAATTCCTCTCTCTGAACATCAGCAAACAGAACTGCATGACACATTTCAGCTATGATTTCACTGCAAATCTGTGAAATGAGAATAAAATTTCTCTATCTTCGCTGTCACTGTCAGCTAATTCACTAGTCTGTAAAACAGATCTATAAATGTATAAAACTAGTAAGTCACAAATAGAAGTGACTTACCTTTGGTCTGGCTACAGCCTTTGGTCTGTTTAATTCTTTTGTGCCTCCCAGCTCTAAATGTGCCACTAAAAGAGAGTCAAGTCCCCAGGGATCGTTACTGACCTTACCTCTGGCTCATATAAAGAATCTAAACTAGGTTTTTCATTACTACATCGCACAGCGACCGACCCTTCCGGCAACAGGTTTACTTTCTTCGAAAATACTTCATCATCTAAAACATTGTCTTCTCTCCACATTAGTATGGACAATAGTCACACTGAAAACCAAGCAAAATTTACTGGAACTCTTTCTCTCACTCTGCCAGTTAAATTTGTGAGTTGGACTTTAGAGCAATCATAGGAAGTTACACCAAAGGTACATCTTCCACTGAAAGCCAGACAGCTTCACATGGAGAATGAAGTATTTAAGAATTGGGCAAGCACAGAACAACAGAGAAAAATATAACAGGATGACTACAGATAACACAATTTCTACACTTCGCTATTTCCAATTTATTATTTACTGTTATGGTTACACCTGACATTCAGTTTTTATAAAAATACCTTTTTGCATCTCAATTTTCTAGCTCTACCTAGTTTTATCTGTTAGTATTTGGAGTTACTTACTTTTCCTAAGGCATAAGGTAAGTAACATGATATAGCTGTGAAAATTGTTTCACCTAAGTAATGTGCCCATAAGTTCATTACAACATCATGTATGCTTTCACAAGTTTTCTTAAAAAAAAAAAAAGGCAGATTTTAAGAAGTTGACTGAAATTAAATATATGTCACTGTTTTCACAGATTTATTGCTTCAATAGCACATTGTAAATGGACTCCTCTGTACAGTCTTATTTTGGCAGCAGTTATCCCAAAGTATAGTTTAGCTGTAGTTTGTTTCAGTCAAATTAGTTGTGTAAAAACACTGGAATGACCTCAATATTTTAAAACACAGAATTCATCTCAAAGCATTTAGAATCTTGCAATGAGAAGGCACAGAATAGTTTAAGCATACAAAAAATTTTTCTAAATCACTAAGGTACCGTAACTCAAATTTCTCATAACTAAATGAAGATAAATAGACACCGATGTTGAGTGAAACCCTATAGTTCTTATGATGACTTGCTCTGGAACAACTAGAGAAGTCTTATAAACAATTACTACCCTACACAGAGTGTCCCATGAACTGTATTTGCAAGTGCTGTTCTTTCTCTTTATAGAAACAAGACTAATTTCTTCCAGTTTGAGGTAAATGAAATATTTTTAATAACACTTCATTGAAAACTACTTCCACAAAGCAAATCCAAGTTCTATTTTCAAATGCTTAAAACAGAAAAGTAGCAAATATGAAACACAAACTCCTAAAGCTAAATGTACTATTTCTGTTGTACAGTTTATTTTTCTAAAAAAATGGATGGCAACCAAACCAACTGCATCCAGCTGCAGGTAACTTCATCAGAAGGTGTCACAGGAAGACAATACTGTTACATATGATATGCACATACATGATGTGTAATAGTAACCTCCAGAGAATTTAAAATTTTGGGGCTTGAACAGGTATGACCAGACAAACTACATCATCTATGAGCCAGATAAAAGC
>VWYP01002413.1:0-19816 GCA_013400435.1 Pycnonotus jocosus | reverse complement strand
TTTTTTACTTTTGGTGAACACACCTAACACACATACCATGTATTTTAGTTGCATAGAACTTCCATTCTTTGAGGAATTTATAAACCTGCTGAGCTTATGAAAATGCTCTCACAAAAAATAAAATCATGATTTTCCATATAAGGCTAGGATACTAAGCTTACTAAATAGATTTTAGATGTAGCAGCAGTAGACACTCTCTTCTTAGATCAGATTAGAGCACTGCATGTAGTTAAATATTGGTGTCCTAATACCTTTTCAATATATTTAATTATAATATTCTATTCACTTCTTATGCAAACCTATGTTCAAACATCAATGTCAAAAGCAAATCTATGATCATCAAAAGTTATCTTCTGTGTATGCATATTGCAGAACGATTGCAAAAGTCCAAATTATGTTTCTTGAAACCTATCTGATCTAATTTTAAAATCCAGTTCTTGGCTTATCCACCACCACCTGTGGTGAGGGTTTCAATGTTTAATTATCTTCACTGCTAGGAAATCATATCTTATTTAGGATTTATTTTTATCTAACCTGTAATTCAAGACATTGCATTATGTTGTGCCTTTATCAGCAAAACTTTAAAAAAGGATTATAATTGCTTATACTTGTGCATAGTGACCAACTTATGTTTCCCATACTTTCTTTCACACTTTCTTTCAATGAAGCCTTCAAGTCTCACAGCTAAGGCCTTCTCCTAGTATTTAAATACTTCCTACATTTCTTCTCTTGACTGTCTTCTATATTTCTTCTTGGAATTTTGTTATCTGAATCTGACATAACATTGTAGAAACAAGCTTTCCAATTCTCTTCCTCTCAATTTTCATACAAAAAATTCTCTGAAAGACTACAGTAACCTTTATACCAGCTACAACACTGAACGTAGAATTCATGGGAAAATGGCAATTTATGAACACCCTCAAATTCTTCTCTGAGTTGTTGTTAACTTTGCCTGAAGTTCCCTGTCTTAAAAACATTGTTTATGTTCTTTCTATGAAAAATGTTGTTATATTAAGATTCTTCTACTAAAATATGTTTACTCAACAGTGCTCATTTATTGGAATAATTTGGATCACTCCATAAAATTTATAACTGTTTTTTATTTACAGGCCTATAAATGCATGTCACATGAAAATTTTATTGAAGAGGCATTTTATAAACTGGGTAGCAGTGAAAGCACTGGGAAAGATAAAAGAGCAATGTTACTACCAACAACAGCATTTGGAGACCTATCGGCAAATCTATTTTTAATCTAAAAGTACTGCTTAACTCAATTGAATAGATATAGTAAAAATTACAATGTATTTCTAATTAGATACATTTTGTACTCACAATTTTATTATGGAGCTTTATAACATGTCCAGAAACAAATAGCAAAAAGAAGATACTTGATGAGGCTTAATTTTCACTAGATATTTCTGAAAGCATTAACAGTAGTTTTTCATTTTCATTATTTTTTAATAAAAATTCCTAAATAACTGTTCAGTTACTCTGGTGTTCGGCGAATCAAACTGGACTTTCTTTCTGACAACATTTTTCTGTCACTTGTGCTCTATTGCTTTTCTTCCAAAAAATAATACATAGAATACTTTTTCAACCTGTGAAGAACTTGTATATTCTACCTTTAATTCTCTCTTGTACTTTTTTTCCCTTTATGAGGAACACTATGTGCTTCATATATTAAGGTAAAGATGCAACTATTGATGGCAAAAGGTTACATTAAAATGAGTAATAGTTTTGCAAAAAGTAACAACAAATAAAAGAATCTTAAAATATTACAGCCCTGGGGGCCCTGAGGTGAAGAGGAGGCTGGGTTCAAGGGGCAGCTAGTGAGTGTTTGAGCTCAGTACACATACTGCAGCTATGTGTATACATAGTGTGTGTATATTTCCATTATCAGACCTTTGTCCTGGTTAGACAGAGAGGGGAATGGGATGAAGCCAAGGGCACTGTCTGCATCTGAATGTTGACTATTCCTGTTTGTGCTGTTCTGTGTGGCTGGGTGTGTGTATATCCCTAGATGCGTGTTGTGTGTGTTTGTGCCTAGTGGGATTACACATGCTGGATCCAAGGATACGGATCTGTGGTGTCCTTGTCTCCACTTGACTACCCAATTTGGGATTCCCCAGCACATTTCTGAAGATCAATTTATAAAACACAATTCAGGGGGTGTTCCATTTCTATGAAATATTGCATGAAGGTAATAAAGCTCTGACCAAGCTTTCAGAAATTCTTTGTATGTATGAAATTGTTTGCATTTTTCCCTATGATATTTAAAAAGCATATCAGAATCTGCCTGAAGCAAGTGTCCTCACAACAAAAGGGTGGTCTTAGTGATAAAAAAATATTTTGACTAGGCTTGTAATTTTCTGACAACATGAATCTGCAGTCCAGAAAGGGCAAAAGTTTATGGAGATAGACCAGGTCTAGAATCTATTTACTGCAAGAGGGAAAAGTAAATTCAAGCAATGAAATAATAATTTTAGTTCTAAGGAAATGTGGTCAGAATTTCTAAACAGTTAAAAGTGGAAAGCCCACAAATTTTAATGAAATTGTGGAAAAAACTATATACAAAGTAAAAGCATGCTGATATATTTACATTAAAATAAACATAATGTGTTGTATTATCTAAATTACTGTGTCCAGCTGTGGGACCAGCAATTCAAGATGGGCATTTTTTGTGCTGGACCAAGTCCAGAAAACTATGACAAAGCTGGTGAAGGGTCTAGAGAGTAAATCCTCTGAGGAGCAACTGATGGAGCTGTGGTATTTTAGCCTGAAACAAAAAGGAGTCTTATGGGCAATCCTACTCTACACCTACCTGAAAGGAGGCTGCAGCCAGTGGGGGCCTTCTCCCAGATAATGACTGCCAGGACAAGAGGACACAGTCTCAAGCTGCACCGTGGGAGGTTTAGGCTGGACATTGGGAGGAATTTCTCCATGGAAAGAGTGATTAAACACTGAAGTGGACTGCCCAGGGAGATGGTGGAGCAACCATCCCTGGGAGTTTTTAAGGAAAGACTGGATGAGGCATTAAGATCAGGATCTAGTCGACATATAGCGGTGTTTGGTCACAGGTTGGACTCAATGATCTCAGAGATCTTTTCCAGACTAGTTGATTCTATGATTCTGTGCTTCTGTGATTCTATGATAGGATGCTTAAAAACTTTTTTTTCCAAACTCTGCTATCTGGCACCGTGAAAAATAGCAATGTTGCACAGAAACATATTTTAATACTTTTTGACCTGCACAGTTTCACTGGAAACCACTTTTTATGGAAATTTAGTGCAAGCTGAAAGGAATCAGAAGTGATTAAGAGAAAAATGAAGCTCCAGCCTATTGCCAGATTCTCATGTACTGTGGGGCTACTAGAAGAAGGCCTGCACGGTCAGTATTCAGACAGTATTTTGCTTCAAACTGTAGAGTTTGGAACTGGAATTTTGGATTTATTTATATCCAGTCTCAATAGATACACTGTTCCTGTCCAGATCATTCATCAAGACATCATAAAGATGCGCACTGGCCTTCCTCACTAACATTTCCATTTCCAGGGAAGGAATTTCACACATACAAGGAGTGTGGAAACCATGGTGTGAAAAGTGCCTACTTCTCAAGCTTTTCTTTTTATCACACATGAGCTGCACCAGTGTCAAAACTTTTATAGCAAAACTACTTTGGTTTTTCTAGGAAAATTGCTGGGGGTTTTTTTTTTGAGAGAAGTGATCCTTCTACCCTTAACTTCTTCCATCCACTCCTTACAGTCTGTAGGGGTAACTCCTGGTGCCCTATACTTCCACTGAGGTCCCATTGTTATTCCTTGCACACCTGCCCATTGGAGAGAGAAGGACCTCAAGCCTTGGTCTCATAGAAGTGATGATGTCACCATACACCACATGCACACATGTCACAGTAGTATTTTAATGTGCTTTATGGGCTGACATTTGTTCTAATTCTTGCTTATTACTAAGTTTATTCTTGTTTTCTTCATAGATGGCATCACGCATTTCAATCTTGTAATGGACCTGAGCAGCAAATCTACTTAGGTCAATCCATTGAACTGTAAACTAACATGCAATATAATACACTGAACTTTAACTGTGGAAAATAATCCCATTCTCAGTAAAGCAAACAAAGATGTCTAATACAAGAAAAGCCTTTCATCTTTAATTTAAAAGACATGCAGTCAGAAATTTTATTGTAAATATTGCTTTGACTAGTGTTTTCAAAAACTACTCTTCAAACAGTTAGCATACAGTCTCTACTAGAAAGAGGACATTAGAGGTACAAAATTATGATTTCATAATAAAACTTAAATACATGTTATCTCTTATTCCAAATTAAATACAGATAAAATCTTTGTTCTCATGGGAGGATTTTATAAAACATTAATATGTTCCTTGAATTCAGTCTTAAAGTCACATACATTAGTTTACTAACTCAGATATAGAATTTTTGTCGGTTTTCTCCCTCCAAGCTGTTGATGAATTAAATGATCAATAGAACTCTAGGAAGCTTTAAGAATGGTATGAATAGATAAACATTTTAAATGCAAAAAAAAAAAAAAAATACAAGCAAATCCTGCATCTCCTTCTGCCAGCATAGAAGATTGTTGCTAATTTAACTTAGCTGTGTTTTGCAAACAATTTTTTTTAACTTTACAGTAAGAATATTTGGGATAACATTTGTTCCTCCAAAGAAGTATGAAATATAAAAAATGTCATAAAAATAACTTCTAAACCTATTAAATTTTTCCACACTATTGAGTAACAGATCAGTATTTGCAATCACCACTTCCATGCATGTGTATCCATAACTCCTCTTTAGAACATAAAAACATTGGAGCTTCATCCAGATTTCAAACTCCTAGCATAATGAACATGGCTTCATATCACAATAGGATTGCTTTAATCAGTGTCCACATCACCAAGAACATCAGTAAGGACTCTATACACTATCTAAATTTGTCTTTTTCTACTATAGTAAAGAACATTATCAAATTTTTTATGAATAGGAGTGTTCATACTCTAGACTACTTCCACATCTGACAGAATGGCAATTGCATAGTCTGATAGGCCAATATCAAAATAGGAAACTTAAGGACTAAATGAATCATGGAGAGACACAAGAATAACCTGGAATTATAACAGGACACCTGTTTCTACAGCATGTGCATTTGTTTCTTTTCCTTTAGTTCAGCCATGAGGTCCCAACTTAACTATGCTGGTCTTTTGTCTTCCCCACCCAATATCTTGCACTTGGGGATCACTACCTCACTTGCTCTATGAAGGGTATCCTAAAAAATCTGCCAGCTCTGTTCTGCCCGCTTGCTCCTGAGGCCACTTTCCCAGACAGTCCTATTGAGTATACCCTTGAGGAGCTGGAAGGGGTCCTGGCTTTTCTCTTTGTCTGCCCCACGTTCCTCAGGACTGTGAACTCCACCAGTGTGTGATCACAGCAGCCCAGGCTGCTTTCAGTCTCGAACCCACAGGTAGGGCACTGACACCCGTGACCCTCAGGGTCAGTGTCCTGCTCCTTCTAGTAGTGCTGTTACCTGGCTGGAGAAGTTATTCTCCGTGCATTCTAGGAGTCTCACATGTGAATTAAACCCACTGCTTTCCCAGCTTTTACTCTTCCAGTTCCTCCCCTGATCCTGGTGATCGGGGAGCGAGCAAGCGGCTGAGTGTGGGTTTGGCTGCTGGCTGGGTGAAAGCACAGCATAACGCAATGAGAGTAATGATGTGCCCCTTTGCACATCTCTCCCTAAAAATATAGGACATTTTATATTTTTCCAATCCCCTAAATTACAGTCTATGAAGATAAATCAACTGAACAAAATACAGCAACTCCATGCTTGTCAGCTAATAAGAAGGAACTGGCTTTATTTATTAATTCATTAGAGGTGAAAATATCTATTAGTTTTCCTCCTCATGACAGTGACTTCTCAATTGAACAAAAATTACCACTGGTTAAATATGGAAGGGAAATTACAGATTCACAATAAGTTATCTTATTTCTTTTCATAACAATTCTCTTGGGATCAAAATTTTTTGGTAAACCAAAATTTTAGGATTTTAGTTGATACAGCTTCCAGTATACTGCATACAATAGAGGCTGGCACACTTTATTAGTAGTATTAATTTTTCTTCTTTGTCTTTCTCATGATGACTGTGGAGAGATCAAAATTGAGAAATCTACAGAGGCAAGAAAGACATCCTTTGATGTGGAAAATAATCCAGGGAGGATGTGGAAATGGGCACTGGAATAGAAAGAGGCTGCTATAAAAGATCAAAAGAAATAGGTCCCAAAGAGAACTGGCTGAACAGTAATTGGATGTTTCCTTCTGAAGGGTCTGATTAATGGTAACAGAAGTATAAATTTACCTTAGAGCTCTTTCCTTGTGAGCTCTGTGTACATATAGACATATTAATATATATGCATAAAGTTATTGCAGAGAATTTCAATGTAATTTGTGCCATACTGTAGAACCGTAACACCTTTTAAAAAAATCCCTAAATATTGGATGCACAACATACTACATAGAGATCACATATTGCTTCAAGTGGTGGCAACTACACTAAAAACTTACATTGTTATCAAGATATTGATTTCACAGGGATTTATAAGATTCCATCATATATAAGGACAATTTAAAAACAGAATATTGTTAGTACAAACATAATTCCTGCACAAAAACCTGAGAAATCTAAAATTATGATAGATTAATAATTAAGCTGAGTAAATTCTACAGAGATTGATTCTTTGGGAAAAGTTCATCAAAGCTTGGATGCTCTAAACAGGATTTTGTAAGGTGTAATATAATCAAGTATTGTAGCAATGTTCTTAACAAAGGAAAATTTTCATTTATATTTCTAATAATATTTGCTCTGTATTTTAAAGCACAGCTGAAAAATACCAGCTTGGCTAAGTATCAAAATCATTTTCAACAAACCCATGAGGAAACAAACCCAAAATTAGTATAAACCTATAGCAAAACCAATGAAAGAAAAAAGCTTTATAAAGCTTGGTGAGAGTTAGCATTAAAAAAGAAGTTTGAAGATTTCTTCAGTCTAGTACTTGGGTAAGTAAAAGTTGATTTTTTTTTATTATTATTTGCTAGACCTCTTTAAAAAAAGAACCAACATAGCAACAATAATTGAATATCCTCATCTATTTTAGCTGAAGTAAGAGCAAGCATTTATCCTTGGGGCTAACCAAATACTGACCTCAACTTTCTTCCAAATAACCTATTTATTTCATGAGGGAATTAAAAAAGAAAGAAAACAAATAATTGTTAACCAGATTTTATTTGAGAGAATCCAGTTAAATTGTGAAAAATAAAAGCATCATCCACTGACTTACTTCAATGAAAAGTCTTTAACTGTGAAGGGATATTTTTTTCTGAAAGAAGTTATTAAAATGGAATAGTTTCATAAACTACCCAACAATCTAGTAGATATTTCATAAAATCCAAGTTTACTATAGCTATTGTTTCTTGGAATTTATTTCATTCTTACATCGCCACTGAGCTGAAAAAAAAAAGACCTGAAAAATCTGAAAATCGTAAAAACTTGAAAACTCCAATACTGATCAATGGGCCTACAGGTCTAAACTTTCTCAATGCCTATGGACAAGCTATAACAGTGGTGATAGGAGCAGGTCTTTAACAGTGTTCAAAATTCATGTGCATTTCCCCTTTCTCTATTTTTCTTGTTTCAGTAGAAGAAATCAAAAATAAACAAACAAAAATCCCCCACTAAAACCAACCAACCAAGCCCCAAAACCAAACCAAATGACCAAAAATACAAATCTGTTTATATCTTCTATCAAATAAAATGCTGATTTCCATTCCATATTATAAACATAATTTCTTTCTTCTATATGATATGGTAACAATGAATGAGAGATAATAATTTATGATTAGGATTAATTGAGTCATAAAATATTGGTCTACTTGGTCCTCGATATTCTTACCCTTCCTGCTAGATGTAAAAACTCAGTATGATTTAAAACTTAGTTTTTTTACATACTGAAAGTAAGAATTATGTCTTGAATATTAGATATCACAAAATATAAGAAATAGCACAAATATAAGAAAATTCATAGTAAATTAAAGACACAACAGAAAGCTAACTCTTCCAAAGCTCTGAAATGTTTAAAAATTACCTAACCTTTGTTGTAACTCCCTTTAAGACTGAGCCATTTAATCCAGACATTGTTATTTATAAATTTATCTGCCCAGACAAGAAAAGTTAGAATAGCCTTTCTTTCAAAAGCCATATCCACCAGAATAAATTTATAAACATCCAATCTTACTTTAATCAAGCAGCCGCTGCAGATGAGGCATGAGGCGTGGCTCATCTGTTCACACTTCCATGAAAAATACTTGAATCACTACAGATTTTCCTTTCTTCTTGTGAAAGAATAAAAAGAAAAAAAAATTTAAAAAAACGCCTGTTACTAGCAAAAAGGTTTAAATTCTACTTTAGGAATGAGAATCAGTAGTTTATCCTTTCTAATGTAAAATTCCATTCCAAACTCACTTCTGGTTATAATCCCATGTCTAAGACAATTCATAGGAAAACATACTGATATTTTTTGCCAGCACTATGTGTTAATCAATAATAAACTAAATGAAATAGATTAAAACTAAATGAAACTGATTAAAACAGAAAGAGACTAAGAGAAAAATAAAAATAACGAATGTAGAGTTGAGTTGCATTTCAATATTTATATAATTTGAATATTCAATTAATTTTAGTAGTATTTTTTAATATTCCTTTTCACAAGGAATGAAACATGCAAACAAATTTGATGTAGGAAAAAAGCTACTATGTCTGTGAACACATATTCAGGATAGAAAATAAATCACATTATGGAAGTTGAAATGGATTAAGAAGTATAACTAATATTAAAACACTTGAGAAATGTATGGATAAACTATGCTTGTCTGTGATTCTAAGGGTCTGTGTTAGATGATCCAAGAGGTGTAATGTTCAAAGAATTTAACATCACAAGACTTCTCAATTACAAGGAGTACCTTTACTATCCAAATGCTAAGGTATAAAAGTATAGTATTAGTGCTTCAGTTCTACAAGACACTTCAGAATTAATTAAACTATATTAAAATAGTGCTAATAATGGCATGTTTTTTGAGCTTATTCCTACAAGGGGAAAAGGTCAGCTGACTTTTTAATAGGTAAAAATTCATAAATATTTGTCTGGTATTCAGAAAATTTGTATGGTACTTTAGCTAGGAATGCTGCCTGTGGAAGAGTTACTTCATCACTAGTTTCACTGGTAGAGAATTTACACACAAAGAAAAATTATAAATAAGAAAATATCAAAAACCATCTCACTTATTTTTGCCTGCACATCAGTACAACCTATCAGTAAATTCAGTGGAAAGAAGTCCCTATTCTGTCAGCAGGATATGGCCAAGTAGTGCACATTTTATAATTTTCTGGGCACAACCTTGGTTAGTCTAAACTCACTTTATATTTACTGTTTTTCACTCAGACACTTTATTTTCCATCTTTCCTGTTAAATGTATGTGTGATAATTATCTCTACCTTGGTTCTTCATCCTTTGCACTGTGCAGTATTACTGAATCCCCCCATCAATCACAGCTGCATGGAGCTCATGTCTTTATTCCTGCTCTATCCGTAAACAATTTCTATCACACTGGTATGAATTCAGTTACTCAGTTGAGAACCCAATCCAAAATATATCCTAATCTTTTTTTCCTGAATATTTTATGTGCTGCTGTGTGTCATGGGATGTACTGATGTCTAAGTCAATTATATGTACAGCTTTGCTATTTTTAAGTCCCACTGCCATTTCCCTGTGAAAATTTAGCAAATTAGTAATGTATGACCATCTTCTTATTAAATGTATCTAACAGGCTAGCAAACTGCCCATTATCTACCTGAACAAATAGTCTTCAGAATTTTTAAAGTCATGATGAAAAATAAAATTCAGAAATCTCTTATCACTTTTTAAAACCTTACAGAAGTTTAGGTGTATAAAATTACCATACCTCAGAAGTAATACCTCAGACACTGAAATTAGATTTTCAGCAGTGGATTAACTAATGTCTGTGTAATCTGTCAAGGTACCTGAGTGCATTTGCTTTACTTTATCAACTTTCCATTTTAGAAATGGAAATCAAAAGCTGTGCAATTATTCCTGGTGATTTGCTAGTTTTCACCAATGGTGAGTTATTTTTTTCATTGTTTTTCTCCTCCTTTGGTTAAAAAAAAAAAGAGGTACATATTGGCTTAAGAATTCTTAAAGAGAAGCATGGCACAGAAGTTATTTTAAGACAGGCTAGTTTCTCAGAGTGTAAAATTCATCATGTAGAAGTCCTGATAAAGTTCTATTTTTTCTTATGAGAAGCTAAATTGCAATGTAGTGATAGATAGTCTGTTTGTTGCATAGCCTTGTGCACTGATTGAAGGACATGGACCATGCTATGCAAGCAAAAGTCATTTTATTACACTAATCACATGTATTTAGAGTTCTTTATATTCTGTACAAAATTTTCCTCTCGGTCCCCTTTGCCACTGTTCCCTTAGCAACACAATCTTATGGCTATCAAGCCCCTGTTACATTCCTTTGCACCACCTTTGTCATTGTTACGTCTTCTCTCCTCAGAGCTGTTCACTTTGTTCTTGCCTTGAGTTTCTCTCTCCACAGCTTCCACATGCCAAGGCCAGGAGGTCTGTGGCACTGCCCAGCTCAGCTTCTGTAGCTGTCTGATCTTCCACAGCCTGTAACACTGTCACTGATAATGACAACACAGGTGTTGTGCCAGCTTTGCAAGCCCTAACAGGACCGCAATCCTGTTAGGTTTGATCTGTCTGAACTTTATATGAAGTTTGGTTTAACTTGGTGTATGTGTGATGAAAATTTCTCTACTTGATTTTCATTATTCTAATTTGCATTATTCTTGTTTATATTTTATAAATATAATAGAGTTTTACAGCCATAATAAACATTAATCTATGGATGATATTTACAGCTCTTAACACAATGAATTACTGCCCTGGTATGTACAACAGACAGGGCCCTGACAAGCTGAGATAAGTGTGCAGGGTAGAGGAGTACAGACATGGAGTGATAAAACATGGGGTGTATGTGTGGCAGCGGAAAACCCACAAATAATAAAAGTAATTCATAAAATGTCAGTCAAAGAAATGTAAGTGAATGAGGAAAAAAAATTGGTTTAGTGGCAACAAAGATAAAGAAGAAATAATATCTAAAATATACAAAAGTCAAATGTAATATGGAGGCCAGTGAATTTAAAAACTTTTAACAAACACATGAAAGTGACACCAGCTTGATCCTAAAGTGTGGAAGAAAACATGTCCATCAACAGGATATGTTATCTGATGAAGAACTCTAGAAACACATTGCTTCCCCCTCCAGCAGCTGAAATTGCTGGCTTTAAGATTTGGGAGAGCACTCAAAATGTGAGCATAACCTCAAGAAAAGGAGTGGTAACTATAAATATGTAAGTTGCTATTTTAATGATATCATAATTACTATTGAGATTTTCTCTGTAGGGAAATACTGTAAGTACTACTACCTGCATTTTTTTCTGCAATAGTTAGATCTAGGCTGAAAAATATTTTTCAATTAGATTTTTAATATTTAAATAATAATGACAATAATGAATTTTTAGCTTTATACATTAAATGTGTTTTCTGTTTGTGCATAAACAAGATTGTGGTAACAGTTGACTTTCTACAGAGGTAATCTATGAACAAATTGGTTTCTGTAGTGAGAACTATATTCCACTGATAACAAACTAAATTTGAATTTCCAAGTACCTTGTATATGTCCTCCTTTAGTGTGTTTCAAACAGAAATTTGATTTCTTCAGTAGTTACCTGTGGGGGAAAAAAAAAAAAGGAAAAAAAAAAGGAAAGAATATTATTACTGTTATCTTTCAGACATCTGTTTCCTGGCTGCAGTTTGGAGAAACCAGTAATGCTGGCAATGATCTGGTATAACATACTCCAAGTTTTACTGCATTTGAAAATATGCTCCCTACATATTTTAAAGATACTCATTAAAATTCCTATTAATTAATAATAACAGTTGTTAATAAAAGAAAGTATTAATGTTTCTTATATGTGTTTCAAAAATGATGTTTTAGTTAAAGGTACTATGGAATATACTGAAAACTAATTTGCTCTATTAAAATTTCAGCTAAAATGACACCACTTTTTTAGTAATAGGTTTGCTAACACCAGCTGCACTCAAACCTTTTTATTGGACTAAAATGTTTTTCAGTGGGACTTGTGTCCTGTCCTCATGGCAGCTCAGGTAACTGGCCTGAAGGACAGAGTGCCTGGAGGATCCTGGATAGCTGTTTATGCTGCAGCCACAAGGGTGTGTGCAGACAACATCAGAAATCTGAATGACATTTCCGAAGAGCACAAAGCCAGGAATTTATATCCTTCTTCTAAAGCCATTAGCCCTGAAAGCCTGATGGATTCTGGCTGTTAATCAGCCCAGAGTAAACTGTGTCATCTTTCCAGTGAAGACAGCAACTCTGCAGGCAGCATCTCAGGAAGAAGGATACCTGAGGCAGCTGCAGCATTACCATCCAAAGACACCAGGTTCACACTTTCTTTTGGGATATTTCTAGAGGTTTTAAAAAATAGAAAACAGGTGATCAGTTGAGGTTGTGTTTGCACACCACCAATGAACAGAAAAAGACTTATAATTACAAATGGGCTAAGTATTTTAGAAAATGAGAGACTAAATGAATTTCTAGTAAATGCCCCTCACATGAGATGAATAAAAATTAAGAGGACATCCGTGTGTTTTTGTCATTCTTCGTGGGGCAGCAAAAATCTCTTGTAATACTAGCTGAAGAGCTTCAGAAAAGTTACCATAAAAAAAAATTCATATTCTCTTGTGTACAAATCAATATCCTAAGAAAACAGCAATAAGATGTGTGCATGCATGCATGTATGTGTGTGTAGGTTTGCATCTGGGGGTGTACAAGTCTCTTGCAGATTTCTAAGAAGGAAATAAGAGGATCCTTTGAAGCCTTCAGAACCAGAATTTTGACTGAATATTCAATATTAAATTCTTCCTATATACATTTGTACAAATTTAAAATTGGAATTTCTAACATCTAGTTAAAAAAGTTTAAAATAAAAATTATACCTTTCTCCCACTCTCAACTTTTAACTATACGTTTATCCATATAATGATTTTAATGTAGTCTTAATATGATAGTTACTTACCATTTTTATTCCACATTTATTATAAGTACATATAGAATCAATCCTATTACAGATTTATTGGTACAACTGTACAGAATCTCTAGCTCCAGGATTACACTTTATAAGAATAAAAAAAGAAAAAAGGAAGAAAGACAAAACTAACAAAGTTAAAATGTTATTAAGTATATGTAAATTAACTCCTTATTAAAAAAAGGTGAAAACTGAAAACAGTTAAATTTGTTTTTCTAAGTATAATTTTATCCACCTTCTCCAAAAATCTCTACATGTTTCAATAAGTTACACATCCTCTAGGTTTTCTTCCTAACCTATTCTCCACTTTATGACCCTTGTCTTTTACACAAAACACATGTTTAATCAATGCCTCGTGTTCATGTCAGCTATTTTAAATATTAGAATTGAATCTACTCTTCCATCAGCCCAGCATATGACCTGTTGTTTTAGTCAATTATTTCCTTATAGTGTTTGGCTGGTTTTATATTAATTCTGAATGAAAAGACTGCTATAATACAGACTAGACTCAAATTTAGGATGTCTAACTAGCTTTCCCCAATATAATAATGTAAGACAGTAAAATATAATTGTTTTCATTATCTTTTATCATTAACATTTTAATCTCCCTCAGCTGTTTGGGAAGAAAGGACCAATGTTATTGGAGGTTTAAAAATCATGCAAGTAAATCTCCTTCCAGTAGTTCCAATTCTGGATATGTCTGTCGTTCAAGCTGACACAACTAAACTATTTTCTGGACCATAAAACAAAGTGCCACCTCTTTTCTAAGAATTCTGCACTTCTGTGGCTGAGTCTGAATTAAAAAATTCTGTTAACAGATTTGGCTCATTTGTTAAAGCAAGATGCCACTCTTTGTGGGGTAGAGCCGCCTCAAGTCTGTCACCCTCACTGATGTCCATTTGATGAAGATCATGTGAACAAAACTCTAACAGAGAAATCAAATAAAATTCTGGGCTTAATTTAAGATCTCTGCACCATTCTTTCTTTCAGGTGATAACTCTTGTGAGGGCTGAGAAACAAGTACTTTAAAAATCAATAGATGTTAACAATATTATGAATGGTTGTAGCAATTAGGTAATTGGCATTTTACCAAATGAATATTACAGGATGGCTGAAGGCAAAGATGCATAGAAGGATTAGGGGACTGTCAAAAATGACATAAATGCCTTGTGATTTATTCCTAGATTATTTCTTTGCTGTTACAAATTTTGAGACTATGTAACAACTGTCTTTCAGAGGATTAAGCTCTAAAGGTATTATTTTCAGTTTTAAAGCATATTTTCATAGCCACTATTTCTATAATTTTTCTCTCATACTAGAAGGCATTAAAGCAAGGCTGCTTCCCCAGGCCAAAAAATGATAGTGCCATGCCCTCTTGAGAAAGAAAATACAATGACTGTTCCAAATGTGCCAGACATTTTAAATACTCCATAAACAGGAAATAGAATGATGCAATGTGTAGTCTCCTAAGTCTGACCAACAGCAAAATATTATCTTTCATTTTTTAAAAGGAGACACAATATATTTTTTTAATACCTATATCTTTTATTCCCAATTTTAAAAAATCTCAAAATTTTTAAGTAAGATTCTTCTTCTGTCAATATTCATATGGTTTCAGAAGGCAATGGCATCTCACTTCTTTTCTAATTTTATTGATCTCTATAGTTTGCAAAGTTATGCTTATGCTTTTTACAAGAGAAACATTTATCTAGGAGCAAAACATTGGAAAGAGAGTAGAAAATTAAGTGAGTAGGGTTTTTTTTTACATACTATCAAGGCAAAGCAGTTTGGTGCACAGGAAAGAATGTGTGACATTCCTTAGAACATATGCACTTTCTTTTTTCCCTGCACACATATATAAAAAGAACTTCAGGACATACAGTGCCCATCCAAGAGTTAGAAATGGGGACACTGCTGTTCTCTGTTCCACAGAAATCAAGCTCAGCAATAGAAACAATGTTGAGAGTAAAAGTCAACACATTTAATATTCATATTGTGTAAGTTTTTTTCCTTGGTTTACATTGTGTTGTACTGGAATTAACCCTGAAGAAAGCAAGGAAATATCTGATTTTTCAATGTAGGACATGGTACTGGAAGAGAACAACAGAGTAGGAAAAAAACCCCCAAATCTGTATTTAAAATACTTTTAAAAATCCACTTCTCTAAATAAAATTGTCATAGTTCTTCCTTTTCATATTACCATATTTATAGATTTAAGTAAATTTAATCTGTACAAATTAGGTTTTTGAACTCCTTAGAGGAAAGCCAAATTTCACTTGGTGTGCAAGAATTATCTTGTATACTGAGAGAAGTACTACTAAAACTATGTATGTAAGGACAGCAGCAGTGAACAAAATACATTCAAGATGAGATTTTATTTCTCCAGGTCCAAAATGGGATTTCTATCCTTTCATCCATTAATTTTAATTTTGTTCATGCAGAGTGCAATAATTCTTGTGTTTTGAGACATGGGAACACAACTCACCATCACAGCTGAAATTCAGAAGTTACATTCTGGCAAGAGATGAGCATGTGGGGATGCCTTCAAGTTCACATACTTAGAAAGTTCAGAATATGTTTATCAAAGTTATCTTAGCAGTCTGAAGTGATAGAAACATTTTTTCTTAAAGGAAGTCAGAGGTAGAGAAATTTCTATCTATATCCTAATCTTAGCTTTCCTGGAATACAGAGGATCACTGTCATTGCCCTAGTTAGAAAAGAGGATTTTTTTCCTTCACATGGGCCAATGCCTTTTTTTTCCTTTTTCTGTTTTTCTTTTCCTGGAAGAGAAGTGTGTATCTGCTATCTGTAGATATTACTCTGTAAAGGCAGAGTCTTCTTTTTTTTTCATTGCCAAACTGATCCATTGAAACAAAATTTCCTTTGTCTACTGAGCAACCGTACACTCTTGGGGTAATGTTTGACTAATTTATTTGGCAGGCTGGGCTGTAGACAGTATTGAAAATAGTAATCCATTTGGGGTATCATGGGCAAGGTGGTAACTATGGTATAATCAAATATAAGTGACACAATGTCATGTATGGTGTTCCATCTCTGTTTCTGTTTCTCAACAGAGCATTCCCAGTACACAGGAGGAAGGTCAAAGTAAAGGGCCTTCCAATCCTGGTAGGCTGAGAGCATACAAAAAATAAAAATGACTGTACCAATAATCTCCAGAGCTAACACACAGACTTACCCTGGATCATGTCTTTGTCCTACAGTACTCTAAGCTTTGCGAGGGACGACTAATTCTAATAACCATTGACATATAAACTGTTGCTGTAAGCCAGCAAAGGCAAGCCTAATTTCCAATTCTGCCATGCATATTCAGAACTTCATCTTTTGAAACTGAAATTAATTAAAACTGGCAAAATGATCAGTGACTAAACATCTGCAAAATTATTAAAAATTATTCATTTTGAATGTAAGGAGTGTAAAAATACTTTGAGATTCAGCCACAATTTTGCATTTTCACTTGCCTATTGAGAATGCAAGGGTTCAGGTTCAGACTGCTCTTACATGCAGTCCAGCACTTCTGCAAAGCTACCAAAGACATTAATGGCATTAGAGCTCCACCCAACACTCATGTGCCTTCTCCCTGGAAACACTTCAGTCTTTGGAGCATGCTTCTCTTCTACATTTTCTTTGTTAAAGTATCTCTTATTTATTCAGGATCTTATGTTTACTTCTACACAAACATTAATGACTGTTACAGCCATCTTACTAGGGACTACTTAAAAAGAATTTAGAGGTTCTCCAATAGAGAACATCAAAACTGTAGGAAATCAACGACTCTCTTCATTCTGGTATGCAACCTCTACTCACTTCACTGCAGTCTCTAAAAGGGGAAGAGCAACAAGGAAAATCCTGAAAAATGTTCTAATTGTCATTTAATTCACAAACTTGAAAGAAATTTTTGTCTCTCTATGAATAAGTTTTTCTTTCTTTCTTCCTTCGTTAATTCTATTCTTTGTGAAAAGCTATTCTCTTACCAAATTAATTAGAGGAAGCATTTAGAATGGTAACATCTGAATTAAACCAGCTGTGAATGTGCAAAAAATTACATAGAAACATGAAATTAATTATGTATAATTAAGGTACTTTGAGTTTCCAGTTTCTGTTGCCTCACATACTCTGTTTGTTGTTACTCATCATATCCTTTTCTAATTATGAGGGTTGAACTACAGCATCAAAGGGTTCTTACAGATCATATTCTAACCCAACTCTAGATTCATGTAAAAGAGGAGAACTCCATTCTTAGACTTTAGGCAGGTTAAAGCATAGAATAACTTATGAATGTTCAAAAACCCCATGAGGTTAAACAACCTAAACATCATGTTATTCTCTTGTTCTGGCAGGTTCATGTTTTCATCTGAGAATAATCACCGGAATATAGGAGGAATAAAGAATCTGCTATTTGTCAACAAAAATAAAGGAAGTTAAGCTCCCTCAAGGGTATTTGTGAAGTTGCTGATGTGAAAAACTGTGTTCAAGCTAGAAAATTAGCAAGAAAGAGCCTACTTAGCAAAATAAACTCCCAATATTTATCTAAAAATATACTATAACTAAATTAGCACAGAACAAGTTTCTTATTAATTATAAATTAAATTCTTATTTGGTCACCTAATTTAATATCCAGCTTAAATATTCTTGGTACATCACTGTTTGAAGTGAGGGCAGGAAAAGGATAAAAGGTATCTATCATGAAAAGTTAGGGATGAACAACATGAACTTGAAAGATCATTAAATTAGACTCTCCTTCAGACATACACATTCTCAATATATTTGTACACAGAGGGCAAGGATTTTTGTTGTGACTCAGATGAGTTGCTATTGCTGTTTCAAGCAGCATTAGGAATATTTCCTGGAATGATTTATTTAGGTCATTCTGACTTGAAAAATCTTGGTTCTGTATTCCTATTTTCATAAGTGGGATGCTGAAACTTGTTTTCTCTACTTCAAATAAAACTAAAGGAAACATCTGGAAGAGCTTCTTCTGTTTAAGTGCTATGCACTGGAACTTAGAATTATTTAGCAATTTGTATTTCCTAAATTGAAATATTCCTGCATACTCATGGCATTCATCAACTCAGTCCACACTATACAAGATTAACTATAGGACAATTTACTAACTTTTCCTTTGAAAATATTTTCTTTTTTTTTTTAAATGAAAGAATTAGCTGAAGAAACTTCAACGAAAGCATATAATATTTTTCTCATTTTTTTATCTTATAAAATCACCTGTGTTAATGAAACTCACTAAAATTATTATAATGAAACTCACAAAATATTATAACTTTTTCCTTCAAGACCAGGATTCTAACATCTCTTAGTGATTGTTGCATCAAAGTCTAATATGTAAAAATGCTAATGCTTTCACTTCTGCATTTTATTATATGTGCTGCATTCTTTCAAAACCACAGATATCAGTCACCCATCCTTTTTACAAAAGCATAATGGGGAAAGAAGGACCAAGAGGAAAGCTGGTGCACTTCTGCATGACTATCAGCTTGTTCAAAGCTCAAAGGGTATACAACACATGTCACAGCACAGCACCTGGTCCTAATTTCTTAGGACAATTATTTCTCAAAAATCCAACCGTTAAAAACCCCCAAACAAATGAGTTTCTTAGAGACCAAATAGTATGTCAAAGAACCCTTGAGGTTCCCCAGGTTGATTCACTTTCTATCTACTGAAAACTAATTTTTTTTTTTTTTTTTAGCTTTGAAGAATTAGAAACAAAAAAGAACTCTAGAACAAGATTTTTCTGAAACAAGTTGTCTAGCTGATATATGCTCTCAATTTATTTTTAAGAACTGTTTTCAGCTGTGATATTCATGCTACATATAAAGTGGCAATTAAAAGAAATTTATGTTGTATCTCACTAGGTAAAACTTACTAAAGAACAAGAAAATTATGCTTCACTGCTTCCCTTGAGGATTAAAATTGCCTTAATGGTCTAAGTTGTTTATGATGCACTCAAGACAGAATCTGAGCTAAATGAGCCTGGACAGAATTTTTTTGAAACACAAAGAAACCTTCTTCCTGGATTTATACTGAAGAAATGAAATGCTAGCAAATTCTGAAAGGAAAGTTATATGGGAAATAATAATGTAAGAAAATATCCGCTGATTATGATATATGCTTGCAACTGTATTTACATATATACTGTGTCAGAGTGCACAAGATGTACATTCAGAAAGTTAAAACTAAGTCAAAATCTTTGTACACACCTGCAACCAGCACAAACCTTCAGTTTTCCTCTCTCAAAAGATGTCAAAGACATCTTTGACAACTATGAAGATTTTGTGGATTGCGTAAAGAACAAAATTTTAGAGGTTTTTGGGATTCATTGTCATAAATGGATTTCTAGTTTTGTTTTGTTTTTTTTTTCTGGGATCATTTGCAAATGGTTCTGAATGACTGACATTGAATATTTTCTAGATGTAAAAATAAATTTTAATGAAAAGAAATCAAGCATAATTTTAACAAAATTTAGTTCATTATATAGACCTTAATTGTTGAACTATATGTTAAAAAAAAAAA
>VWYP01002405.1:2544-15220 GCA_013400435.1 Pycnonotus jocosus | reverse complement strand
TAAATGGGACCAACATGGAGATTAGGGACAGAGTTTTTACTACTACTTCTTCTTCTTCTTCTTCTTCTTCTTCTTCTTCTTCTTCTTCTTCTCTTTGTCTTTTTTCTGTGACGTTAGTACAAGGTGTGTTATAGAGATTGGTTAGGAGCAGAAATAGTTTGTTAGCATGGACAGTTAGTATTGGTATAAGAATATAAACTAAGATATGTAATACGGGGTAGAAAAGGACTCCACCAGACGAAAGGCGGGGAATTTTTAGCATGGCCGAGATGCAGGATGGACCATGCTGGGCACAGAGTGAACTATGAGATAAGAGAAACAATAAACATCCTAATTGACCTTGGAGAGACCAAGCCTGAAGCCTCCGTTTCTTTCTCGCGTCTGGCTCAAAGATCTGGGAGGGCAAAAGACACTCTAACCACCTGAATCTTGGGAATCAAACCCGAGAGCATCTCATCATCAGAATCTCTACAAGTTACCTCTCTATGTGTTTTATTATGGTCTTTATATTTTGGGTTTTTAAAAATCTATTCCTTTACTTTTATATGATGTAGTTATATCTTGCAAAGCATTTTATAGCCACTGGTGTGATCAAGATTAACTACAGTGAAAAGGCTCTGTATCTCTTCCACATATTTTTGTTTGTTTTCCTTAGTCAGAAAATCTACCACCATTCCATGCTGAGTACTGCAAGAACACAATCTCCTTTATTTTCCTTTATTTTGATTGTAGATCTGAACTATCTCCATTCTCCATGTTGGTAAAATATAACTCTGCATATGGGAGAGCTGTACTGAACATTACAAATATGTATGTAAGGAGCAGAATTTTCTTTTATTATTTAATTAAAAACAAAAAGAATCTTTTAAATAGCCTTTGTCTATTACAGGCAACTAGTCTTGTTCATGCCTCTCTATAGATAACCAATTTAGTATCATAATACATTTCAATCTGCTACTTTTTCAGTTTTCAGTCAAAGGTGATAGAAAAACAAACCTTGAGATGTACACCTGAATAAGCTCTCTTTATCTTAACATACATATGTATGTAAGTTTTTTCTTTCATGTTTGCTAAATAATATAATGAAGGATTACAGACCCCAGAAAAATTCAAGTACAGTATTGTATAAGTCATTGAAAGGTTAAGTGGAACTTCTTCCTCCTCTTCAGAAAACAGCAGTCTGAGAAGATTATGTCAAAAATCTTCCAAGATTTTCTAGATTACATGGTTATTATCACATGTCATTATGCTGTGAAAGTGGGCCCTGCTTACCATGTGAAGTGACAGCTGCCATGTAAACTGTAACTGTTGTTTTTTGGTAACTAGGGTTTATTATTTCTTTTTAACTCCACCACTCCTTAAAACTCCCACATATCAAACCAAATTTAATTTCAAATACTTAAGAAATGTAAATTTTGAAAGCTTTTTAAAACAGTAAATTTTGATTTTTTTTTCTCCTCTATATAGACAACTAAAATTTTTAACTACCAGAAAGGAAATAGTGGGGTTTTTTTCTTCATTGTAAGTTTTTGCTCTAAATACTCTGCATGAAGTTTTTCCCTCACAAAATATACTTCTACAAAATTTATGGAGAATGTTAAGAATTCACAAATTTTAGTTCAAATCTGTTTTGATTTTACCTATATTTTTCCAGGTTTCATTCCTTTATATTGCTTTCTGTATGGCAATATTATTTCCTATTTGTAGATGGGAAAATATATGCTTTAATTCTCTTTACTTTATTTTCCCAGAGATTTAGAATTGTTATTTGAGGTAAGTACCTCTTTTTGTGCCTAATGCGTACTTTCTGTCAGAAAAAGATAGAGAAGGTGCATCATATCCCAGTTCTGGGGATTGACCCCAAATGGAAGGTGGCTATGAAGAGTTGTCTAATGGCAGGGAAACTTCTCGGCTGTATCTAAAAACTGGTGTGCTGTTTTTTGTAGGAAAATTACTCCTAGGCAAGGGTTAACTAGTTCACAAACATGTCCTGGTCATCTAAGTGGGAAAATGAACTTGTATATATCCTTTGGATCTACCCAAATTCTTGCTGGTCTACTGCTCACCCAATGGTAATTATTGTATCTCAGTAACAAAAAGGTCTGCATACACATTAATAAATGGATTAATATCCACACTCTACTCAGTAACATTCTGTGGAAACTAAATAATGCAAATTCGAGTATTAAATTAAATTAAAATAAGGTTTTATAAATACCAAGCATTAAGATAGTGTTTACATTAAAAATATTGTGCAATATGTTTATGTACTTTTGTAATATATGCATAAAATAACTAGGGCAAAACTCTGGTTTGGTTTGAATGTCATACTTTCTGTGATAGTATTAGTTGTTGACATCCATATGCGGAAGCAAAATACATCTACAAGCATATAATATTGTATGAGCACATGCCAGCTTTAGACCAGCTCTAAGAATATACCACAATCATGCTGGAATTACAAAAATGACTTTTTACTTGATTTCATATCAAGTTATCAGAACACTGAATTTCTTCTCTGCCTTTCCACCCATACGCAGTTGCTGCTACACTGCCCTCACTGTCTAATTTATCAGCATAAGCTGAAGAACATGTAAATATGCACAGAATTGTAGCTATCTCAAACTTTATGTCGGCTTTACATTTCCAGGAAATAAAGGTTTTGCACATGTGTCATTTTGAATAGAAGCACAGTTACCACCATCTTGGATAATACACTGTGAATTTAAGTGAAAAGCTGTAGAGCTAAAATGACAAGCTGTTACAGCTGATAATCTTCACTACTCAAGGTGTCTTATATTATCCATCAACAGAAAAAAGATAAATGGAGTGTGCAATCAAAAATATAGGAAATACTGAGTTTCATCATGTTACGGGAGAAACTGCAGCAAATACTTCACAGCACAATCCAAACCTTTCAGTCTTTCAATGGGTTAAATAACTGTAGAACTTAGACATCATAAAAATTTCAGCAACAACCTGTCCACATATTCTTTGTGGTATACTTGTCCAAGTAATATTTAAAAACAGTTTCAGCACTGTGGTGTCAAATCTGTTATGTACGGTTCCCTTTTATTCACCAATGTCCATTGAGAATGTAAACTTTTTAGCTGTTCCCAGAAAGTCCCTGAACAATGAACAATGTTTGGAATGTAATTCTGTTTGTGACTCGGTCTCAGTGGAAAATCAGTTGTAATGGCTTTTAAACAAACAAAAAAATGCTTCTAAAACTGGAAAGGGATATGCATGTGGAAGCAAATGATCTACCAAATTCTTATTGGAAATGAAAAAAGCAAGTCAGTTTATTTCTATATTTGAGTTTTCTGGGACTGTATTGATATGCACAGCCAAGAGGAGAGCTAAAACTATTTGTGACTGGATTATGCTTGCAGCCTGAAAATGAGTATGCGTGGTAAAGCTGAAGAAAAAGGAAGGCACAAGGTACCTTCTCACAGTCTATCTCTTGCTGAACAGAGACATACCCTATAAACCTCTAACCAAAGGACCACAGGAAAAGTTCACGCTTCTGAGAGGTAAAGAAGTTGAACAGTAGATAAGAAGGCAGAAGTACATGCCTTCAGCTTCCCTACTCTCAATTTCCACAGTGACTAAGATAAATTGCTAGAACAAAAGATAAAGCAGGCTACCCTGGAGGGCACTGATACAGAAGTAACAAATACTGTGCTGGGAACTCGAGACTAGTTGAACTGATTACTGGTTCTAGAATAAAATTATCCTAAATTAGAAAGGGATAAATTCTCATCTGAGGGTAGTTATCTCAGTTTAGAGAGTAGATATCAGCATTTGCTTATCAATTACTTTCTGGACCTGGAAGATGATATATTCTGTTCCTATATCCAAGATCTGATGCAGCCTGAAGCTTTAGGTTTCATTTGGCCAAACCATCGTGTTTTAGAGCATGTCTACAGACTAATGCCTTCAGTTCACGCAGATGTACCTCATCTAGCTGTGGTGTACATTGTTCAGCACAGAACACCAAAAAATCTGCCTCAAAACATGGGTAAAAATCCTGGATATGAGGTCTCCCAGAGCTAGAGGGAAACACTGTATTTAGCAATAACCAAACTAGTTCAGAGTTCTCTGTGGCTAACCTGCAGTTGCTGCAATGTAAATGTACCTGAGTTTTATCATCCACAAATGGGCCAACAATATTAACAGAGAAGTGGTAAATTCTTGGGGAGTTGCAAAGTTAACATGCACTTTGAACATGCTTGCAAATGCCAAATGCTGTTACGATTCTCCCACAGGCATAATGAGGTCTGAGGAATGATCATCTTTCTCCGACAAGATGAAGTCTTTCATTGCCCTCATTGTAAGTCGGTGTGTAAGTTAAAAAAACAGATTTGGGGGCCTGATGTTCAAAGGTAACAGAAAAAATCCTTTGATATTACCCTTCTATCATCCAAACAGCACTTTTTATCTATTTTTATTTTGCAATATAACCTCATCTTTCAAGAAATTTTCATTTTTTTATCCTGCTCTAACTCAACAGTTAAAAAACATCTCTGAAAGCACTTCCACCTGAAAGTGTGCTCCTCTAATGTAAGTTGCACCAACTGTCACCACAGTGATTCCTCTAGGACTGTAATATATTTAAAAAAAAAAAAATCTACTGTCAAACACAGCTAGCTCTCACATCTTGAACATCTGATGACATTTCCATGAGCGAATGCAACTTCCTGCTGGGTAATCAAAAGTGCAGCTGTGCATTCCACACAGGCACCAGGATCCAGAGACAATGTCCCAAACATCACAGCAAGGCTGGAGCTCTCCAGAGTATTTTTTTAATAAGATGTTCCAAAAAACCACCCTAAAACCCCCCAAAGCCACAGCTCACCCAGAATGTGTAAGAGTATGTTAGAACTACCTTTCTCTTTATTTGAGCTAGTCTGCGTTGCTCTCTAGTTCTCAAACAAAACAGATAGTCTGAATTTTAAAGTCCACCATGTAAAACCTCATCCCTCATTTATACTGAATAACCTGAGGGACTCTGCATGAGTGTGGCAATGTTGTATGCACTTAAGCAGGGGTCTGAGGAATAAATTATGTTGTTTGCAGAAGAATTGAACCAAACAAATGGAACTGTTTATGCTGCACTTTTCTTTAAGCTGTAGAAGGTGCATAACATGAGCTCTAACACAGCATCCATAATTAATGAAACTAGAATTGTATTTTAATAGTGCCCTTTTGACATAACAACATTTTAATTGGAAACCAGCAAAGAGAAGACCTGACCAGAATCACCTAGTTAGTGGAGCTGAACAAGGGACAAATTGACTAAGTCCTAATTTTCTGTCGAACAGGCCTAATTTACATCCAGCTTAGATTTGGGGTTTAATGCATATTTATGACTCTGCTATGTCATACTAGAAATACTTTTGTAAACTATGGAAGATCCGCACTTTTCCTTAAATGTGTGATGATGATAAACACTGCATTGTCTTCCAATTTATCAATAACTTTTCAACAAACCTTGTGATTAAATGCAGAAAAAAATAAGGGTATGAACTACTACAAACAACCATAGAACAGAGAAAAGACACTTTTCAATTTCTTTTTAAATCTGAGAAAGTTAAGGAGCTGTAGATTTATATCACTAAATATGATGATTAGACCAGAATTGAAACATGACTTTTAGAATTAATTCTTATTCCATGAAGATAGTACTATGGTTTTACTCTCTCCAAAAGCCTTTAATATACCCTCCACCAACAATTTTCAAAGTTTACAACCAGGATAAAAGATCAAAACCAGATCTACACAGAAAAGCTCACAGGTATAAAAATTTATGATGCTTCTCTTGAAATGCTGCACCATGACAATTATATTCAAGGTAATCTTTAAGGAAATTTGGGGGAAGTTATCCTAAAGATGTTTTGAGATTGAAAATAACATAATTTTCTGATACACAGGGGTTTTGTGAACATCCACATTTCTTTGAAAATTGAAGGGTCTGGTATTTTAAATTGAGACTGATCAGGTTGTTCATGACTGAAAAACAATAACAAAATACTTGATCTCTTGCGCAGAATTAGATTTTCTAAATATACAATTGCCAATGGGAGGAAATAGGGTGGGTTTTTTTAAAATTATCGCATGCGTAAATGTCATATATTATTATTTGATTTTAAAAAATACATGTATTTATCCTAGCAGAACCTAGGCTTGCAGCTTAAAAGCATGCAGACAGCTATGAAGTAAGCACTTATTTAGGATTCTGGCAATGCAATTAATCCACAAACTAAAATTGCAGTATGACCCAAAATAAATCCAACTAAGTACCTCCTACAAATGAACTATCATATCTCTCAGATGTTTTACGTTCCTAACCTTTCTTCCAGTTACTTATCAAATTCTTCATGCCCTGTTGCAA
Source organism: Pycnonotus jocosus (assembly GCA_013400435.1). Classification (NCBI taxonomy): domain Eukaryota; kingdom Metazoa; phylum Chordata; class Aves; order Passeriformes; family Pycnonotidae; genus Pycnonotus; species Pycnonotus jocosus. The sequence goes on along the minus strand of VWYP01002405.1, from coordinate 8,826 downwards.
ACTAATTTGTTAAAAGACAGTTACTTTTAAAATTAGAAGTGCCACAATTTTACATTAAAACAATTTTCTTTTCTTGCAGGAGATTTTATACATATGGCATGAACATACGCTGTTCAAGATACTCTCGAATTTCAATGATACAGAACTTAGGAGATATGGGTAACATACTGGTGAAGAATGTTTACTAAAATTTACTTTTGCCTTTTCTATGTTTATCATCTTCAATGTTGCGCAAAAATAAGCATTATTAGGTCATAGGTTAACACAGCTTGGTTTTTAGCTAAAGAAGAAACAGTTCCCTGTAACCCTGCAAGGACCTGTTAATTTCCTGTGGAAAGGACAGGGACCTGTCAGAGGCCAATTTTTAAGTACCAATATATTGTTTAACCACTGAGGAAGCTGGATGCAACTTTGGGAAAACACAGATAAAACTGAGACTCTGTCTGAGCTGGTGCTTTCCCTTCAGGCCGGAGGAGCATGTTACAACCGGTCCCTGCAGCCACTCCATGGAGCAGCCCAGGCCGGCCAGCCCTGCCACTCCTCCCTGTTGGGGAAGCCAGCCCGAGCCTGGCCGTGCCCCCAGGGCCATTCAGCTGCCAGCAGGGGGAAGGGNGTGGCATTGCCTTTTGCAAAGATAGATAAACTCTAGACATAATGAAAACTGCCCCTACCAGCAGCTGATGGGGCCCGGGGGCATTTCCAGGGCAGGGATGGCTCCCACCCACGAGGGAGGAGCAGCAAGCCTGGATGGCCTGCTCCACTTCACGGAGCGGCCCCAGGGGGCCTGCTGTTACCTGCTCTTCTGGTCGGAAGGGAAAAAGGGGAGGTTACAGCTTAATATCAGCCAACTTTAAATCCTGCCCTGCCGCCAGCCAAGCCAAGGGAAATGTCTGCCGGGCCCTGATAGCAGCTACGGGCCCGGCTGGGTCTGTGCCGCCCCAGTTGTCACCGAGGGTGGGCAGGAGGCACCCACCAGCCGGGCTGCTCCGAGATCCCTCAGCCTGAGCTCCCTTCTCCCATCCCCGTGGCTTTGAAGCCCTAGAGGCTGCTGCCCAACAGAGATCACGCGACCATCAAAGGCCCTGGGCAAGATATGAACTCTTTTTCCTTGCGCAGATGAAACTTCCAAAGCCCTAACCCTTCTCTAAGTGAGAGAAAAGGCCAAACCTGGCACACGTAAAAGGACAATGTGAAGATATTAGTCAGTGAAGAAAAAGTGACCCCTTAGGTGGAAGAGATGAGAAGATGCCTTGGTCTTAGGCTGAACTGGGGAATTGATTGTGCAGATCTGTGGATTTGAGCAAAGGTATCTGTAACTGACAAAGGTATCTCAACTGACATGAGATGTTTGAACAGAGAGAGATAAGAAGCCCTCTGCACCAGCGAATAAGTGAAAAGAGATCTCTGTTCCATGAGATTAAGAATATCCTTTGGGTTTGAATAGTTCATTTTCAAAATGATACCGCAGTATGCATGAGTCCATGGCCCATACGTAGCCACGGGAAAGGCTGCATGGTATGGGAGGTTCACAATTGCAGATTTTTTCCCCCAAGGCAGCTGCTTTTGTGAAAGTTGAAAGCCACAAGCAGACTGTTCTTCCTTGTGGAAAGTTACCATAACAAATCAGGAGAGACTTCTCTCTNGAAACCATTACATTACTATAATGTTATAGGAGTAGTTATCTGAATGAAGTGTCACACTAAAGAGATTCAAAGGTGCCTCCAGGCTAGCCTTTTCTCTGAACCTACTTTACTAATCCTGGTTTGTGAGTCCAAGCTAGGCAGAAAGCGTGGTAGTGGCAGAGAAAAGAAAGGCGGGCTTCTGCGGGGTGAAGAGATCTTTATTCCACCCAGACAGTCAAAGCAAAAGTGCCTTTCCCAAGGGCTTTCTGTGCCTTATAAGGTGGGGCGGGGAAAGAAGGGGTACAGATTATTGGGACCAATTTGGAACATCAAGGGGACTTTCTCCAAGGGTAAGGGGATACCTGAAACACAATCTAATGAATAGAAGGGGGAGGGAAATCTAGAATTCTATACACTGGTTGAAAGCTTTCCTGGAATATCTCAATCACTAGGGCGCAGGCTAATCCATAATACAAAGGGGGCTAGGCAGGGATAGTTAGAGGTGGGGGAAAACAATGGGGTAACTATGACAACACAGTATAGAACCACCCATCACCCATTAACAAGGACAGGAACTATCAACTAACTAAAGGTTTAGACTAAATGCCTATATGAAACTGATAAGCTAAAGAAATGCACTGCTACATAACACTAACATTGTTAATCCAGCATGGTTCAAGGCTTACTTACTAGTCAAGGAAACTCTACATCATTACAATTTTTAATGTCAGATGATGCATACGAGCAAGTTAGCATACCTCTTTTCTGACTTGAAAAGCATTAATAATGGCACTTGATTTGTAATACTTCTTTGAAAGGCACCCAGTAAAGTGATGCTAAATAGTGAATAGATCAAAGTTAAACACTGCCAAATTCAGTAACTGGGTGGAGTAAAGTTCTTGAACCAAAATTCCTTTTTTTGGATGAAGATATCCAACACAGAAAACACCTCTAAGCATTATCCCCACTAGGAATGGCACACCAGACACTGTTGTCTCTTGGACTTATGGTTCATGACATGCTTAAAAAATGTAGAAGTGCTGACATTTTTTCGTTAAGCTGTATACCCTGCTTGTAGCTCAATGCCATATTTATTATTGATTGTTATGCCTTAAGCTTTTGTTTTCATATTTGCAGGTTCTGTGCTGCCTAGGGATGTAGTTCTGAGCTTCATATTTAGTGCTAGTGAGCTCTCTTCACAGAGTAGGTAGACAAAAAAAAATCCTTTTCCTGCTGAGTATCAAGAACAACTTTCAGGCCCAAACACATAAACAACGATGAGCTGAAGGGAGGAGCAAGAAGGATGGGACCTCACAACCTGAAGCTGTAATTGGACAATTAAACCCCAACATGGACCAAAGCTTGTAAAAATGTAAGACCTAATGACCGGTCAGCCATTTCTTTGTGATTATTCTTGGTCTACCCTGGGTGCAGCCTTGGTTGGACTCCTGTCCTGTACAGGGTGGATCCTGGAGGCCTTTCAATAAATATCTATTTTATTCTCTAGCTCTGTCTAGTCTCTGTTTCAGGTCAGCCTTCCCAAGGCATCAATGGATGCGTACTGCTCATGGAGTCTCACAAAGAGGAGGTAAAAACCTCTATGAGGCAAGCTCTCTCCATGTACACAAACAAATTGGAGATCACAACTTCAAAGCATTCACATCCATCCAAAAAGTGGTTCAACAACCTCAATCTCTCGTGAAATTTTCAACAAAAAATATTTTTGATCATATATGCAACTCTAAAACTGATGTAAAACAAAGTGATGAATACTTTGTATTCAAAGTTAAGAGTAAGACTTTATATTCAAACTGAGTCCAAAACTAAGGTATGATTCCATATTAATTTAGGCACCTTACAAGGAACATTTGAGCACCAAAGCAGGAGGAACTGCCACTGTCTTGATGGCAAAAGACAAAAAACTGTCTTAGTTTTAGAAGGCAGTGCTTTGTATTTGCCTTTTTTCCACTTGTACCCTTTACTTGGATGGCTGAAACTCCCCCTGTTTCTCTGGTTTCTACGAATATTGCCTTAAGATTCCATTCCCTCCTTTAAGCTGAAGCAGTTTTCAGGCTGTTCTCTCTCAAACAGTTTTGATAAGATTCTCTATTTTTCGTATGTAGTCTACCCCAGATCAAATATATTCATTTATATAGATGAAAGTCCTGGTTTCTAGATCTTCTCATACTCTCTGTCTAGAATCTAGGTTAGCCCAGTATGGTATAGGAAGTGGTAAACTGAGTTTGTTCCTCACTGCTTTCAATGTCAGTATCTGTAGCTCAGGTTTTTGAAGGAAGGCTTCAACAAAGGAGGATTTAAAGACAATAAATAAATAAATAAATAAATCTGGCAATAAGATAAATTCACTAGATAACAATCATATCATTTTAGAGTAGGCTACTTGTCACGAGTTTAAGAGAAAAAACAAAATCTAGGCTAGTACAAGGATAAGTAAGCTATGATATATTTTGCGAAAAGATATAAAAAATGGAAAACATTGCATTTATCTGCTTGTATATTTTTGTTTGCTCACTTCTAATCAGTATCTATAATTAAAGTATTTTCAACAATAAGATCTTTATCTTCAATACTTCTTAATGACTGTCACATCCTGCAGTTCAGTCAGATCTATCATGATCACAAACTACAATATGCTTCCTTAGTGTGTCATGCACCATTTTATGAATGATTTCAATTCTCCATCTACTCCAAAACTTCTCCTTCCCAAATTATTTTCTCCCTAATTTTATGAATCCATTTCTTCTATGTGCTCTGTTTGCCTCTGTCTTCAATTATAAACAATTTTACAACCAAAGTCTCTGTGAAATTTCATTACATAATAACTTACTGTATGTTTTTTGCATATATTAGTCAGCATTCTAACTAAAAAATATTAGTGATTCTGATATCTGCACAACACTGGTCTGACCCAGATGATGAAAAAGTGTTTCCTATAATTAGTACACAGAATTTGAATGTCTAAATGCTGCTATATAGGTGAAATTGCAGTATTTATGCATAGGACACTGGTGCGACAAAAATTCTGCAACATGGCATGATTATCTGTACTTACCAAACCTGAAAGATTAATCTGAAAAGCTACACTGCAGGAAAAGACAGATGTGAAATTATAATCAGCATTTTCTAAAAGACAACAAAAATTTTCAAAAAAATACCTTCATCTATTTTAGGCTGAGATTAATTTTTTTTTTTGACCGACAACTTCAGGAAGTAAAGAGACTGAATACAATGTTGTCTTTTAACCATAATATTGTTTTTAGAACATATTCTATGCAACTTAATGATAATTATACCTGACACAGGTGTGCAGGACTAATGTTTATATCAGTGCAGTCTGGTCACTTTTTATCAACTCTTTCAAGAAACATTGTAAACATTATGTCAGAATTTAAATTTTTGCACACATCCTTTGTGCAACTGTGAAATCTAATGCACGTAAAACAGCTCTATCACTTGCATAACTGGCATGACTCAACGGTGTATGTCCTGGTTTTGGCTGGAACTGAGTTAACTTTCTTCCTAGTAGCGGTTACAGTGCTGTTGTTTGGATTCAGCATGAGAATAATGTTGACAACACACTGATGTTTTGGTTGTTGCTAGGTAGTGCTTACCCTAAGCCAAAGGCTTTGTAGGTGCACAAGAAGCTGAGAGGGATCACAGCCAGAACATCTGACCCAAACTGGCCAAAGGGATATTTCCTACTATGGAATGTCATGCCCAGTTTATAAACTGGGGGCAGTTGGCTGAGAGCTGCTGATGGCTGCTTGTCTGATAGTCAGTAGGTGGTTAACAATTGTATTGTGCGTCACTTATCTTTCCTAGGTTTTATTTATCTCTGTTGACTTTCTTTTCACCCCATTATTATTATTAGTGTTGTCACAATAATTATTTCATTTTATTTCAGTTTCATTTAATCTTTGCCCATGGGTTTGGGTTTTTTTCCTGTTTCTCCTTCCCATCCTGCTGTGTGGTTGGGGGCAGTAAGGGAGCATCTGTGGCGTTCTTAGTTGTTGGCTGTGGTTATAGCATAACAGAGTATTTTAAGCTGGCAGGGGGAAAATCAACAGCTTCTTTCTAACCATGCAGTGCCTTGCTCTGGATACTAAATGCTGTGTCACTCTGACTGGTCACATGGGTGTATGTAGCATCTGTAGTGCCCTGTTCTTAAACTTTTTGATTCCAGAAAAATCAGGTAAAAACACACTATATTTTCAAGGTATGCAAGTATTCATCAGCCTCTAATTTTCCAGCCTTTCTGTCTTAGAATCCATATTTCACCCATTTTAATGTGGTTTTATCCAGGCAGAAACAAAATAAGTGTCTTTAAATTAAGGACATCCCATACTACAATACATCCTAACTCCTGGTGACAGCTCAGGGTCAGAATTCAGCACTAGGTTATAGAGAAATACTGATTAATAAGCCTTTGCAAGACTGCTTTTAGATACCTTAGTACAATGACAAATGCCCAGGTTCTAGAACAAATGGTTTAAGACCTTCACAGCAACTCCAAACTGCATTTTCAAAAGCTGGATAAAATTTCCAGATAAGTAAAAGCTTGTTATTATCTTTAGCACTTCAGACTTCCATACAGCATGCGAGGGTTTTCAACTCACTAGATTTATTCTGCTAAAGGAAC
>VWYP01002399.1:6470-18744 GCA_013400435.1 Pycnonotus jocosus | reverse complement strand
GTCAGCTTAACTGATAATGAATGTTAGTGGTTATAGGCAGATGCTAAAAAAAGAGTTAGCAGTTATGGGGGAATTTCAGTTACAGTCAGTGGCTATTACCCTTCAAAACCAATTGTGTCTCTTCTTTAAGAAGTACTTTAAATTTAGTAAATACAGGATGATACTTCTGCTAGCTGTAAAAATACTTATCTATGTAGTTTCCCCTACTGAATTTTAATTTTGGGCTTCCTCTTCATCAATAACCAATGTTTTTTTCTACTGAAAGTTATATAACTCTCAGAGCAGTTCTGGTTTGCCTCTGCCCACTGCTACTTTTTCAGTGACTGAGCGACAGGGTGCCTTGGATATTTTGAGAAGGTAACTTCTGTCTCCCCTTACTTTGGATGTTGTTCTCACCCCCTGTAGAACCTTATTTTTAGACCCTTATTCTCCCTGATTTTTAAATGCTTTCCCCTTTTCCCATATTCCAAACGAAATCATCTGGATTACTTTTGAATTTTAGAGATATAAAATGCTTGGTGTACTTAAGGATTTACTGATCAAGGCTATTGATGCAGTACATTTGTATTTCCACTACTGCTGTGCTTCATAGTTTAAGACTCTTCAGTGTATAGCGCTGCAAGTGAGAATTCAATAACCAAACCACAGAACTCCATGGGGCAAATGCTATTAGAGTAGACAGCTTGCATGTTCAGTTTTGATCACATGCATTGTGAACACTTTAGTGTGAAGCTTTATTTTTTAAAGGTGGTATTCAGGACCTGGGGATTGCTTAAAATAAGCCTAACAGTGCAATTTAAATGAATTTTTTTGTGTATGTGTGTTATTTGTTGCTTTCCTCTTTATTTTATTTTCAAAAGTACTTTCTGGATTTCTACAGTCTTTCTGTATATTATCTATATCTAACTCCCTCTAACTGTTATTCATTTTGTAGTGTTCTTTCAAATACTTTCAGATTGTCTCTATTTGCTAAGTGAAATTCACAGTGTTTGTTAATTTTAGTTTCATTCGTGTAGTATGCAACAAAGTAGAAAAAAGAATATCAATGTTCTTTATATTTAAGCTGTGATTTTTTTCACTGTAGTGGTATTATCACAGCACTGGATCAGAACATTAGTTATATTGTTCATTAAGATTTTCTTCTAAAATGTCTTGTGGAATACCTTTAGAGTAAGTTTTTACAAGTTCTGGTTGACAAAGGAAGCTCAAATTGTTTTCTGGTTTTAGTAACAATAGCATCGTAAGTGCACAATTTAGGTGACAGAGTCATAAGCTCAAGCTTCTAATTGGCATGTTGCCAGTTAATATGAAAGAGTACTCTGGTAGTGGAATGTTCTTTATTCTTACAAATCCATTTTTAAGTCAGCATATAATACCTGTGCTTTTGATACTCTCATCAATACTCTAAACTTAATAGCTACTTGCATTATAGCTTTTTCAATTTTATAGTTTTTCCAAAGTAAAGGTGAAACATGTCAAAAATATCTCTACTTCAGTTTCTTTCTCTAATAAATCAATCACCTGCAATAGAACTTAATGTGTTCCTTGTGGTTCTGGCTGTACTTGAGCTACATACTTCAAATGAGACATAAAATAAATAGTTTAGTTTTGTGGTTTCTTTTTATATCATGTATAATTCATGTCACACTTGCAGGTGCTGCTGCTTATTCAAGCGGAGGAAAAGGAAAACCATCCAGCGCAACAAATGACTAGAACCAAACAGAACACGGGAAAATGCTTATTTGTTCAACTATTGTCTTGGGATCTTAAAAAAACCCAACAACAAAATCCAAAGCAAAAACCTCCATGATAAACGCATTTTCTGAGGACTCCCTGAGAAACAATATCATGCCTCTGTGTTTTGATTTGGTTCTTCTGCATCCATCTTCTGTTTCTTTAATTCATTTGTTCCGAAAGCTTTAAGATATTGTCAAATAGGAGTGCTTCTTTGACCATTAACATATGGACCAATGAAATGATAGAAAATGAACAGTATCTTGAGCAAAACTGAACTTGAGAAGTATTTCTTCTTTCCTAGGAAGTAGTAGCAGTGTCTTAGATGAAGACGGATGTCATAAATCAGTTACTTGAGTTTGTAGCAGTGTATCTGAAGCAGTTTTCTTCAAAAATGAAGAAGAAAAATACAGGTACACAACCATATTGCGAAATAATAAAATCTTAAGATGTATTTTATGACACTTGCCTTGTTTTTCTTTTGCCTCAGTATTACTTGTTAGTCAAATAGTTACTCTAGTCAAATTGTCACTGTCTAGAGATACTGGGGATGCTGGTTTAACTGTTGACAGTTGTAAAAATGCTGGTGCTACTAACAGAAAGTATTTCCAGTATCATCTCAGTTTGAAAACCTGCTTTTATTTTGCCTACAATGAAAATTGCAGTATAGGAGAAATTGTAAGAGTATTTGTGCGAAGAACGCAAATGTTTGTTTAATTTAAGTTGTACATCTGGTAATGTTAACAGGGTCGGATTACCTTCAAAAGAGTTCTCCAGAGCAAATATTCAATCTGGTTAAAGAAGAATAAGTATTAAAGCCTGTGTGCTCACTAAGGTAGTTGATGATTGACAGCATCTTTAACTTGAAAATATGGGTGTGCCATGTAAAGTTAGAGGTGTATTATTTTGCTCTTTAGTTTAGAAAACAAGTGCAATGGATGTGAGTTAGACTTCTGCCTTTACTGCATACTAGCCCAGAGCATCTCAAATTTCCTGCCTTTTTTCCCCTAGAATTTTCTTCTCTTGGAGTGTAAGATCACTAGTGTCATAGGATGGCAAGGATATGTCAGATGCTTCTCTACAGTCCAATGAAGTGCTTGCAATATGAGCAAACCAACAATTCTGTTTGCAAGAGAGCCCATTTTATATTTTTTCTTCAGAAAATATATGCTTCTTTTAAAGTCATAATGACAGAGTTGTGGTTTTGTCATGTTTAACTGCCAGTTATTGAAGAAGGGCTGTGGAAGATGAAAGTGACAAGACAGATTTATTCACCAAAACACAGATCATCTCTGTTTCTTTAGAATTCTTCTAGAGCTAAGTAGCATCTTTTTTCTGTCCACAAATGCCTTTTGGCATACTTATTTATTTTTAATCTGTTTTGTGATAGCATTTAAAATGTATATAAAAGCAAAGGTACGCCTTTGAATTAATCATTGCATTTACGAGGATTTTAATTTTATTTTGTAATTTATTTTTCATTAAGAGCCAAGAGTGTATTTTATTGTTTGGATTATGTGCGCATATGTATACTTTGATCTTTATCATTATTACTGTTCGTGCTCTTTAATTTTTGATTTAGAAAACCTGAACTTGGCCTACAAAAACACAAGTGTCCACACTACCAGAGTGTGTTATTGATTATTTCAGACTCATGAAGTTACTACTATTTTTTGTTTGAGCTGAGAAGTAGGTCACTTGACCATTGTCTTACGAAAACACATCCTTCTTTGTAGTACTTGACCAAATCTCTTGCTTGTACATGTGATATGTGTATTTCTCACACACCTGATGAATTTTGTTCTTGCAGGTTTTTGATCTCTACAGTGTTTTTATGATCTGAACTCCATAACAAGACAGTGTGAATCTTATGGACTTAAAATGGTTGAATATATAAAAGCTGTTTATTTGCTGAAATGGCTAGCAAGGCAGGTGGTTTTCAGCAATTTTTTTAAGTGCTTGATTATAATGTGGAAGAAGGTTTTCTTATGGTAAAGCGGTCGGCATTAATGTAGGTATGCCAGTATGATTCGCATTTATATACTTCCTGTCTACAATAATGAAGTAAACAACGGCTGGATGTCTAAAACTGAAATACATCCCTGTTTAAATGTAAGAAATAAAATAAAGATAGTTTTTTAAAATTTGCCTTTACCTCGCCTTTCCTACGGTCTTTGATGAAATAATGTTTTAGGATGTGCTGAACAAATTTAATCTCTTTGGATGACAGGGAATTTGAAAGAATTCCCATAAAGTAAAAGTATTCTCATAATACTATCTTGATTTACAGTTGTGTTTGCTTACTTAACAGATGTTGCTGTTATGTGCTTTAATAGACCTGATAGCAGCAATGGAGTGAGGAGACCTCAATGCACCCATTTGAATTCTACTCATGGATTAAAGTTTATTCTGTCAATGCCACCTAAAAGAAGACCTGAGGAGGTCTAGGAAATGCGTGAAAATAATATTTTGGGTTAGAAGAGGCCCTCAAATAGCATCTAGTCCAAACACAAAACACCACTACACCCTCCTAATGTAAATGTGGAAATGTTTCACTAGATCAGGTTGTTGAAGCCCCATCCAGCCTGACTTCGAGTGTTTCCAAGGATGGGGTATCCACAACTTCTTCAGGCAACTTGCTCCAGGTGTCTGTCTCACCACGCCCAGGGAAAAAATGATCTTTCTTACATCCAGTTTAAATCTACCCTTTTCCAGTTTAATCTGTTATTTCTTATTCTGTCTCAGGTCTTGGTGAAAAGGCTCCATGTTTTACACTGCAAATATTGAAAGCCCACAATAAGATATTGCCAGAATCATCTTCTCTTCAGGCTAAAAAGCCCCAATACTCAGCCTTTCCTTACAGGAGTGGTGTTCTCATCCTCTCATGGTTTTTGTTGCCTTCTCTGGACCTTCTCTAACAGGTAGCGTTTCTCATGCTGGGGTACCCCAGAGCTCGACACTGCAGTGGGGTCTCACCAGGGCAGAGCAGAGGGACAGAATCCCCTCCCTCACCCTGCTGCCCATGCTGCTCTGGATGCAGCCCAGGACATGGTGGGCTTTTTGGGCTGAGTGCACATTGCTGTGTCATGTCTAATTCTTCATTCATCAATATCCCCAAGTCCTTTGCTGGTCTCAAGCCCTTCATCCACCAGTCTGTACTTAGTGGCACGTGCCCTAGGCCACATGCAGGATGTTGAACTTGTCCTTGCTGTCATTCAGTAAATGCATTCGTGCACTCCAAAAGCTTGTCAACGTTCTGAAGTACCTAGAAGGTAACTTTTGATAAAGGTCCATTCCTAGGTCTGTTGTATGCAACTAAAGATAGTCTGATGGGTGAAGATTGGTGGTTGTCTTGGTCACAGTTGATTATGAAGATATTAAGTTTGAGATATTTGGCACTACTGAAAAAAAATCAGCAGAGATACTGCCTAGGATTATGGAAGAGCAGGCTTCTGGCTTTCAAGACTATTTGGGTCCAGGCACCCCAGAGGACTTGTGTACAAAGAAAGGCTTCTAAGTGATGTGATTGAAGGCTGTCTTGGGCACAGAAATCACAAAATGATAGAGCTTTTGGTTCTCAGATGTAGAGGTTTGAAAGCAAAACACGTGAGAGGCTCTGAGTCAGAAATACAATTTAATAAGAAGAAAGAAAAAGAAAAGTGAAATAAAATAAAATAAATGTAATAATACAAAAGACCACTGACAGAGTCAGAATACAATCTGAACAGGCTGATGGGAGCAGTCCAGATGAGGTGGTCTTCCTGAAGCAGTGATCTCGTAGAAAAGGTCTGGTAGCTTTGGTCCTCTGGAAAATCCAGTGGGCAAATGCTGCCTGTACTGTCCCAAAATCCCAGATTATATCTGGTTGAGAATGCTTGGTTCCTCTCCTTGGGCGGAGCATCTCACAATGGAATGATGAGTCATACAGGAGGGTCCTGGATAGCATGATAACTCTTGGAGGGTGTTATCTATAAGTCGTTAACAGCAAATAGACTAGAGGGAGGGGCTGTTTTTGATAAGCCATTAACAGAAAATGGCCTAGAGAGAAGGGGCCTGGAGAGACTGCTCCAACATTTGGATTCAGTGGATCATGAAGATGGTGATAGAATACTTTGTGCAAGTCCTATACTACAACCCAGGACATCAGATTAGTTGAGGAGGTGGATCAGTAGAACTGCCACCTTGGACTTCTGGAGGATAGTCTGTGTCCTTTCAGCTTTATGTCGGAGCAGACTTTGTATAGTGTGGAATATTGCTTTGGTCAGTTCGGGTCAGTTGTCCTGTTCATGTCCTCTCCGCGGGTTTGCCCAGCCCCAGCCTGCTGGTGGTGGGGGTGCAGAATCTTGAGGAGACAGCGATGATGTTGGGCCAGGGCTGCTCAGAGGTAGCCAAAATACCACTCTGTTACCAGCACCTCACCAGTCACTGATACACAGCACAGCAATGTGTGGGCTGCTTGAGGAAAAGAACCCATCCCAGCCAGACCCAATACAAGTAAAAGTGATACTCATCTGCAAGGAGGCTGGAAGGAAGATCCAGGGAACTAACAGGCCTGTCAGCCTGACCTCAGTGTTGAGGGAGGTCATGAAGGAAATCATTTTGGTTGCCATCCCATGGCAGTCACATACAGGATGAGCAGGGTATTGGGACCAGCCAACACAGATTTACAAAAGGCAAGTCCTGCTAAGCCCACGTGGTCTCCTTCTTTGACAAGATGACCTTAGTGGATGAGGGAAAGACTGGATGTTGTCTGCCTGGGCTTTAGTGAACCCTTTGACACCATTTCCCTCAGCATTCTGGTGGAGAAATTGGCTTCTCATGACTTGGAATGATGCACTTGTCACTGGGTAAAAAACTGGCTGTGTGGTTGGGCCCAGAGAGTGGAGGTGAATGGAGTTACATTCAGCTGGCAGCTGGTTTTATCTGTAAAAGCCTGGACCAGGGCATCGAGTGTAGCCTCAGTAAGAATACAGATGACACAAGGTTGGGCTGGAGTGTTGATCTGCTGAAGGGTAGGAAGGTCCTGCAGAGACCTAGATAGGCTGCATCTGTGGGCTGATTGAATGAAAACCTCAAGGCTGAGTGCTGAGTCCTGCTTTTACAATAACCCCAGGCAGAGCTACATGCTGGGAGAGTGGCTAGAAAGGTGCTCAGCAGAAGAGGACATCTGAGGGTGCTGGCTGACAGCAGCTGAACACAAGCCAGCTGTGCCCAGAAGAGGGCATCCTGGTCTGTATCATAAACTGTGTGGCCTGAAGGAGTGGGGATAATCCCAGCAGGATAATCCCCCTATACAGGGCACTGGTGAGACCACATCTCAAATCCTGTGTTCATTTCTGGGCCTCAGTTCAGGAAAGACATTGAAGTGCTGGAGCCAGTCCAGAGAAGAGCAATAGAGCTCTGGAGCACAAGTCTTATGCAGAGTGGCTGAGGGAGCTGGGAGTGTTTAGCCTGGAAAACGAGGCTCAGGGGGGACTTTGAAGGTGTAGCCAGGTCGGGGTCAATGTCTTCTTTGAAGAAACAAGTGACAGGAATAAGAGGAAATGGCCTGATGTGGCAGCAGGAGAGGTTTAGATTGGATATTAGGGAAAGATTTTTTTCTTCAAGGGGTTCCCAAGCTTTTCAACTGGCTGCCCAGGGAAATGGTGCAGTCACCATCCCTGGAGGTATTTAAAACATGTAGATGTGATGCTTCGGTACCTGGTTTAGTGGGGGGCTTGGCAGTGCTGAGAGTGATTGGGCCTGATGATCCTAAAGGGCTTTTGCAACAGAATTCTGTATTACTACTAGGAGTGTACTATTGTACCAGGTTTCAAAAGCATGAAGTGCTGGCATTGACTGGCCATTGCTTGGCTATGAAGAGCCATAGATGAGCAGTTACCTTTCTGTGGTTCAGTTTGAGACTGTGTAGTTGCAAAATATTTGTTTGGTTTTTGAGGCGCTTGTCTGTGGGTGACTATGTAAACCCCCACTTGGTTTGACCAGTTGACAGTTGGGGCATGGGTTTCTACTTGAATCTTAAATTCATTATTTTAGTTTTTTCTTTATAGTTCATTTCTTGTATTGGCTAGCGAGTTTGTTGTGGTGCAACTAAAAAAAAGAGCAAGAACTCTTTACTGCTTCAGAGATATAAATCTTGAGATTTCAATAGTAGTTCCTCTGTTTTGGTTTTGTGGATACATAGGTTCTGAACTTGGGTATCCACTTCAATTTGAATTAATTTTTGAGGGGTAAATTCGTTTGTTTAATCAGCTGAGAATGTATACTGTCTACGTTCTGCCATATAGGGTTGTCCTGAGGATCCCTGCTAGCGGTTTTGTTTTTCACATTAATGCCCTCTTTCCATGAAGAAGAGGGATTGAAGACAAAGTTCTTTAGACCTCTCAAGAATTAGGTAGGTAGTAAGTCTACATAAATTACTCCAATTTGATAAAGCTAAATGCAAACAGTTTCTTACATGCAGGACAGATTAATATATCTTTATTTTCTTAAATGAAGAAATTGTATTCTATAATTTGGTTGTGCTCTGCCATTTTATGAAATAGTTACATAAAGCTACCCTTTCTGGAAAAGACAAGGTAAATTTTTGTAGTCCTAGGAATACCCACATGTTGCAGGTGAAATGAGCCCTCTGTATCAATGACTAGTACAGAGAATTTCAGTATCTGTTAATTCTGCCACCCAGTTAAGGATAGTTTTGTGAAGTCCATTATTGAAAAAGCTCCTGCTACAATGAACAGGAAATTTGTTAGCTTTGTCATTTTCTTGCTTGCTTGGAGTATCAGGATCCTCTGCCACCTGCAGTTTCTTTGCAGGAAGCTATATGAGCTCCATGTCTATTTTGGAAGGGTAGTTTATTTCAGAGGTGACCACAGATGGAGTAAATGCAGTTAAGCAGGTCCATATGAACTGCACTATGTGGCAATATTCTGAAAGTGAGTGAATGTGGGACAACGCTGTTTGAAGCTCTCTCTGCTGTCAATACCTTCTCTTCAGTGAGGAGACCTTGGCACTGTGTGTGGCCTGGGATGCTCTGATACATGAGGTGAGTGGAAACACTGTTGTCAGTTTGTATGTTAAATGTTAGTAAAGCTCAATTTCTTAAATGGTATTGTTGTTGTTGGGATTTTTGTTTGTTTGTCTATTTGGTTTTTGCTATAAAATAAATAGAAATGAAAGTTCCGCTGATTCCTCCCCACACCACAGTGGATATTCTTACTCACTCCTTGGATTTGTGTACCCCATGTTGGAGCCCAGGGGCTGAGAGGACTGGAAGGTGGCACAATCTGCTTGTCCTCTGCAGAAAACCACATTTACAAGGCTAGTTTTCAACACCTGGCTCAGTACAAATGATGTCTACAAGTCTTGGTCAATGTTTCTAACAATAATGTTTTATTTGGCTAGGTTTTGGTAGGAAGTGTGTTTCCACCTTTTAACCTTAGTTGAGCTCATGCTCCCACTTTGGTTTGATTTGATATAACTTTACACAGACTTGAAAAGCTCACAAATTAGATCCCAAGGCCTGTGATTCTGCCATAAAATGACAAGACAACTAAAAAGAATTTGGTGTTTGGATGGTTTATTTCCAGATGTTTGGCAGTCTGCTGGCTGGGTGCCTACTGGGGACTCAGTCCAGTGTAATGAGTGCTAGAGCCCCAGCCCTCTGCTTGCACTGTCAGAGAGGAACATCTGGGAGTTGTGGCCCGAGCATAGCCAGAGCAGGCAATTTTACCAGAGTGGACAGCCGTGTAAAACTGTGGGTGTCCAAAGAGACTCAGAGCAACCCCAGGGGCTGGCAGAGCTGCTGTGTGTGACTACAGCAGGGTGTGAGGACCTAAAGACCACAGCTGCCCATCTGAAAACTGTCAAGGCCACAGAAGGAACTTGCTGTAAGATGGATCATCTAAGCAGGAACTTCAGATAAGTACAGACAGGAGAAATTTACAATGGTAAGATGCTAATTAGAAGCCTGGTGGAGGTGAGGTTTGGTTAACTCAACCTATTTAACACATCCAAACAAAACTCTGACAAGCTGTTGGAAAGGAAGCAACTGCTCATACACATGCCACCCTGCCACCCCAAGTTACAGGAGCACCTGTGACCAATCTGGATACCTGGAACTTGGACTGTATAAAGGTGGTTCCCCAAGAAGAATGACTCCAGAATGCCCCCACTGAGAGGCCCAGGGTGAAGAAACATTGATGGGACACTGCTGGAACCATAGGTAGTGACTATTTTCTGGTTTATCTCTCTTTCTCCTCTGCCCCATTCCTTTTTTCTATTTCTTTTTTCTACCTCATATTTACAGTTAAAATCCTTGTTAGCACCTTAATTTGGACAGAAGCATCTTGCACTATTTGGATCATAATGGCATGAAGACACAGCTGTTCTGTGCAAGGTGTCCAGCTGTTTCTGGGAAGGTGTACCATGACTTGGTGAAGAAGCAGAGGCAGCCTGCTGGAGGTCAGGTTGAGTCTGGTTGAACTGTGGGGTTAAAAAGGAGGGGACATGAGAGTTGTTGGCAGCAGCTTCCCCTGCCATCTCTTCTGGCCTTCTCTGGGGTAGTTTTCTTTCAAAGCTAAGCCTGCAGAAATGCAGCTGTTGGTCTTCTCTTGCAGAGGACTATTTTCTTGCACCTCTCGAGCAGGTGGGGATCATCTCTTGAAATTAGGGTGGTAGGAGAAGAGTAACTAAAACCTGTAAAAGCAGTGCAAGCTAGTTACTAGCCTTTGGAGACACTAGTATAGGAGAACTGAGCTGGTGAAAGACCAACATGGGTCTTGAAGAAGTTTAATGTGTGTTTGAAGCCTAAAGCTTCGGCTGACTGAAAGATTGTGCTAGGTTTCTGTTTAGTGAACACCCTCAAGAAAAGAGGAAGAATTGAATCTCTGCCCTGCTCCTCTCCTTCAATGCCAAGGCTTACGTTACTATAAGGTGAATTTCTTGTGCCAGAATCATTCTGAGTCAATTTGTGTGGAGGAGAAGTGTTGCAGATTGCCAGTTAGCTAGGCTTTGCTGTTACCCTGCGGTACTGTTCAGCTCTATAGCCTGGGAAGGAAGGGCAGTGTCTATGTGCTGAGAGTGTGGTGGCCAAGCCAACAGGAGACAGCTGGGACAGGTTTGTACCAGCTATTGAAACAGTAAGTAGTACCACAACTGTACAAAAATTACAGCTACCACTGAGAACTACTACAGGAGATTTCTTGATTACTTAATAAGATTTTTTGGCATGACTTGCTAGAGGAGATACTGAGAAGAGATTTTGGGAAAATATTTCTGCTCTGGTCCATCTTTCATGCCTGTCTGGAAATTATTTTCATCTTTTGTAGATGGTAAACATCAAAAGGTGTTTTCTTTGTTGTACTGTCTCATCCTTAAGGTCAAGAGAAGTTAAGTCTGCTGATGTATCTGGAGCAGTAACTGATGATGATCCTGCTCTTACCGCCACCAAGCTTATGCTGCAGCCCTGCTGTTGCTCAAAGTAGCTGGTGGCTGTGCAAGTCTACAAAAAAGTGTGAAGTATCAGGGAAGCAGGGTTAGAAGGTTGACAATATTTCAAAATAATTACCATTTTGAAAGTAAATGGGACATTTTTCTTCCTGAAAACTGCAGAGACTGTGTCCTGCTGATGGAAATTACATCTCCTGGCTGAAATCCAAACAGCAACACTACAGCTTTGTTTGGTTTGTATTGCAAAGTTTCAGTAGGAGGGGGCTGTGCAGGTGGTTTCTGTGAGAAGCTGCCAGAAACTTCTCCCATGTCCAACAGAGCCAGTGCCAGCCAGCTCCAGGACAGACCCACTGCTGGCCAAGGCTGGGACAGTCAGTGACAGCCCTAGCACCTCTGAGACACCAAAATGGGGGAAGCAGTTTTAGTGCAGGAGCAATTGCAGCCAGGGAAGATCAGAGTGAGAATATGTGATAGAAACAGCTCTGCAGGCACCAAGGAGAAGGGAGGGGCAGGAGGTGCTCCAGGTGCCAGAGCAGAGATCCCCCTGTGGCTCCTGGTGCAGGCCATGATGAGGCAGGATATTCTGCTGCAGTCCATGGAAATCCATGGTGGAGCTGACATCCACTTGCAGCCTGGGGTGGATCTCACACTGGAGCTGGTGGGTGCCCAAAGGAGGCTTTGACTCTGTGGGAAGCCTGCACTGGAGCAGGACCTGTACCCCCATGAAGAGAGAACCCCATGCTGTAGCAGGTTTTCTGACAGGATTTGTTACCCTGTGAAGGATTCACAATGGAGCAGCTCATGAAGAACTGCAGCCTGTGGAAGGGCTCATGTTGGAGAAATTCATGGAGGACTGTCTCCCTTGGAAAGGATTCCTGCAATGGATCAGGGGAAGAGTGCGATCAGTCCTGCCCCTTTGGAGAAAGAGTGGCAGAGTCGTGTGGTGAACTGACCACAGCCTCTGTTCTCTGTCCTCCTGCACTGCAGGGTGCAGTGAAGCTGAACCTGGGGAAGATGGGAAGGATGAGGGTTTGAAGCACATTTTTTACCACTTGTGCAGACGCAGCTGACATTGCAGCTGAAATAGTTT
>VWYP01002382.1:0-16242 GCA_013400435.1 Pycnonotus jocosus | reverse complement strand
GTTCCAAGTCCCTCACCAGCCTTTTTGCTTGCTCTGGATGTGCTCAAGTGTCTCAATGTCCATCCTAAACTGAGGGCCCCAGAACTGGACACAGCACTCAAGGTGTGGCCTCACCAGTGCCCAGTCCAGGGGAAGAATGACCTCCCTGCTCCTGCTGGCCACACCATTCCTGATCCAGGCCAGGATGCCATTGGCCTTCTTGGCCACCAGGGCACACTGCTGGCTCGTGTTCAGCTGCTGTCACCAGTGCCCCCAGGTCCCTTTGTGCCTGGGCATTGTCCAGCCATTGTCCCCAGTCTATAACATTGCAGGGGGTTGTTGTGGCCAAAATGCAGAACTCGGCATTTGGACATATTAAACACCATCCTATTGGATTCCACCCATCCATCCAACTGTTCCAGGTCTCTCTGCAGAGCCCTCCTACCTTCCAGCAGATCGACACATGCTTCCAGCTTAGTGTTATCTGCAAATTTACTAATGAAAGCCTCAATACCCTCGTCTGTGTCATCAATAGAAATATTGAACAGAACTGGCCACAGCATACACCCCAGAGGGACACCACTGGTGACTGTCCCCAGCTGGATGCTGGATTTCTTATTGTATTGGGCTTGCAGGGTGAGGTTCTGCTAACAGAGGGGCCACAGGGGTGGCCTCTGTGAGAGGCTGCCAGAAGCTTCCCCTGTGTCAAACAGAGCCAATGCCAGATGGATCCAAGATGGAGCCACTGCTGGCCACGGCTGAGCCAGCTGGTGATGTTGACAACACCTGTGGGATATCAGATTTAAGAAGGGAGAAGAAACCTGAACACAGAAAGGAACTGCTCTGCAGACACAAGGTCAGTGAAGGAGGAGGGGCAGGAGCTGCTCCAGCTGCCAGAGCAGAGATTTCCCTGCAGCATGAGGTGCAGCCCACAGTGAGGCAGCTGTGCCCCTGCAGCCCCTGGAGATCCATAAGGAAGCAGAGATCCACCTGCAGCCCCTGGAGGAGCCCACAGCAGAGCAGGTGGATGCCTGAAGGAGGCTGTGACCACATGGAAAGCCTTTCTGGCAGGACCTGTGGTGAGAAGCCCATTCTGGAGCAGGTTTGCTGATAGGACTTGTGACCTTGTGGTGGCCCACGCTGGAGCACTCTGCTCCTGAAGGACTGTACCCTTTGGATGGTGCCCAGGATGGAGCAGTTCACGGAGAGCTCCAGTCCGTGGGAAGGAGTCACATTGCAACTCAAATTTATGGAGGACTGTCTTCTGTGGGAGATCCTCATTTGTGCCCCCAAACTCCCTCTGAACAAGCCCAAATTCATCATCACTCGCAGGCTGCAGAAGCACCACAGGGGGCAGTGCATCTGGAGGAGAACAGCTCTGCTCAGGAAACTTGGAGAAGAAGCTTTGCAACTGTGACATGCCTTGCCAAGTCTCTCTTGCTTTTCCCTGCAGCTTCCAGGCAAAATTAATGATGAGTTGTGAGCCAGAAAACAATGTCATTTAAAAAGAAAAAAACGTACCAAGCAGTTCATCTCAAATGGAGATGGTAAAACATCTCTACAGTAGGATCTGTTACTCCTGATGTTTTGCTTGCTGCAGCTACCTCACATTTGGAGGGAACTGTGTAAGCTGTGGTGTGAAATCCAAAGAGCAGGCAAACATGTTTTTACATGTTTGTTCCTCCTACTCTTGCTGCACATGTCACCAGTTTCCCTCACCAACTTGCATCTTGACTCTTCCCTCTCAACACAATTTATTTCCCTTCTGTCTCAAAAACATTTCCCTCACTGTCTCTGCAGTTTATCACAGCTCATTTTCCTCCCCTGTGTCTGTCCTCCAAGTCAACCACTCTTTATGGAAGGATAAGAAACTCTCCTGGACAGGCTAAAACACATCCTCTAATCTAGGCTAAAATCCTTTCTTGATCCTGGCTGTATACAAACTCAAACCCTTGGCTCAGCAGGCCATCCTGCAGGGCTTCTGTATCCCTGCCCATGGCTGCAGCCCCAGAAGTGCTCACATGCCCCCAGCCAGGACTGAGCCCACAGCCTCTGTCCTACCAGCCCCAGGTGGTGACACCTGCCACGCAGTGACGTCCTTGGCCCAGAATGACGTCCTTGGCCCAGAATGACGTCCTGTGGTTTGAGCTGGAAGCCAGAACACAGCTTCTTACCAGAAACTCTGTGTGTCATGCTCCTATTACATACTTAATTTGTAGGACACTTTTATCACTGTTGGTTGATGGACAAAAACCCCATTCATTTTAAAATACCCAAGAGATGTAGTATGGGCAGTTTTGCATGAGGATGTGAATAAGCAATTTTTGGAACAACACAAGTAGCAGCTCTTTCCTCATCCTGCACCTTGATGTGTTACTTACAATTGCTTGTTTGAAACTTCTGTTTCTGCAAATAATCTCTTGTAGTGATAATCTCTTTACAGAAATACTTAAACCCTGGACTCCTTGGTCACTCTGTTAACTAGGCCAGAGAGATACTGAACAAATTCCCCTTGAGAAGGGGAACTCCCTGCTGCTGGCAGTGGCTCAAGCATTTACTACAAGGGGAAAAGGGTGCACATCTGTGCCGTGCTGGGGGCAGCAAGGACAGTGGCCAAACCCAAATCTACGTGCTCAGCTCTCCAACATTGCAGCTGTGCCTCACTCCGATGACACAACACTCTCCAAGCACAGCAGTGGGATGGTGAAACTTGCCACAGCAGCCCTTAAGCACTCTGAGCTCCAAGATTCGCTGTTTTTCTCTAACAATTGTTGAAGTAGCTCCAAATTTAATATAAGAAGTGATGTTGCATCAGTTTAGACAAATTGCTTTAAGTATAAATGTTCATTTTTGCATTTAGCATTTAGGCTGATTTGGAAAACATGTTTTTGTTCTTTTTTTTTTTTTTTTTTGTCTTTTTAAAGTATGAGTCCAGGGTGAAAAATAGCTTTCTTCAGTTATTGAATGAAAAATCTCATAATATCAAGGGATAATTGTTTCCAATACATGTAGGTCAGGGTTAACATTGTGTAATTCTAAACTAGGCTACTTAACGACTATGATATGCAAAGAATTTGTGTTTCCAAACCAATCCAAGCCAAAGGTTCTCCTTAGCAGCATCATAAAATCACTGTGACATCCCTCAGAGAAGAAAAGGGATAAATGTGCACATATACTTTATGAGTTATAAATCTTTTCCTCTCAGCATGATCTTCTTGCTGTTTTCATGCTGACTGGTAAGAAAGGCAAGGTCTCTCTTTGCCCAGTCAGCCTGTACAGAAATTACACCATGCTGAAACCATGGCAACAAAACTCTGAATTTGTTTTTGGTATTGACTAAACCATGTCAATTTTCTTCAACTGTGACCAGCCTGAGGAAGAACCCACATACATTAATCTTACAATTCTGCTTTACTGTGCCATTCTGACTACTCTGTTAAATGTTTGGTTTTGTTTTGTTTGTTGATTTTGGTTTTGGTTTGTTTTGGTTTGTTTGTTTGTTTGTTTCATTTAGTTGGTTTGTTTCTTTCACTTGTTTTGTATGTTTGTTTGTAGGGGTTTTTGTAGATAAGTCATTTATTGTTTGCTCAAATGCCATTTTGGCTCTCAGCCCTTTCCCAGATGCCACCAGCGCTGATCATGTTTAAAAAAACCCAACAAAACAAAAAGTCCTCTCACCTGAGTAGTAATCCATCACATTGACTGAGATATTCACCTTTCCCTTCACCTCCTTAATCCTCATCAAAGACCCCCAAAAAAGAGCATGGAGGAAAAACGGCTATGAATCTGCTCTGCTTGTCCCAGGCTCTGTGAGGTGTAGGAGTTGTGGTTTGGTAGTGGTGAGGTGACCAGCACCACAAAGGATGGAGCTGTGATGAGGAAACCCTCAAGCATGGTTGAGTATGGAAACTAAAGTTCCAGAACTGTCTTTGGAAGTCTCAGCACCCCTGGATGGAACCACAAGATGCAGAGTGACTGGCTAGCATTTTTCTGTGGAAAACTCATCAATGAAACCTTCCTGCGAGGCCTCCTGTGTGTTGCCCATTTTTAAAAAAAAAATTCTGCATATATTGCACAAATGTGTAATTCACAGTTTTCTGTACAAAATAAAACCTTGCTGTGGTGCAATGGAGGAAAATAGATAGACTGAAACCAACAAGAACTTTGTAAGCCTGCTGAAGAGATGTTGGCCTGACTCAAAAGAAGTGGATAAGGACCTGTGGAGAAGGGAAGTGGAGAGATCACTGCTTTTTGTTTTGTTTGGGGGTTTTTTTGTTGTGGGTTTTTTTTGGTTTTGGGGTTTTTTTGGGTTTGTTGTTTTTTTTTTTTTTGGGGGGGGGGGGGTTTNATGATGAATTAAGCTGACTTTGTGTTTTTGGGGTTGTTTTTTTTTGGGTTTTTTTTTGTATTTCTAATATATATGCAGGTTGAACAAAAGCATTTAGTAGAATTTCTAAGCCATTGTTTCCAAGCTGAATCTGTGGTGGAATGTGCTTTTCTGTTGTACTTTTCCTCATTTTGAATATGAAGGTTTGTTTGGAGGTAATCACTGCTGCATTCAGTTCCTTGGGAGTGAAGAGGAATAGGTAAACACATTTCTCAGGCTAACATGAGGGCTGAACAGGTTGGGAAAGGAATGGGAATATGGTAGGATATTGGCTATAGCTGCATGGGTAAATATCCACTGGATGCGGAGATTGCTCTTGACTTCAATCATCTGCTCTAGAGCCATTGGTACAACTGGAATTGATGCCAGAGGAACAGGATGAGTTACAGGGAACTTTACACTTCCCAATTTAAAAGAATTAAAGTTGCCCTCCATTTTCACAGTGGAACTTTTCTCATGCCATCTGCAGAGAGTCAGTCTGTTGGGGTACTCAGTGCAGCTCTGGGCAGGGTGCACAGCACCAGTGGCTGCCAGAGGAGGAAAACAGGGAAAGGAGGTGTGAGTGCAGAAGAGGGACTTAAATGTTTTCAAGCTGGATGGTTAAGGCAGATGTGTTGCACCTGGAGATGAGAAACTCCTCGAAGAGAAGCATATTGCAGGCAGCTTTCTGGGAGATTTCTAGGAATTGCACAGATATGTGAAAGACCGTGCATAAGGAAATGTTATCAGGACTGTCCATGGAGGAAAGAAGAGCTTTTTCATTCAAGTCACTGAAGTATTTCAGAATCAAAGGAAGGTTAGTCACACAGTCTGTACATTCCAGGACAAAAAAGAGCAAATTCCCTGCTCCTTCCCTCTACTAAAGCATAAAGTGACCTTTGTTTTTCCCTTCAGGAGGGAGAATTTCAGAGCTCCTAATTGAAGCACAGCTTACTGCAGTATTTGGATTATATTACTGTACATCATGAAAACTTTCTCTTTAAAATAATAGCAGCCCAAGACTTTCATTGAAATAGACACCATATTGTTGGCAAAGGTTTATTTTATGCTCTCAGAATTTATTTTGAGTGCTTAGGTTTGTGGCTTTGTTTACTTTCAGTGAAATGCATTTTGGCTGTTTTGTTGCTTTACAGTAGCCAGTCAAACTGCTGCCAAGAGTCTGTAGGGCAGTCTTCTTTTAAGGCTTCAAAATGTTTGTGAAGCAGATTATTTTCCTTTAAAGACCATACCTTTGTTTACCCTCCCCCTAGAAAGTAATTCTCTTCCAAAGCATGATGTGTCTGGGGCACTGTGGATATAAGAAAGGTAGAATTGTGTAATACTGCAGTTTGTGACCCTTCCTGCCCCTCTGGACCTGCTGTGGCACCACGGGGTCTTGTTCTCATCCCAGTGCATATGGTCATCAAGAGTTTGCAATGTCAATACCCAATGCAATGACTAAAGTGAAAGGCAGAAATGTGAAAGTGTGATAAATAATTGTCAATAATTTTTTTTTTTTTTTTACATCAAGAGCTCCAGAAGAGAGGTACTGAGATCATTTGCTGGTTGCTGGAAGATGCTGGCTTCAAAAGCACAGAGAAGTGCTGCTTTCCTTCACACAGAAAATCCTTCCCACTTGATGGAAGGGATAAACCTGTATGTAGTAAACAAACTGCCTGCTTAATTCTGATTCCCACCTCTCCCAGGTGCATAATGAAAAATGGATTGGAAATATTTTTTCTGTTTATCTAGACTTTGGGCTTTGATCTTCCAGTTGGAGGAGAGAAGTAAAGTCCATGAGGAGAAAAAAAATCATGAGGTGCCATGGGGTCAAGTCAGTCTCCCCCTGCTAATTGCTGGTACTTGTGTGGATTAGGAAAGAAATGAGATGGTGAGAGAGCCTTCCAGGAATGGCTGCCCCAGCAGGACAGTGAGAGCACTTGTTGGGAGAGGTTGACTCTGACCTTTTGGCATGACGTGTGGATGGATCAGCAGAGTGCTGTTGAAGACAATGTCCTGTTCCCATTTCCCAGGGTTTGTTTTGCACTGTGGAGCAGTGTCAGGGTGTATGAACTGGGGTCTCTTTGGTGCTACCAAAGGATGGAAGTACCTCAGGAGAGCTGCAGGCACAAGTGGGCATTTGGTCCCTGGGACCAGACCAGAACTAGGCCTGTAAAGACAAGACACCCAGAATGGTGCACAGGGCACCAGTATAGATATGGCCAGTGTAAATGGCTCTTTTCGGCTGTTATTATTCCCTGCACCCAAAACCAAAACTATCATAGCGATCTGGAGGCTGGAGAATGACTCAGAGCTGACCCTGCCAGGAGAGCACTCTTGGAGGCTGCTATCCCGCTGGGAGAGATGTGGCTGGGGCTAGAGAAAGCCTGGTATGTGGTTATGGCTTGACTTCTTACCAAAACATTTTGCTGCTGGATGCTGAGTAAGCTCTTGGCCTTGGTGACCTCATTTGCAAGGGGCAATGGCTAATTAAAGATCTTTTCCTTGCCTTTGACTAGTTTTTTCACAATCTAGCCATATTCTAGGGACATAGACATTAAATGTAAAAGGTCTTTAAACACCCACTGATTTAACAAACTGACAGGCCTCAATTTCTCTAATAAACATGTTTGTGTTCTCTTTGTTAGAAAGGTCCTTCACTTCCCTTCCCTTCCCTTCCCTTCCCTTACCCTCACTCCCTCCTTGGTGGAAAATGAACTCATGAAGTCCTAACCTTCTGAACAATCACCAGCTGAGTGGAATGAACTTAATCCATTTCACACATTTGTAAAGACTGAGTTTAGCAGAACACAACAAACAAACTTGAGAGGGGGGATCTGTTAGAGCTGTAGGAATTCCTAATTGTTCCACCAAGAGTGGAGAAATTTCACTAAGTATCCATCTTTATATGTTTCAAGAGCTTCTACATTTCTACTTCACAAAATGGAAGTCAGATTTTCACAAAGAAACTAATTACCCATATTAAGATGCTTAAAAATTTACACACAGTACTCAAAAGGGTCCCATCTACATGTGAATAAAGAGCCCTTTGTTTGTCTAAACAGAGGAAAAGTATCCTCTATTTCTGCACAACTCATGCTAGCATGGAGGGCACTGGTGTTCATGGTACCTAGAAAATACTTTCAAGAGTTTGGATTATCTCCAATGCACTTATGAGAGAATTATAACATCTCAAAAAAGGGCCATAAAATTTATGTGATAGCCTCACAGATGGTAAGACAACCACAAAAACATTTGACTTTTCTGCTTGGATATGCTTACACTGAAAATTCCCCTTGGAATTTTCATTGCTTAATTTTGGCAAAGAGGATTAATTTTACATCTTTCAGTTTGTCCTCTGAGAAAAGAAATGATGGAGAAGCAATATTTTCATTAAAATTATTATTGATTATTAGTTCTCACACTTCAAAACATACTTTACTGATTATGGAAATTGTGTTGTGTAGAAAACAATGACTGGGATAAATAAAACCAAATCTGAAATCAAACATTCAAACTCAAATTCATTGCTAATTTTGATATGAGAAGAAAGAGTGGTACCTATAAATCAGTGATGTTTATGACATTTTTCACACAGAGATTAACAACAGTGGGGAATTAGTTAAATGTATCAACTTTTCAATATTTTGGGATTATATATAAAGGAGAGTGTTCTGTGCTTATGGAGGAACCTGATATCCCATGTAGCAGCCAACTCATGTATAATTCTGTAGCATCACATGCATAAATGTTCTCAGCACACTTTTCTTTAGCTTTAAATTAAAAACTCAACCTACAAATAATTTCTGCCAGGATCACATACTCTGTTTCAGTCAAAGCTGTGCAGACATGCACAGAGCATACACAGGGTATTGATGTTACAATAAATCCTTCACTGGGCTTCTGTGGGTGCTTCCTCTCCCCAGGAATTTATTCCCTGTTTTTGTGTGCAGGGATGTCCTTTCTTGCTTTAGGCATAAAATAATTTGAACTACCAAATAAACAACACTTCCATTTGTTTCTGCTTTCTTTTGTAATAGTACGTTCTGTAAGTTGTATCTTTTGTTGTGCGATCCAGAAAATCATGTCAATAAATAGTAGTCAACAGGGAAAATACTGATGTTATATTTGCTTGACACCAAACAGAAACCCTAGTGCAGTCCAAGAGCTGCTTGAAAGCTTCCTGGCAAGATATTATGATTTGGACTTTAGATACTGCCACGAACATCGCATCCTTGAGCTAGAACTGCACACTGACAAAAATATTTATGATTCTCTCAGGAAGGCTGCAATCGAGAATTTATTGCTATTGCTGAAATCCTGAAGCCTAGCATTTGAGAATCTTTCCTTACTTAGAGATCAGCAAGTTTGGTGCCATGTTGATTGTTTGCAAAGTTTCCTATCAACTTGAAAGGGGTGAATATATAGAAGAGTTCCTAAATAAATAACTCAATTTTAACCAATCAAATACACACTAAGAAACATATATTCAGAAACAGAAATTTTCTACTAGTGAACAATTATTCTAAAACAATGCAAATTAGTTATTCTCTGAAAGCTTGAAACTCCAAATAAATGCACAGCTCATTTTTTCCTTATTGCACCAATTGTCTCTACAGGATATTTTTTCTGCTTGGGAGTTCCTATTCAGGCAGTAATGCAAAAAAGCACCCCAAAAAACTCAAGAAAACAAATCAAAACAAAAACAAAAACAAAAAACCCAAAAAACCCAACCAACCAAAAAACCAAACAACAAAACCCCCCGTTCTGTCTTGAGAGAAGTAACCACAGGAAGTGCTGCTAGTCAGAGACCATACTGTTTGCAACCTGTATTTCAACTTCTCTAGGCTGTTTGAAACAAATTTTGCCTCAAACAAAATTTTCTATTTAGGGCATACTATTTATGGTTATGATACTTGAAATGAACATGAGGCTTGTTTAACAAAAGAGGAATACAATCTTTCTGTGTTTGAAGAAGACATCTGCTCCTGGGCAGCAGCTGCAACAGTAGGTCCTCTCTCATGATCCCTTCTGATGTCCTTCAGATTCAAAAACAAAAAAACTGGAATCAGAGAAATGATATAAGCCTGAGCTTGGCTTGAACGGTTCAGTATCCACTCACAGCAAAATTTCTTCTCAAGCAGGATGTGAAGACGCGGATGAACTCCCCAGCTACAGATTATGATTCTCCTAAGAGTCCTTTAAGCCGTCAGAAATTCTGGGAAAGTATCAGCTTTTCTGAAATCAGAGTGATCAGGAATCTCTCTTTCTCCAAGAGCTTCCCTACTCTTCTTCTGACCAGCCCCCCATAGACACTCGGGGAGCTCGTGTGGTAATGGAATCCACCCAGCTGGCTCAGTGTCAGAGAAATCAGATAAATCAACTTCTTGCTTCAGATTCCACAAGGGATGCCCCGAGTTTCAAAAGAAGTACATATGTGTTCTTCATGGGAAAAACTTAGCTTTTTAGAATAAGGAAAAGAATAAATTCCAACCTTTGTCAAACAAACCCAGGACCTGGGTGTGCAGCAAATCCAATGTGAGCAATACTCTCTCTCTCATATTTTGTAGCATTATTGTACTGATCTCTTTGGATGAAATTATATTAACTGAACTTTTACAATGAGAAAATGTTCAGCTACACTGGTAAACAGAAATACTCCATGGCCTTGAGCAGCAATTGTTATATGACATTATCTTTGTAGTCCTAGCATTAGCCTCAGGACAGGATTTCCTTAGAGGAGCCTTAAAAGCTATTTTTAATTATTTAATAATAGCAACGTTGAGATTTTAAGCAATTGCCATTATATCTATTTAAGCATTTGAGTTTTTCTTTATTTTAAGAGATATAAATATGAAATTGCATCTGATTTTGCTGTAATGGAGTTGAATTTTACTGGAAATTCCTTGTAGTCCTTTGGAAAAATTTCACAACCACATTTACCAGTTAAGCATGTTAGTAGTTATGTTAATTGACTTTATGATTAGTCTACTTCAGTTCATTCATAAATACATTAATTAAATATTGGGCTCTAAGCAACTCTCTATTTGCTGTTCTCATTGAAGTCTCTGATATTGCTGGCTGGTAGTTATTGCCAAAATACAAATAGTAGAGTTGTACATAATCTAATATGTTTGAACACATTATTCAATTGCATCCCTTTGTTCATCTGTGTAACTCAGCATACGTTTTACTGGCTTTGTTGGAATCAGCAAGCCATCTAGTTAAAAGTAAATAAATCCTTTGGCAGTCCTCAAATGTATGAAAGGGCAAAGTGGGGATGTGAATTTTGTTTTGTGGTAACTATTAATAACTCTGTTGTTTATTTAAAGTTTCCCTCGCAGCTGAGGGGGAATTATTTAAATCAATATAATTTTCACTGATTATGAACATTAAAATTTTCATTGAGCAGTTTAAATCACATTAAGTGATGCTCAATGGCTTTGGTCAATATTCTGTTGCTCCTAGATATGCTGTCCTGGTAGAGATTCTACTTTAAAGACCTCATAGTCATTGGAGAGAAGTGTGTGCCTGGGTGAGCAGATTAGGAAGCACTGCCTGGTTTATTTCAGTATTTGCTGATCCACAGGGACTGAAGGGTGTATCTGAGTATTCAGAGCAATGCTATCCTTTCCTGTGTGCCATCCTTACCTACTTTGCTGGTAGCTGCCCTAACCCTGTGATGTGCTCTTTGTTTAAAGGCCACGATAATCTGTTTATACTGGTAGGTTAAAACCTTTGACAGAATATTTCAAAAACATTTCAGGAGAGCCTCTGCTTCCCTCTCTTGGGCAATGTTGCTCCCAGGAGTCTCCAGCAAGCCAGACCTCTGCACATATAGTGCCTATGTGTATATGAAATCAAGAGGGGGGGAAAGCCCTGAAGACAGCCCTCGAATGTCCTCTTCTGAAAGGCACTGAAATGCTGTCTGCCATCTCATCATCCACCTTCTTCCTGCTGGAGGTCATGCCCTCACCACGATAATGAAACACATTCAGCTCAAAATGACCTGCCCTGATTTCCTGCCTGCTCCTCTGCCAGGAGCTTTCTGCTTGTGGGTGTGGAGGTCACCCACTCCATGACCCCCAGGATGGAGCAGAACAAGGAGGATCATTCTCCCATCCATGGGCTGAGTCACGCTTCTCAAAGACAAGGATGCAAAGTGATTTACATTCCTAAGCAGCAAGTCATGTTTCTTGAAACTAGGATGTGGGCTTCTAGCTTGGGAGCAATTTTAAGAAAAAGCCAAATTTGTCCAGCTTCTGGGAAAGGAAGGAGCAATTCACTGGGGACAGTGTGGGTGTAGACATTGCTCATTCCCAAGTGTCTTGCACAGTGGCTGGAAATTGACCTGTGACAGGAGTGAGCATAACCCGGCTGTAAAAATCACGCTCTTTGACTATGTGTGCTCTACCAGGAAATTATTGTATTTTAGGGGTTGAATCTGCCCAGATGATATAACAAGTAGCTGTGCTTTCTTCTAGACATTCTGGTCCCTTGTTCGGTATTTATTTTCAGTTGCCTGGTTCTTTGAAGATGGTTTATTTGACTTGCAACTTGTATGCCTATGTCATGTTTGTGGTAGACACATCCTACAAACCATGTGTTTACAAATCTACTACTTCTCCCCCAAAAGATTAAACACTTTGATATTTAAATATAAATGCAATCAGGAGGTGCTATTTCTCATACATGTAGATTCAGTATCTGTTCTGTACAGAACCATCTTCCTGCCAAAGGTTTCAGCTCCAGTATTATCTAATGAGTCAATGTCTTCCATTTCTCCTTCAAATGTTCTTCTAAGATGCTAAACCAGATCAACATTTTCACTGACCACATTTTCAGATTTTCAGGAATTTTGAATGCAGCTGCATTCTAGAGTATCCTGTCTCCATGTTGTTGATCATAATCCAATTCTTCACTGAGCAGCCTATGAAATCTGCTCTCTCAGTGCTAGTAAATCTTGATAGCACAGATCCTCTAATGATTACCTAAATTTATGTGATTGATGAAACTTTACAAAAGCTTTACAGGTTGCGGATTTTTAGCAGCAGTAACGGAATGACAATTTTGTTTTGTTTTTACGTATGCTGACCTCACTGCCTAATTATTCTCACCACAAAATACTCCTGAAGTTGTCCAAGCCGTTTTCTAAATACCCTTTGAGCTGCAAGTCCTTACCAAAGGTTTAATTGCTCAAGCACAGATTCTTTGACAACTTCCAAACACAAAAATGAGCAAAGTTAATCTCTGAGTGCAGGCATTGTTTTGTATTTCCTACAGCTGATTTCTCTTTCTCAAATAGTCAGTTAAATGAAATGGCAAACTGGACCCTGAGCTGAGAGGAGTCTTTCCCATTTGCCCATAGGCAGTGGATTCTACCCAGCAATAAGTATCCTGCTGGGAGAAAAAAAGGTGATTTACTTCCAGAACACACTACGATAGTGACATAATTGTTGAAATTCATGTGTTTTGCTGCCTGTGTCGCTTATTTCCTTATAAAAAGTTCAATTATATTCTTTCTGAAAAAAAGTCTTCCTATATGATGGAAAACACTATACAAGTTTAATTACTTTATACAATTTATTAGCCAGGGGCTCACTGTCTGCCCAAGAAACTGTGTTGGAAATCTGATGAAATACCATGGCTTACCTTATGCAGCCCAGCTAACGTGCAACATGAGAGGCCATAAAAAACGCAAACTTGGTTGTAAGTCTTTGGGTTAATTTTGGCTTTACTGATTCAATAGCTGTTTGATCTCAGTGTGCAATGACTTCTGTTTCAGTATCCTTACAAACAGCTTGCATACTTTGTTTTATACCCCTTAGGAGATGAAATAAAACCAACTGATCAGACATATCTTAAAATGTAGGACTTATAATGGACTATAATAATAACCTAGGACTTGAAATCTTACAGCCTTTAAAAAGGTCTACCTTCTCCAGATTTGAGCCTGGAAATGGATTGGTGTAGGTGTTAGTAACATACTCTTCACGTGTTTTCTCCAAGAAGGAATGATAGGATGCTACTAGAGGAAAGGTAGGATTATAAATAAGTAAGGTAAGGAAATAAATTTTACACTGAGAAATCAAGAAAATCTACATTTTTAAATTCTAGCATAATTTCACAACAGCTTAGCTCTTTCTTTGTGTAACACAATGTCATCCTTTTTGGAGTCAAAATACATATGATATGTATGGACATCAGCAAAGGTTTGTCTCCTGTAAAGGAGGTGGCATGCAAGGAACCCATGAGCAAGAAACCAATGTCTGTGCTGCAGCCAACAGGGGAAAGAGGAAATCTGATCTAACCCATCTCTGCAGCTCCCATACCAGCTGCACTGTGCCAGTGGTGACAGTGGAACCTGCAAGCTAAACCTTCTGCTCTGCCTGTGTATTTGCTGTGTAAGTGTCTGATTCCTCTACATTTGTTCTAGAGTTTTACGTGTGCATTTCAGAAATCAAAGGCATTGCATATCCTAGTAAAGTACTACGTGTGCAGGCTCTCCATATTATCATCTGCCTTCATCTGTCCAGACAAACCAGGCATTTTTAGTCACTTCTTGTGACACAGTAATGATTTCTGTGTCCCAGACACCACTCAGTCTGTCAATAAATCCAGCAACAGTGGGATTAGCTCACAATTATGTAGGGCAAATTGCTTGGTATAGCAGTGTTTTGAATTTATGAAAGTCATACTTAAACCCAGCTAGTTGAAAAAATTCAATCCAGAAACTTAGTCAAAATATATGCAGATGATAACTGACTTCTCTCCATGGTGTAATGTCTGTTGCAGATTTCAGTTTATGCAGTTGTCAATATCAAAACCACCTAAAAATATTAGACTAAAAGTCTGAAACTAATTAAGACACAGGTCAAGAGTTAATATTTTATATCTTCATTATGTTGTTGTTTGAACTTATATCAGACATGAAACTTTTTCTAAAAAGCCCTTTACTACTTTATGCATCTGTTAAAAGATTTAGAATGGAAAAGTCCAAGGTGTGTCTTGTGTGGAAAAGCCCAATAATAAATTCCTGCTGCTTCAGCACATTGTTTTAACAAATATATTGAGTGGAAAGACTGGCTGAAGATTTAACATGGTACTTAAATTCTTACCATCATTATTTTCTGAACTCTCAAATAAAAGCCAGGCAATATGTATGTATGGATTTTGAAATATTCATTGTTGGTTCAGGTGTTCAAATTAAAACTTTCCCTTCAATCAAAGCTTGGCACTTGATTCAAACTCTAAACGTGAACTACAAGAGATTTTTCTCTCCTTTTAATAATAATAAAAAGTGTGTATATACATATATAGTCACATCACAAAACACTTCACATAATGCAAATATAACTTATTTTACTTTGCTGTAGGGCAACTTCCATTCTGTAGCAAGACTTATTTTATCATCAGAAAAACATGGTGAAAACTGTTACATAGACAAAATCCTGAAATGATGTGTGTATTCCCAGCACTAAACTTGTGACTTTCATGGCAATTACTACTTTTTAAAAAGAACTTCCCTCCCATATAAAAGAATTTCAAATAAAGATGTATAAGGTAAGTTCCAACATGGTGAGCATAGGGCCTGGAAGGGAGAAGAAAGTGTTAGACTGAAAGAAAAGGGTGCTTTGGAAGAATTTCCTGTATGCTGTGAGCACCGACTCAGTTCAGGGTCTGGTTCTTGATGCGATACTGCCATTGCCACTTCTGGGGGGAGGCCTTGCAGTTTGTTTCTTCCACAGGTAAGTAATTCCTATCCAAAAGACCAGAGTTTGGCCAAGCAAATATGAAATTTAAACAGTGAGGTCAGAATGCCTTGTCCTAATATCCTGTAAATTGAAGCTTGGAAGGAAACTGTTTTTTCATCCCCTTTTATTTTTAAACATTTCAACTTACTACTTCTCTACAGTGGGATGAAAACAAGACCATTTGAAGCCTTTTTGAGAGAAAGACAAAGAAGGAAACACCCTATTCTATACTTGTTCCATGCTGTGGCTTACAAGGCCTCCTGCTTATAGCATGCTTCTTCTCCTTTGGACATAGACATGTCTGGAGAAGAGCATACATTTTCAAGACAGGAAATGGAGGTTTGCTCCACCATCTTCTTCAGAAAAAAATGCAATTTCTCACCCTTCATGTCTGCTGGACAGAAAGTTCCAAACTCCAGGGATGGTTCTTTGAGTATTTGTTTCAGTTCCTAGTGGAATCTGGAGACACATGTGAGCATGTCCCACTTAGAAATAAAAAAATTAAGAGATGCTGTCTGTGTGGGGAAAATACATAATGTTTATGATATTAATTTAATATTTAGTATTCAACTGACATCAACCTACTCAATATGTCAGGACCTTCTCACAAGCTTGACATATTGAAAATGGTCTCTTTTTGCCCTGTAAATTATTATTTGAATAATTTGGCTTGTTTCAGTTTTGTCCCTTAAAAAATGAACAAAGGTGATAATTCTTCTTAGGCTTAGAGAAGTCATAGTGGAGGTAGTTCTGATTTCCAAAGGGCACAGGAGCAGGCAAATCCTAAATTTCATAAGTCAAGCAGATGAGGCAAAAGGCAGCTTGACTGAACGGAGTCCTTCTCTTGGAATTAAGGTGAAAAGGGAAGGTTTATGGACAGAGGAAGCATCACAGAGAACACAGAGAGGCTGCTTGCTGCTGTAGGGAGAAAATTTGTGCAGCCAAAGCTCAATTTGAAGTTAACAAGAACTGTGGGGGAAAAGAAAAGGTTTCTTCAAACACATTGTTAGCAAAAGACTGTGATAAAACAACATCAGCCTGTTACAGGATGAGTGAGGGTGGTCACCTCACCAAGAGGGACACAGATGGGGAGGTGTGTTTACTACAGTCTTTTGCCTCTGTCTTCCCCATGGATGACAGAAC